>BSBK01006345.1:0-202185 GCA_027943335.1 Chamaecyparis obtusa | reverse complement strand
ATATATATATATATATATATATATATATATATATATAATATATATATATATATATATATATATATATATATATATATATATATAATATATATATATATATATATATATATATATATATATATATATATATATATAGTATGTATGTATGTATGTATGTATGTATGTATGTATGTATGTAGTATATATATATATATATATTTATATATATATATATATATATATTATATATACATACATACATACATACATACATACATACATACATACATACATACATACATACATATATATATATATATATATATATATATATATATATATATATATATATATATATATATATATATATATATATATATATATGTGCACATATATATGTGTGTGTGTGTACATGTGTGTATATGTATATATGTGTATATATATGTATGTATGTATATATGTATATATATATACATACATATACATGTAAATATATATATATACATTTACATATGATAATTTTATATTTTTTAATTAAAAAAATATGCTATAATAAATAAAATAAGATTAATATGTTTAATTAAAATATAATTTAATGTATTATTGTTGAATATTTATATTGAGAACGTGGTCTTCATTTGTAACCTCTCTTATTGGAAGTTCTAGGTAAAAAAGATTTTACCTATTAAAATTATGAGAAATAATAATAAAATTACAATTACAAATATATACACACTTCATTAATTATTTGTCATTTTTTTGAATAATTAAAATAAATACAATTATGATTGAAATTATTTAAGGAGATCACCTATGCAATATTAACATGAATATAAAAACTAATTTTAACACGAATATTAATACTAACTATCTCAACATTTATCATACAAAGATGTACATAATTTCACACTTTCCCCAAATTGACAATCTATTACTTTGAGTTTCATGAATTGAGGGAAATCCACGGTCAAAGTTTAGAAGTAGTAGTATTTCAACTTCAAATATTTGAGATTTTGAGCACATATTTTCAAATTGTCTAACCCATAATATTCATCGATAATGGCGAGAGTGGGAGCGGGAGGTTTTTTTAATTCAGAAGCAGGCGGGAAACTTAGTTTGTAGGCTCTAGGTGCTTCAAGGGATGCCTGTATTGATGGAATTCAGGAGGATCAGGACACTGAAGATCCAAATAAAAAGAATGGCGCCCCATGTGACAAACAGAAAGATCGACAAGGAAAAGGGGATGTGGGGGTGGAAGGGCTTTCTAGCATTCTTCCCCGTCCAACCTCAGACATAGGGACCCAGTCACGTGATCAAGAAGGGACAGTGTTGAACCACCGGTGGTCAACACTATTTGGGTTAAAGCCCATAGGTAAGTCTTTTTTCCCAATAATAAAGGACATATCTAATAAGGAAAAAGGTAAATACGCTATTGAGATACCTGATGAACTGGTTGACCACAATATTTCTACCATGGCTCTCACTCTAATTGGAAATTTTGATGGGTCGGGACCAAATATTGACATAGTAAGGGCTTTTGCTAAGAAAAGATGGGACTTGAAGGGTCAAATTCAAATCATTATTATGGTGAAAGGTTTTTTGTCTTTTGAGTTTTCCTACCAGGAGGATCTAGCCAAAATCTTATGTGCTGGTACATGGCCCATATGAAAATCCTCTTTGGCATTGCAAAAATGGTCTTCTAAACTGTATCTAAATGATTCTTTCTTTGTTCAAGCTCCTGTGTGTGTAAGATTACTAGAACTTCCCTTTGGAATTTTGGTACAAAGATGTCTTTGATGGAATAGGTAAATCTTTTGAATAATTTCTCTCGATAGACCCTATGATGGTGGGAAGGAGGCACCTCACTTATGCTAGGATCTATATAGGGGTGGAAGAGAGTAAAGTATAGACCAGAGAGATTCACTCAAAAATAGGTAAAAGAGTGGAGAAACTAAATTTTGAAAGCATGCTCTTTGCCTCTTTTCAGTACAAGAAAGATGGACACTATGCCAAATCATGTCTAGTGCTCTTGGTGTTGGAGAAAGAAAAGAAAGCTTAGAAAGTCCTAAAAAAAGTTGGAAACACAAAGGATCACAAACTGGCGGGCCCAACAAGGGAGAAAAACTTGAAGCCCCAAGGGGGTTTTGAGGCTAACGTCCAAAGAGTTTAGAAGAAAAAATATTCAATTGAGGAGAGCCCAGATATATTTAAAAACCAAGAGGGTATGGTAGAAAATAACAATAAAGACTCTAGGGAGATCATGCAGCTTCAGAATGAATGTTTAGTGGATAGGGAGAATTTTCTTCCCCTAGATGGGATTGATAAGGTACTGGAAGTTAATATCCTAAAAGATGACTCCATAGAGGTCAGTGCTAGGGAAGAAATGAGATTGGTTGAAGTTAATGATTCTTACCCAGGGAAGACCTACCTTTCCTTTGTCTTGAATTCCCTCGAACCTTCTTTAGAGGATGGGTTATCTAGTCCTAAGCAGTACATGTAGAGAGATGTTTCCTCACAAGAATCCAACCCTAATCATAACTTAGAGTGTGCACCTTCCAGACAAGTATTCAAGATGGAGGAACTTCTAAAATTGGCCTCCCCGAGACAGTTCATAAAAATGGAAAAAATCTTTGTGAAACATAAAGAAGGGGAGGAATAAGAGTGGACTAAGGTCCATAAGAAGAAGAAATGTAATAGTAGGGATCCGTCTCTGGTCTCCCCAGCAGCAACCAAAAGTAGAAATAAAGCTGATGCAGGGGCCAAATTGAAAACTTTAGGGAGAAAGAAAGCTAGTCAGGTCTGACAAGAAGAAGCTAGTAAGAATATCTAGCAGATGGAACCTAAAAGACCATCCAAGAAGCATGTACATCTAAACAGAAATGAAAATCCTCTCTTGGAATATTCAGGGGATAAATGGCTCACATAAGTAGGATATTATAAGGAATATGATTAGGGATCATAAACAAGATATTATGTTAATCTAGGAAACCAAGATGAAGAAGAATAAGCTTGAGGGTATTAGATTTTGTAAATCTATGGAAATGAGTGCTTCTATCTCTGAAGGAGCTACAAGAGGTTTGATGACTATGTGGAACTCCTTTCAACTTAATGTTGAATTCTTCCATGAAGAAGGTAATATGCTTCTCATGAATTTTACTAGATTAAAGGATAATGAAAGATGGGATATTATGAATATTTATGCTCCTAACTCCAAAAAAGGGAAAAGATCTTATTCGAAAAAACATAAAAGAATCATTTCTAGTTGTAATCTTTCTAAGGGGATTATCATGGGAGACTCTAATACCCCCCTCAAAGAAGGGGGAAAACAAGGTAGTATTTCCCTTGATTTGGAAAGTAGACAAGATATCATGGACTTCATCAATGACCAAGCCCTCTTAGACATGGACCTACAGTGTGCTAGCTTCACCTAGTCCAATAGGAGAATTGGGTGGGAATGCATTCAAGTTCGGTTGGACCGTGCCTTGATCACTGTTGATTGGCTGAATTTTTACAATTGTAATTTATCTTCTTTGGTGAAGATTGGCTTGGATCACTCTCTGATAAGTCTTTCTTTGGATTTGATTTCTATGAAAAGGATTTTCCCCTTCAAATTTGAGAAGATGTAGACAACCCACCTAAATCTGATAAATAAAATAAAATATTGGTGGAACATAGATGTTAAGGGTTCGACCATGTTCAGGGTGGCTAACAAACTTAGAAATATTAAATTGAATATCAAACAATGGAACAATGATGAATTTGGTAATATCTTCTCCACTAAAGACAAGGCTATAATTAATCTTAACCTTATTCAAGAAGAAATTCAGAGAGAGGGGTACAATGAGAATAGGTTTCTTAAGGAGAAATCTTTGTTGTTTGAGTATCATAATATTATATGGAAGGAGGAGATTTTATAGAAGCAGAGATCCAGATCAATTTGGTTAAGGGAAGGATATAAAAAATACTTGTCTCTTTCACTTATCTACTCTAAAACATAGGGCTATCAACAGAATAAGTTGTATAAAGAGGGGAGACTAGCTGCTACAAGAAGAAAAGGACATAGCTAATGAAGCTATCACTTTTTTCTCTTCTCTCATGTCCAAAGATCATGAGCTATCGGAGGGGGATGAGGATACTCTCTTGGATAACATTCCTAAAATCATCTCTGAAGATCAAAATAATATTTTATATGCTATTCCAAATATGGATGAAGTAAAAAAAGCTTTGGACTCTCTCCCTGGTGATAAAGCCCCTGGTCTGGATGGCTTCCTGATGTTTTTCTTTCATCTTTTATGGAAAGTGGTTAAATTTGATGTGGTCAAAGTGGTGGAAGAATTCTTTGGATAAAAAAACCTCCTCAAAGAACTTAAAGCTACTTTCCTTGTTCTTATTCCTAAAGGCCCAGGGATGGACTCGATGGAGCTCTTCAAACCTATTAGTTTATGCAATTCCTTCTACAAGATAATCTTGAAAGTCATCATAGCTAGTATTCTTAAGGTGCTCCCTTCTATTATAGCTCACCAGTAGTCTAGGTTCAGGCCTGGAAGAAAAATTCTTGATTCCATATTGGGAGTTCATGAAGTGATCCATTCCTTAGATGATGGGAAAAGGGAAGGTTTTCTTGTCAAACTTGACTTGTCCAAGGCTTATGACTGATTTGATTGCAAGTTCCTGCTCAAGGTTCATGGATCCATTGGTTTCAATTTGAACACTTGTAAGATTATTCATCAACTCATTTCCACTCCTTCTCTAGCGGTTTTGGCTAGTGGCTTCCCGTCGGCCTTTTTTAAATATTCCAGGTATTTGAGACAAGGGGACCCCCTTTCCCCATTCTCTTCATTATTCTTGTAGAATTCCTTGGAAGACTTATCTATGTCACTAGGAGCTATGGGGTTATGAAAGGTATCAATTCATCTTTTGGAACCACTATCTTTTCCCACCAGTAGTTTGTAGATGACACCATTTTAGGTGGGGAGGGTTCCATGGGTGAAGCCAGAGTGGCGAAGCACTTGCTAAATGCCTATATTAGGGCTACTGGTCAATCCATTAATTAGAATAAAATCTTTATCTTCTTCATAAATACTCTTGAGGAGAGACATATGAGAATTGTAGATATTTTGGGTTGCTACATTGATTCTCTTCCATGGAATTATTTGGGTGTTCCCCTAAGCATTAAACGCCCTGAGGCTTTCTAGAACAAACTCATTGATAGATTCAATAGGAAGTTGGTTGGTTGGAAAAGGGTTACTCTCAGCTAGGATGGGAAAATCCAACTAGTTAAATCTGCCCTACAAAATTTTCCAACCTATGCTTTAAGTCTCTTCTCTATATTGGCTAAAGCAAGAGAGGTGATGGAAAGAATTCAAAGAAGATTTCTCTAGTCAGGGATTGAAGATCATAAGAGACTCCCTCTTATTTCTTGGGACAAATTTTTTCTTCCTAAAAGAGCTGGAGGATTAGGGATAAGAAGGATCAAACCTATCAATAAATATCTCCAAGCAAAACAAATATGGTCCATTTTCAATAGCAAGGGGGAATGGCATGTCACTTTTGAAGATAAGTATCTTTCTAACAACTTAATTAACCATTTCTTTTGTGCTAATGATATTCCACAAGGTTATTATATTTAGAATGGATTTCTCAATGCTATGGATATTGCTAAATCTAAGGCTAAATCAAAAATTAGGAATAGTCAATCTATTAACTTCTAGAATGATAATTTGATTCAGATGAGACCCTTGAGGGATTTTGAACCTTTCAATATTTGTATGGACGAGTGTATCCAAAAATTTGGCTCTCGAGTCTGTAATTATAGAATGGGTAATGCCTGGGTGAACCTTCCCTTTGTTTCTCAGGACTTGATTCCTCTTCTGATTGTCCTTAATGTGGTTTCTATGTCCCCATCTCAGGATGCTCTAATTTTGGAAGGCTCTCCCAGTAGGGATTTCTTGGTTTCTTTTTCCTATTATTTTTAGATGTATCAAGAAACTATACCTATTTGGACTAAATCTCGATTCCCTGGCCTTATTCCCAAAATTAATGTCTTCTTGTGGCTTTTGCTTTAGAACCGCATCCTCACTGTTAATAATCATATCAAGAGAGGTTTCCAGATCCCCAATAGGTGTGTTTAATGTAGATGGCAAGTTGATTCTATGGATAACCTATTTATCCATTGCCCCTATGTTAGAAAGATGTGGAAGTTTCTCCTTTCTACTCTTGGGTTGTCCTGGTGCTTTCCCTCATCTTTTCTAGACCTTTTTACTCAATGGGACCTTCCTTTTAAGAACATTGATTCTCACAAATTCTACTCTTGGCTTCTCCTTGATCTCTATTAGTGAGTGTGGAAAGAATGTAACAATCATGTTTTTTGCAATTTTTATGCTCCTCCAATAATAATCTTTGAAAATATCTAACGTGCTTTAAAAGAAAACTTTATTTTTTGTGGTGGAACTAACCCTTTTGCAAGTAAAGACAAGAATGCCGACCCTAAGAAGAGTATAAATAAAAGATAGAATTGTATATTTGGAGCTTTCCCCCAAAAGGTTTGTCTAAGGCTAACTTTGATGGTGTGGCAAAGGGAAATCTTAGAAAGGTAGGAAGTGGTGGAGTGATCATAAATTACTATGGTATTGGGACTACTTCCATCACTCTCCCTCTTGGCACTCAATATAATCACTATGTTGAAGCTGACACTACCCTCCAAATAACTAAACTTTTCATTGAAAATGTTGTGAAAAATCTTTGGCTCAAAGGAGATTCAAACAATATCATAAATTGTTTAAAATCTAACATGTTAGGAATAGTCCCAAGAGATAACTGAGAGGGGGGTGTGAATTAGTTATCTACAAGTTTCAATTCTTTATCCAATTAAGTATACTTAACATTAAGCATAAACAAAATGAAATAACACTTAAATACAACACCAATATTTTGGTTATAGAGAAACCATAATAGGTAAAAACCCTGGTCGGAATTGACACCCACTAATAAATTGCACTAGTGTATAATGATCCTTGTTAGAAGATCTTCAACCCTGTTAAGAGTTGATCATTAAAATGCAATAAGTATAGTGACTTGGTCAAAGGTCAGACCCTGTTAGGAGTCTTTTATGATTGACCCTATTAGGGGTGAGCACGCACTATCCGAGAGCTCACTCGTCAAAGGGGTGAAGGCCACAACCTTCTAAATAACAGATACACACTATATCTAGATCTTGGTGAACTGCGCTTAGACCTGTTGTCAAGATCAGTTCCAATGAATATAATATACTCTTTACTTGGTCACATATCCCTTCTTCTGATGGCTCAACACTTCACACTCTCTGCTCTTCTCTTCATATTTAACTCTGAACCATAATTTAGCAATCACAAATGACTATCTATAAATATCTTTCCTCTAAATGATATAATTAAGCTAGCCTATTAGAACCACCTTGAAATCATATTAGAGAAATAATAACATACTCCAATAACATCTAAGTGGGCTCTACTAAGTACGCAACACAAACTGGGACCTATCTAAATCAATAAGTGTAGGCGCACACTACACACTGTCGGCTCAACCATATTAACTGAGACTTTCTCCTCAAGATGAATTACATCATGCGCTCTTAACAAAACATTCTTAAATCTTCTCTAATTACTAATCCAAGGGTTCATACCGAACTGATAGGTGCAACTCCTGTACTAATAAAATCTCTGTCGGCTCTTTTGGATAAACATAAGAAACTAAAACTGGTGAATAGCAGCTGCATAACTTCACTTCTATTGATAATTAGACTCTATGTACATCAATGTAACATCACTAACATGTTTCCATCACATATCCAAATACACAAGGCTCCTTGATAACTTTACGAACAATCACTCATAGAACACTACCTATAGCTCTGTTAGGAACACTGCTGACATAAGCTGCTATATAACTATCTGTACTAACAATTAACCTCTATATCCATGATATCATGTTGATAACATGTCAATGCTTCATATAATCAAATCTTACTACATATGTCTTCCATGCATACTTTTTACCATATGTTTTCATCAATGACAAACATATAGTCAGCACCGGCTTGTTGGCAAATCTCCAACAATCTCCCCCTTTGGCATTGATGGAAACATATGGAATGAAAAACATCACCAACCCAAATAAGAAATTATTTTATAACATTCTCCATTTTCTCATCAAAAATCCCCCAAGGATGAATCCTCCATCTGCTGCAATATTCTTCAACATTCTCCATTTCCTCAACTAAACTACTTCCATGACTGAATACTACTCCCCCTTAATATATTACTCCTTCTTAATTCTGTATGTACTCCTTTACTCTCTTTTTTCATGAATATATATTACTCCCCCTTTGACATCAATGAAAAAGGGCGCCAAACATTTAAAGCACCAGTACTACTCCTAAAGTAGAGTAGTCAACCATCCATCAGTCCCTGAGGACTGATGCTCTTTCTTCTTTCTCTAAGTAGAATCAGGGAAGAGAATTACTCCCATCTTCTCCCTAAGATACTCAAAAGTATCCTTTGGTAAAGGCTTTATGAATATGTCTTCTAACTAATCTTTAGTACTCACATAGTCCAACTTGACTTCTCTATTTGCCACTTTCTCTCTAAGGAAGTGATACTTAATCTCTATATGTTTTGTCTTTGCATGCATCACGGAGTTATTTGATATGGTGATAGTGCTAGTGTTATCACAATGAATAACAATAGGATAGTCAATCTAAATTCCAAAATCCTTTATCATGAACTTGATCCAAAAAATTTTAGAATAATTCAAGTTTGCTGCAACATACTCCACTTCTTCTTTTGACTGAGAAATATAATTTTGCTTCTTGCTTGTCCAAGTGATAAGTCTGTCACCAAGAAACACTGCTCCTCCTAATGTACTCTTTCTATCATCAACACATCTTTCCCAATCTGTATCAATATATACATGAAGCTCAATATTTGTTGAATTAGGATACTATAGACCATAATCTATAGTGCCCTACAAATATCTGAATATTCTCTTTACAGCCATGAAGTGACTTTGTTTAGGTGCTATTGCAAATCTTCCAACTATGCCAACTGCATTAGAGATATCAGGGCTAGTTTGAGTAAGATATATGAGTTTACCAATCATAGACGTGTACAATGTTATATCTACTGCTGGTGAATCATCTTCTTTTGTAAGCTTGCATCCTATTATCATAGGTGTACCTACTAGTTTTCAATCATCCATCTTGAATTTATTCAATATCTCTTTCACATACTTAGACTGATTAATGAAAATACCTTTCTCTGTTTGCTACACATTTAATCCCAAAAAGTATTTGATAGGTCCAATCATGCTCATCTCAAATTTTTTCTACATCTCCTTAGCAAATTTTGCACTAAGTTTATCATTACCCCCTAAGATAATGTCATCAATAAATATGGCAACAAGAAGTAAACCTTTAGGTGTCTCTCTTATGAATAGATTACAATCTATTGCTCCCTTTTTTAATCCAATTTTTGTTAGATATCCATCAAGTCTCTCATACCAAGCTATAGGGGCTTGCTTAAGTCCATAGAGGGCCTTCTTCAATCTGCATACCATATCAGGTCTGTCTAATAGGGTGAATCCTTCTAGCTGCTCAATGTATACTTCTTCTTTTAACTCTCCATTCAAGAATGTTGACTTAACATCCATCTTATAGACTTTGAAGTTTTTGACTATTGCATAAGCTAAAAACAACTTAATGGCTTTTAATCTATTCATAGGTGCAAATGTGTCTGAATAATCAATATCTTCTCTTGGTGTATATCCCTTACATACTAACCTTTCTTTATTCCTTACTACTGTGCCATGTTCATTCATCTTATTTCTGAATATCCAGTTTTTTCCAATCACATTCTTATCACTAGATCTTGGGACCAGTTCCCAAGTATCATTATTAATAATCTAATCTAGTTCATCTTTCATAGCATCATACCAATTTGAATCATTACATGCATCTTCAACACCTAAGGGTTCAATCTGAGATGGTAAACATACCACTTCATTGTCTGCTAAACTCTTTTCTTTAGATCTTTTTGTGACTTTTCAACTCTGATCTCCAATAATGTCATCCTTAGAGTGGTATCTAGATGTAAACTTTGGAACTTTAGGTGATGTTGTGTCATCTTCCTTCTGAGTTTCTTCTTCACTTGTTTCAGGGTCATTGAATAATACATCAATGCTATCAAAGATTTCTTCAAAAATTTTCTCACTAGTGGAAAGACTAGGTTCTTCAATCATAGGTGCATAATCATGATATCTTTCTTGAACCATAAACTTTTCATCAATCTTAACATGAGGATTTTCAATGATCTTCTTCAATCTCAAGTTAAAACATCTATAAGATTTTCTTTTAGTAGAGTAACCAAGGAAAATACCTTCATCACTTCTTGCATCAAACTTGCATATTGCTTCATCCCTCTTGATGTAGCACTTGCTTCGAAAGATTCTGAAGTATTTCACTATGGCAACATTACCAAACCATAACTCATAAGTTGTCTTGTCTGTGCCAGGCCTTAATTGTATTCTATTGATGATATAGACTATTGTGTTAACCGCATCTCTCCAATAGGTATGTACAACTTTTCCTTCAATCATGATGGTGCGCGATATATCAAAGATAATCCTATTCCTTCTCTCTACAATCCCATTCTGCTGAGGAGTTCTAGGTGCACTTAACTATCTTTGTATGCCATGTTCTTGGTAGTACTCATAGAATCTGTCAAAGGTGAATTCTCCTCCTCTATCTGATCTTAGATACTTTATCTTTAGTCCAGATTCATTCTCAACCTTAGCTTTGAATATTTTTAACTTCTCAAATGCTTCTGACTTATCTTTTAAGAATGCAACCCACATCATTCTAGAATAATCATTAACAAACAAAATGAAATACCTTTCACCATAGTATGATCTTGTTTGAGTTGGTCCATATAGGTCTGTATGAATCAGAGCTAACTTGTTCTCTCCTGAATTATTCTTTCTTCTAAATGAATTCCTCACATGCTTTCCCATAACACATTCCCTTCAAATAGTATCAACTGGCTTTGCTATGCTAGGTAGATCTCTTACTATCTTCACATTGCTTATCTTTACTATGTTATCAAAATTGATATGACATAGTCATTTATGCCATAGCCAACTATCATCAACTTTAGCAACAAAACAACTTGCTTCTGGATTAAGGTGAAAAACATTACCTTTAGTCTTTGAATCTGATGCAACATAACACCTATTTTGTTAATGATGCACTTGTTGTCTTTGAACTCCAACTGATAACCTTTTTCAAGAAATTGCCCAAAACTAAGAAGGTTATGTTGTAGACCATCAACATAGAGAACATCATCAGTGTTGTTCTTTCCATCCAATGTGATAGCTCCTCTACCAATGATAGGTTTAGGAGTGTTATCTCCAAACCTAACCATGCCACCTTTGTATTTGTCCAAATGAACAAATCTATCTTTATCACATGTCATGTGATGTGAACATCCTCTATCTATAATCCCATATATCCTTATGTCTGCTTGTGAGGTCAATGCTAGCTCTTTTTCCTTTTTCTGATCTTCTCGATCCATCTCATCATACATCTTCTCCATAATAGCAATGAATGCAATTTCACCTCTAGATGAATCCTCATTAGATACTCCATCTCCAGCATGGTAACATTCATTTGAATACTTAGGCTTGTAGTTATTCTTGAACTTCTTAACTCTTGTAGGACACTTAGATGCAAAGTGACCAATCTTATTAGATGAAAAACATTTAAATGGAAATTGACCTTTGTTGGACTACAACTGATTTGGAATCTGATTGAAGGATCTGTGATTACAAGATCACTGAGAAGTTGCTGATTAGATATGTAATATGATTAAATCAGTATTATGTTGTCATTGATGTCAACTAGTTTGACAACACTTATCTTGTAAGTTACTACACTGAGACATCTAAAGAAAAGTGAAAGAGATGGAGAACAGAGAAATTTACATAAGAAAAGATGTAGAAGACAAATGAGGATAAGGAACACATTGAGTAACTTTTTTCTAAGTCTATGACTTGATGATATTGACTTTATTATGTTGCATTCATCTATAATGGAGTATAGAGTTGAAAGACACAAAGCAGTGTTGTCGGTAAATGAAGCATTTTTAGTATACACCAACGGAGTGTAGTGTATACCGACTGCAGTATTAACCAAGCAGTGTTCACTAATGCATTCATTGTTAATCGAGCGAAACAAAATGAATTAAATGATTAATTTAGCAGATAAGATTGATGAGCTGGCAAGAGTATAACATCGAGGTAATAGATAATGTTTGTTACAAAGATTGATGGCTGACAAAATTCAAGGAAGCTCTAACGAAGCAGATTGAAACGTGTTATTAACACAAGTACCGAGAAATTTTTAAGTGGAAAAATATATGAATGTGATTAAGTAGAAAAATTTGATGGTGGAGAAGAAAATGATTTACTCATCTGTATAAGAGAACAGAATTTATTTATGAAAAGAGCTAGAAGAAGAAGCTGCAGGAATTTTGCGTGAACAAGCTTTCATGTATTCTGATCATATTGGTTAGTGAGAACCGAGCTATAGAATAGTTACCGAGCTACAAAGAGCTATTATGGATGGATAGTAAGTTGATACAATATTGAATCTGAAGTGGAATATTGATCAGAAGGATTTGTATGGACTAAATATTGATCTGTAATCTGCAAATGAAGTTGTATTAAGGCAGGTCATTTTACTGTTACATATTTAACCATTGTATACAGTCTAAATCTCTTAACCGAGTGGACTCTAAAAGTCTTATGATGTATCATTCATAGAATGAACATTTTTATCCTTTCAACCCCATAGTGAATGCTGGTTGGATGATAAATTCTAGTCTAAAATTCTCTAACAAGGTCACACCTGACAGTGGGGTGACCCCACAATAGTGGGTTACACTATTTCAGACATGCTGATTTTTGCTAAAATTATTTTTAATAAAATATGAATATTTAAGCCTTGAGAAGTTCCATTTGAAGGAATTAATTACAAAGTTTTAGGTCAAAGCCTCTTAGATAAAAAAAATATTGATATAACATCTATACTCCTCATTCATACCTGCAATGGAGTCTCCTTTGCACCTATTAAAATGATGACAAAAAATCACTTTGACTTTATCTTTTGGGAGATCAAATGAATCCATTTGACAAAACTATCTATGTAGTAAGGTACTACTGAGAAAAATGTTTCAAATGATTATAATGTTAATATATATTAAGTCTATTATGACTTTGTATTTTTAGTTTTACTAAACATAGATATTTTATCATATGTTTACCTTTATGTTTAACTCTTATGGAAAATTAGTAAATAAGAGAAAAGAAATTCTAAAAAATATATGTGCCCTAGGTATTTAAGTTCTCTTTCTATCAAAAAAAAATAAAATTAAATAGGACAAATACACGAAAAGCTATAAGCTATGTAGTCAAGGTATGTCAAAATTACAGTTTAGTCAACTTCAAATGTTTATAAAATATGAAATAATCATGTTAATTTTATCAAAACAATTTCATGCCCTCCATATGAATGTTACAAAACTAATTTCGAAAGAATCACATTGATATCTATTTTAGAAAAAAAATTATGCTCTATGAAAACAATGTAACTCTTTGAAAATGACGTTTTCAGCAACATACCAGTTTTCGTGGGAGAAAGAAAAAACTATTCAAATCAATTCAAAAATAAATTAAAAAAATATATTTAGAATCCAAACAAAAAATATTAAAATACTCTAATTTACTTCATCTTCCGATTTCAAACGAGTTAACGACAATATGCATTTGAATCTGAAAATATTTTTCAAAATGTAGAGTTCAGTGTCCGTTCAGGCAAAAAAGTGTAACCCACTATTGTGGGTTCACCTAGTGTGTTTGTAACCTTTAACAGGGTTGGGTCTTAACCGACCTCACTTCAGAAGAGTGAACAATTTTGGGTTGCCAGTCTCAGGTGGTTTTTCCCTTTACAGGGTTTCCACGTTAAATCTCTTGTGTTATGTGTTGATTGTGATATTTGTTTGTTATCATTCTTTACATGTTACATGTTAGATTTGATCGGTAAACTGTTATCAGTATTAGACTGGTAATCAGTAAAAGCTCAAGCAGTGAGAGTTATTATTTCTTACCAATGAGCAAAAATTAAAGAAGATGTTTTGAAATATATATTTTGAATTGGGACACTGGATAACTGATTCACCCCCCTCTCAGTTATTCTAACAATTGGTATTAGTGCTATGTTGCTTGGAACAGAGTTTTAAGGACTTAAGCATAAGGGTCTCAAGATGTATAAGAGGGAAGTACCGAAACTAAATAAAGAGAACTTTGCAGTATGGCAAAGCAGAATGAAGCTGCACATATCTAGAATTGGGAACTCAGCACTAAATCTAATGCAAAATGGCTACATGCAACCACCCACAGGTCCCCTAACTATTGATCAACTGAAGGATAAGCATGAACACAATTGTACTATGATGGAACTTGCTGCTACCTATACCAACACTGAATTTGAAGATATCAAGACATGCACAACTGCCAAAGGAATGTGGGATAAATTAGCACAAATCTACATTGGAGATCTAAATGTCAAAAGAGCCTAAGCTGAAAGTCTGAGAGGCAGATTTGATGAAATGAGAATGAAAGAAGGTGAGAACATTGTCCAATATTCAAATAGACTAAAAGAAGTGGTACATGCTACTAGAGCATCTGATGGAGTGATTGATGATGAAACAGTGATAAGCAAGATTCTCAAAACTTTGCTACCAATTTATGCAATTAAGATTTTTGCAATTCATGAAACAAGAGCTACATCCAACCTTACTCTTGACACTCTGATTGGTAAAATTACAACCTTTGAATTAAATAATTTTGATAATAGTGTTGTTCCTTCTGTTGAATCCTCTTTCATGTCTTCTCTGAAGATTGGAAAGTCTAGCAGGAATGGTAAGAATTGTGATAGTGATGACAATACCGATGATGAACTTGATGAGCTTGAAGCACTTATGGCTCGAAGATTGCCTAAAGGAAAAGGAAGATATAGAGGCAAGCTACCTTTAGCATGCTTTAATTGTAAAGAAGTCGGTCACATCACTGCTAGATGTCCTCAAAAGAAAGATGATGATAGATCCAAAGACTGATTTGAAGGAAGCTATGGAAGAAGACTCAACAAAGGTTACCGACACAACAATAGAGACAACCGAGATGAAAAAGGAAAAAAGATATGTTACATAGATGAAGATATTGAAACTGAATCTGATTCTAATGATGATATAGAAGTTGTATTTGTTGCTATGAAAGATGACTCGGAAGAGGAATAGAAACATGAAGAGACAACACTGATCTCTAAAGTAAGTAGACATGATACATGGATCATAGATAGTGGCTGCACACATCATATGACCAGTGATGTAGAGAAGTTTGATAATCTTGTTGAATATAATGGAGGATCTGTGAGAATGGGAAATGATGCACCTTGTATGGTAAGAGGTAAAGGCTCACTGATGATCAATGACAAATTACAATGTGTAAATGCATATTGGGTAGATCGACTAAACTATAATATGATAAGTGTGGCTCAGCTGAACAATTCAGGCCACCAACAGGCTTTTGAGAGCAAAAAGGTAAAGATTTATGATGATGGAGGAAGACTTGTCAGAACTAGTACACAATCCAGAGGTAATCTATTTTATCTTGATATGGATCAGTCTTTTTGTTTGCTAATAAAGGATGAAGATGCTTGGTTGTGGCACCGAAGGTTATGCCATGTGAACTTTGATAACATGATCAAGATTAGTAGAAAGAAAAGAGTTAGAGGACTACCAAACTTAACAAAACCTGATCATGCTATGTGCCATGAATGTCAAAGAGGTAAGATGACTAAGTCTAGTTTTAAAAGCAAAGACTATTCAACAAAGAAGATACTTGAGTTGGTTCATACCAACCTATGTGGTCCTATGAGAACTCAGAGTTATTATGGTGATAGATATTTTATTCTTTTTGTTGATGATTACACTAGACTGATGACTGTTA
The DNA here is from genome assembly GCA_027943335.1 of Chamaecyparis obtusa. NCBI lineage: Eukaryota > Viridiplantae > Streptophyta > Pinopsida > Cupressales > Cupressaceae > Chamaecyparis > Chamaecyparis obtusa. The sequence continues at coordinate 186,111 of BSBK01006345.1, read as the reverse complement.
TGTTCTTGAAAGAGAAATCTAAAGCTTTCAAAATGTTTAAGTGGTATAAAGCTAAGGTAGACAAATAAACTAGAAAGGAAATAAAATGCTTAAGATCTGATAGAGGAAGTGAATTTATCTCTGATGAATTTACTAACTTTTGCAATGAGCATGGAATCAAAAGGCAGGTATCAACATCGAGAACACCTCAGTAAAATGGCATTGCTGAAAGAAGGAATAGGTCTATAATTGACTATGCTAGAACATTGATGATACAAAAGAATGTTGCTCAGACATATTGGAGGGAAGCTGTTAGCACAGTTGTATATGTTCTTAACCGAGTACAACTGAAGAAGGACTCCAACCGAACACCTTATGAACTATGGTTTGGACACAAACCTACTGTAAGTTATTTCAAAATTTTTGGAAGTAAATGCTTTATCTTGAAAGATGAAAGAAATGGGAAATTTGATTCTAAAGGAGATGAAGGAATATTTCTTGGATATTCCACTATAAGTAAAGCATACAAATGTTTGAATAAAGCTACAAATAAGATTGTTGAAAGTACTAATGTTCATGTTGATGAGTTTGATGACAAGTACATAGAGGAAAGTACAAAGGAACCAAAAGATTATGGTAGATTCACTTACATTGAGAATCCAGAGTATCTACCAACATCGCAAGCTATAACAACTGGTCAACAGGGAAACAATGCAGTACAACAGGCACCACAAACCGATGAACATGAAGAAGTTGCCAAGCAAGGAAATGACCCCGAGAAGGATGAAAAAGATAGGAGAAATCAAGTCTTGGCTAGTTTTGTCAGAAGACACCATCCTGAAACACAAATCATTGGAGACAGACATGCTGGAATGCAAACCAGAAGAAAAACAAGACAAGGTACATGTCTAATTTGTGAATTTGAACCTAAAACTGTGAAAGTTGCATTAGAGAATGAAGAATGGGTTAATGCAATGAAGGAGGAAATAGAAAAAATAGAAAAGAACAAAACCTAGTCCTTAGTACCTCGACCAAAAGATAAGAATGTTATCGGTACTAAATGGATATATAGGAATAAATTGAATGAAAATGGTGAAGTCACAAGAAATAAAGCTAGATTAGTATACAAGGGATATGCACAGGAAGAAGGCATTGATTATGGTGAGACTTTTACACCTATTTCTAGATTAGAAGGAGTTAGAATGCTACTTGAATATGCTGCACATAAGAAATTCAAAGTCTATCAAATGGATGTGAAGTCAGCATTTTTGAATGGTACACTTGAAGAAGAGGTCTACATTGAACAACCTAAAGGATTTGTTGATCCCGACAATAAAGACATGGTATGTAGATTACATAAAGCTTTATATGGACTAAAGAAAGCACTTAGAGCATGGTATGAAAGATTTCATACTTACTTGTTAAGTATTGGATTTGTTAGAACAAGTGAAAACAATAATTTGTATGTGAAAGGTGATACCGATGATACTATTATCATTGCTGAAATATTTGTTGATGATATTATCTTTGGTGGCTCTGATCTTATTTGCAAGGCATTTGCTGATGAAATGCAAAAGGAATTTGAAATGTCTATGTTTAGAGAGATTAAGTTCTTTCTTGGACTTCAAGTGATTTAGTAGAGTGATGGCATATTCATCACACAATCTAAATACATAAAGGAAGTACTAAAGACATTTGGTATGGAAGATGCTAAACCTGTGGGAACACCAATGGCTACTGGATGAAAATTGACAAAGGAGGATGAAACTATTGAGGTAAATCAGACACTTTACCAATCTATGATTGGTAAGTTAATGTACGTAGTTCACAATAGGCTAGATATAGCATATGCTGTGGGAATTGTTGCAAGATTTTCTGCTAATCCTAGAGAATCACACATGATTGCTACAAAAAGGATCTTAAGATATTTGAAGAAAATAGAAAATTATGGATTATGGTATTCTAAGGAAGGGAAGTTTGAACTAAAAGTTTACACCGATGTTGATTGGGCTGGAAATGTGCATGATAGAAAAAGCACCACCGGAGGAGCATTTTTCTTTGGTGAAAGACTTATAACCTAGACAAGTAAAATGCAGGCTTGTATTTCTCAGTCTATAGCTGAAGTAGAATATGTTGCTGCTGCTACTAACTGTTCAAACATTGCATATATCAAACAAGTGTTGGAAGGAATGAATGAGGTAATCACTGACCCAGTGATTATATACTATGACAACACCAGTGCTATTAATATTTCAAAGAATCCTATGATGCACTCTAAGACAAAGCATATATCTATTAAGTATCATTACTTAAGAGAACAAGTACAAGAGAAGCAAGTAAAGTTAGAATTTGTTACATCTAAAGAACAACTTGCTGATATTTTTACAAAGCCCTTACCGAAGGACACATTTGAATACTTGAGGACTAGACTTGGGGTCCGTCCCCTGTCTATCGGTCACTAAGATGATCTAGATGTTGCATTAGCCTACTTTTATCAGAAGATCATTCATGTTGATGCAACATAGTTCACACTTTGAATCATGTTCAAGGTTGTGATTAAGATTGAGAACTTGAACCGATGAGATATTAGTATACAGAGATACAGAGGAAGTACTGAACACCACAGAGAGTTACTTGGCTACTACAGAGTTGATTGTTTATTTGTTTCTTTGGCATTGCTGTCAGAGGGAGAGATAAACCATATGAAATGAAAAGGGGAGAGATAAACAAAATCTGAAAAGGAACAAGCACCGATGACAATTATCTAAGGGAGAGACAATCTGAATGAGACATAGTATTGAAGATCAGTTACAAAGAATAGAAGCAGGAATAGGAGAACTGAAAACATCACAACTACAAAAAGGTAAAGTTTTATTACTTAATGCTGGTTCAGTAACGTAGTGATTAAACATATTAAGTCTATTCAACTTACAACATTTGTTCACAAAGTTGTAGAATGTATGTTTGGTATGTGTATGGTACATTTCATATTACTTGAGTTGCCATCAATGCCAAAGGGAGAGATTGTTGGACTACAACTGATTTGGAATCTGATTGAAGGATCTATGATTACAAGATCACTGAGAAGTTGCTGATTAGATATGTAATATGATTAAATCAGTATTATGTTGTCATTGATGTCAACTAGTTTGACAACACTTATCTTGTAAGTTACTACACCAAGACATCTAAAGAAAAGTGAAAGAGATGGAGAACAGAGAAATTTACATAAGGAAAGATGTACGGGATAGATGAGGATAAGTAACACATTGAGTATCTTGTTTATAAGTCTATGACTTGATGATATTGACTTTATTATGTTGCATTCATCTATAATGGAGTATAGAACTGAAAGACACAAAGCAATGTTGTCGGTAAATAATGAAGCATTTCTAGTATACACCAACGGAGTGTAGTGTATACCGACCGTAGTATTAACCGAGTAGTGTTCACTGACGCATTCTTTGTTAACCAAGCAGAACAAAATAAATTAAATGATTAATTTAGTTGATAAGATTGATGAGCTGGCAAGAGTATAACATCGAGGTAATAGATAATATTTGTTACAAAGATCGACGGCTGACAAAATTCAAGGAAGATCTAACGAAGTAGATTGAAATGTGTTATTAACACAAGTACCGAGAAAGTTTTAAGTGGCAAAATCTATGAATGTGATTAAGTGGAAAAATCTGATGGTGGAGAAGAAAATGATTTACTCTTCTATATAAGAGAATATAATTTATTTATGAAAAGAGCTGGAAGAAGAAGAAGCTACAGGAATTTTGCATGAACAAGCTTTCATGCATTGTGATCATACTGGTTAGTGAGAACCGAGCTGCAAAACAGTTACCGAGCTACAAAGACCTATTACAAACGTACAGTAAGTTGATACAATATTGAATCTGAAGTGGAATATTGATCTGTAATCTGCAAATGAAGTTGTATTAAGGTAGGTCATTTGACTGTTACATATTTAACCATTGTATATAGTCTAAATCTCTTAACCGAGTGGACTCTGAAAGTCTTATGATGTATCATTCATAGAATGAACATTGTTATCCTTTCAACCCCATAGTGAATTCTGGTTGGATGATAACTTCTAGTCTAAAATCCTCTAACAAGGTCACACCTAATAGTGTGTTTGTAACCTTTAATAGGGTTGGGTCTTAACCGATCTCACTTCAGAAGAGTGAACAATTTTGGGTTGCCGGTCCTAGGTGGTTTTTCCCTTTATAGGGTTTCCACGTTAATTTCTTGTGTTATGTGTTGATTGTGATATTTGTTTGTTACCATTCTTTACATGTTACATGTTAGATTTGATTGGTAAACTATTATCAGTATTAGACTGGTAATCGGTAAAAGCTCAAGCAGTGAGAGTTATTATTGCTTACTGACAAGAAAAATTAAAGAAGATGTTTTGAAATATACATTTTGAATTGGGACACTGGATAACTGATTCACCCCCCTCTCAGTTATTCTAACAACCTTCATATTTTCCTTTTCCTTTCTTTTCTCTTTTAGCAATCATAGCAATGAAATCATCTAATGCTTTTTCTTCATCATCATCATCAAAATTACCAAAAGTTTTTGTAGATTTCTTACCATGGACTGATGCTTTGAAGGTTGTCTCACTTTTAGGTTTTGTCTTTAATCTTGAAATCTCAAAAGCTGAAATTTTGTTGATCAAGGTATCTCTCTTGAAATTTTTTGTAAGCTACATGGTCTCATCAAGGATGTTGATCTTGTTTTCATACTCCACTATAAGACTAATCATCAACTTATCCATAATGTCTTCCTCTGAGATCTCTCCACCATTGTTCCTGATTCCAGCAACTACTTCCTTAATCCTTCAATTGTAAGCTCTGATGTCTTCTTCAGGTAGCATCTCTAATGAAATGTATCTTTTCTTCCATGTCTTTATGTGGGCATTCTTTTCTTGTGTATCACCTTCAAACATATCTTCTAGGTGCTTCCATATCTTGTAGGTTGTGTCTACTTTCTTTATTTCTGAAAACTCGCTATCAGATAGGGCGCTAATAAGGTCTTCTTTTTCTATTGCATTCTGATGGAGGGTAAAACCACAATCAGGTGTCACCTTTTAGGCTAACTTATCAACACAGCTAAATTTTAGTATTTCTAACTAAAAATAAATTTTTGTCAAACATATGGTCTAGCTAGATTCATTCTAGCTAAGTTAGATAAGTTCTTTAACTTTTCCAATTGGAAATATCTATTAAATGCATGTTTTATACCACTTTGGGTCCAATTACCATAAAAATAAAATTATTTCAAAAAAGTGGTGTTTCAATATCTCCTAATATTTTTAATGATATTTTTTCAAAAATAAAAAATACCCTTTTGTAGAGATCAGAGTAAAGAATAACCTCATATAGATTTTATAGTGTTTTAATTAGACATAGTTTATGGTAATTAAAAAATATTGTAAGTAGGTATTTTAACAATCAAGGAGTTTTTGATTCGGAGAAAGAAAAAATAGTAAATCATATTAAATAAATTTTAAAAACATATGGTGCACTAGAGGAGAGAGTCCTCTTCAAGAATATATATATATATATATATATATATATATATATATATATATATATATATATATATATATATATATATATATATATATATATATATATATATATATATATATATATATATATATATATATATATATATATATATATATATATATTGATTGGGATAGATTTGTTATGAAAAATATGTTGCGAGATGAAAACTATTGATTTTAGGGAGTTTGAATTTGAATTGTTATAAAAGAGAAAATATAGGTCAAAAGCCAATTTTTATTTCTTCATGCACTAGCTATATATGTCATCTATGACATATTATGGAATTAGGGGAAAAAATGTTTATTTACATATAATTTTTTGGTGTCAACTAGACCCTTAATTTTCAACTACTAAAAATTGTCTTTAAAAATTAAAAAAACATATCAATTCTCATTCAAAAAATGATTTAAAATATTAATCATAAACCTCATCAATTTTATCGCATTTAATTAGTTTACATCATCTTCAAATTCCAAACATAAATATCATTTTTATACTATTGAAGTTGAACAACTTTCATTTTGTTAGCCTTTTCCTTTGTAAAAGGGTGACAACTTATTGTGCCTTTACCTTGGAATAACTCCTTTTGTTTGCCAGTAGCATCATCCTTTGCAAGATTTTCTAGATAGGGGATCTAAACTTCTTTGATAGCCACTTCAAAAACTTCAAAAGCAATGCATTGCAAATGTGTCACCATTTTGTTCTTCCAATCAAGATAGTTCTCTCCATCAAACTTAGGACTGTGTTTTCTAAAGAATTCCATTTGATCAACCTTAAGATGTTAAAATTTCTCTCTAAGGCACTTGGCTCTGATACCAATTGTTAGGAATAGTCCCAAGAGATAACTAAGAGGGGGGGGGGGGGTCAATCATTTATCTACAAGTTTCAATTCTTTATCCAATTAAGTATACTTAAACATTAAGCATAAACACAATGGAAGAAAACTTAAACACAACACCAATATTTTGGTTATGGAGAAATCCAAATAGGTAAAAACCACAGTAGGAATTGACACCCACTAATAAATTGCACTAGTGTATAATGATCCTTGTTAGAAGATCTTCAACCCTATTAGGAGTTGTTCATTACAATGCAATAAGTACAGTGACCTGGTCAAAGGTCAGGCCCTATTAGGAGTCTTTTATGATTGACCCTATTAGGGGTGAGGACGCAATGTGCAAGATCTCACTGATCAAAGGGGTGAAGGATGCAATCTTCTGAATAACAGATACACACTATATCTAGATCTTGGTGAACTGCGCTTAGACCTTCTGTTTGGATCAGTTCCAATGTATAGAATATACTCTTTACTTGGTCATATAGACCTTCTTCAAATGGCTCAACACTTCATACACTCTTCTGTACTCTTCACATTCAACTCTGAACCATACTTTAGCAATCACAAATGACTGCATATAAATAACTTTCCTCTAAATGATATAATTAAGTTGGCCTATTAGAACCACCTTGAAATTATAATAGAGAAACAATAACATACTCCAATAACATCTTAGTCAACTCTACTAAGAATGCAACACAAACTGGGACTTGTCTAAATCAATAATTGTAGGCGCACGCTACACACTGTCGGCTCTACCATATTAACTAATACTTTCTCCTCAAGCTAAATCACATCATGTGCTCTTAACCAAACATCCTTAACTCTTATCCAATACTAATCCAAGGGCACATAGTGAATTGATAGGTGCAACTCTTGTACTAATAAAATCTATCTCGGCTCTTCTAGATAAACACAGGAAACTGCAATTGATGAATAGCAATTGCATAACTTCACTTCTACTAATCATCAGACTCTACGTCCATGAATGTAATATCACTAACATGTCTCCATCACATATCAAAACATGCAAGGCTCCTTGATAACTGTATGGACAATCACTCACAGAACATTGTCTGTAACTCTGTTAGGAACACTGCTAACACAAGCTGCTATATAACTGTCTGTACTAACAATTAACCTATGCATCTATGATATCATGTTGATAACATTTCCATGCTTCATATACTCAAAGCTTACTACATAAGTCTTCCTTGCATGTTTTTTACCATATGTTGACATAAATGACAAACATACGGCTTGCTGGCAAATCTCCAACATAACCATTTCCCTTCATGGACTATCTCAAATGTGATTGAAGAAACACACACTCTCTTAAACTCATTTGATAAGGTACACATATCCCATGTGTACATGGAATCCAATAAAGTTGTTGACTAGTTTACCAACTTAGATTTTAAATGTGACGCAATGATTAGATGGAAACACGGTGGAGATTTCCCTTGTGAGGTGAAGGATTTAGTCAAAAAAGGAAGATATCAAGGAAAATAGGGAATCATAAAGTGAAATTATGAATCTTAATGCTTCTTATTGGATGTGCCATCTCATAAATGCTAAGTACTAGATTGATAGGAAGGGTAATTGTTATGCATCCCTCTCGCACACTTTTTGGGTGCTCATTCCCAAGGTTAATATCTACCTTTTAAGGAAAAATGAAAGAAAGACCCGGAATACCTTGGTGATAAATAATCAGTATAGATGCAATTTGTTAAACCAGAGAGTTTTTTTGAACCAAATTTGTGTGATGGGAGGTGAAAGACATAGAATGGATCCCATGAATGACAATGGGAAATGGAGGAGATGAACCAAGGTCTGGAATGCTTTGCACAAAGGGGAAATTTTGACTTTCATTGAAATGTTACATTGAAGCAAGCCAACGGTGACCAAAATGTTTGTGGAAAGATGGAATTAGGGTTGTGTGGTGATAGATGAGAAGAATTTCACTATCATGGAAGAGGTTATATCGAATGTCACTGACATTTCCATTGTGGGTAAGAAATTTGACATGGACCAAAAAATATTAGACTCTACGGTCAATGATTTTGTGAGATATGAGGATTAGAAGAAATCCATCATCAAAGTGGACACTCACTACCAATCTAAAGAGATTAAAATGTTGTGGAGATTTGTCCTGAGAGCTCTTATCTCTTATCTGATGTTGTACACAAGGTTTGATATGATAAGAACATATCATTTCATCCCACTAAATCATCTTAGACATTGTATGAATGTCTCCATCCCTTTCTACTTGTATGCTTCTATCAATGAAAACATTAACTGCACTATAAGGATAAGGATATTGCAAAACCTACATTTCATGAGGGGTTATTACTTTTGATTTATGAATATTTCAAATCCCAAATGTTGGGGAAGGAAATTGATGTCAATGAGGAGAGAGAGAGAGAGAGAGAGAGAGAGAGAGAGAGAGAGAGAGAGAGAGAGAGAGAGAGAGAGAGAGAGAGAGAGAGAGAGAGAGAGAGAGAGGATGTTTTGGGTTCTGACTATGTCCCCGAAGACACTAAAGATAGTGTGGGTTTGCACTTAGAGGACTAGGAGTATGGTGAGATCAAAAAGAAAAATATGAGTTCTTCCTCCAAGAAGAGAATTGCTATCTTTTAAAAAAAATAAAAACCCTCCAAAAAATAGGCAAGAATTGTTCTTTCTTGAGAAGAGGATTATAATGACAATGAAGTAGGGATGAATATGGATGATGAGGAGGAAATTTCTAGTGGAAAAGACAAGAAGAAAAGGGAACTAGCTATAGTGAATGAAAAAATTAAGTTCGGGGGCAAAAGCTCTAGTTGGTTGTCTCCTAAGGAAAGGGTTGTGAGCGACAAAAATACCCCCCCCCCCCCCTTGTGGTTTCCATGAAATCTAATCTGGATGATCCTGAAGATTACCAGGAAGGCCCTTTTACCTAGTCTCCTAATCCCCACTACTCAGTGGAAGATAAGGACCACATCAATGAGGAGTATCGCAGCAATGATTTTGTCAAGGGGAAATTTTTTTGGTGTAACTTCAATGTAAATAATGTGAAGATGGAGATTATTACGGAAGTCGTTAATCCCAAAGTTCTTGAGGGTGAGGATGGAGGGATTTAGAAGGAGGAATTGATTGATCCAGCTTTGTTTATCCTTAATGATTACACCAGAGAAATGGATCTTAATCTCCTCAATAATGCCAAGAACAACATGCTGGATAATTTTATGTCTATTAAATGGCTCTATCACAAACTGGGGCATCTCAAGGAAAAATTGCACAAGGCTGAAAGCAATAAGGATAGCAGAGCTACTCAGGATTACCAATGCCTGGAAACTAGGGTTATCAAGATGAGGAGAAAATGTAGATACTTGAGGATACTTTCAAAGGCATCATGGAGTAGAGCTTCAATATCTGGAAGGCTTCCAATGAGCACATCAAGATACTCATTGAGAAAATGGAAGAAAAGCCTGGAGGGAAAGAAGAGCATATCATAAAGAGGAAAATAAACAGAAGCCAGATGAAGGACCATGAAAGAGAACTAGGGATAGATCTAAGAATAACAAGGAAGATAAAGAATCCATAGACATCCAAATGATTAAGGGGGCTATAGAGAAGATGGAGCTCCCTAATGTGGCCACTATGCTCATGAATTTCTCCTAACTTTTTTATCTTGTGTTTTTTTCACATGTCTTTTTTTTTTTTTAGCTCTGTCTCTGTTTCGTTTATTCTCTTGGCCCTGATAGTGGCCTATTTCATTTATAGTTTATGTTGTCTTAAGACTTGGACTTTTATTGCTTTATTTTAAATATATATTGGGTTTCAGGCACCCTGTAAAATCCAATTTACGTAATCAAAACTATCTCAACATTTATTTTTCTAACTACTAGTATTCAATTTTTATTTACATGCCATGGTATAATCACTATTTTAATTGTGTTTATCTTACTATACATTAGAATTTATTAAAATTAAATGAGGTGTTTATATAACTATAACTTTATTCATAACACCAATATCTATATTAGTTATATGTTGATCATCTAGAGTGTTGTAGAGCTCTTCAATAAAATTCCTTAAATTATTATGTAGCATAGCATGTATCTATCTTTATAATGATAATAGTTTAAAAAGAATATGCTAGATGACATGTCCATAAAATATTTATCCTATCAATTGGAATGAATCTATTTACTTTTTATTGAAAAAGGTGGATTAAAAGTAAATAATAATATTTCAAAAAATGATGAATAGAAAGGAGAACATTAGAAATTAAAGTGTATCCACCAAAGCTAAACTACAATAAAGTGTTGATCTAGAAAAGACAACAACAAGCTATTCTTGCTACACAGAGAAAACAAAGAAAACAATGATAACAAGATGTTGATCCAAAGGAAACAATAAGAATCTAAATAAGGCATAAATAGTGAAACAAATACAAATACTATTTCTATTAATGTAATTATTCAATTTAATTACACGTAGGCTTATTAATCCTTATACTTAGTCATCCATGTATTTTTGACACTCTTTCATGCAATTTGTCATGATTTAGGAGTTGGTTAAGACTGGTGTCGATTATATTTCAACACCTTATCCTAGTTTTGTGGGAGCTGACTCACCACCACTCATTGAGTGTTGGGTTTGAATTCTAATTTGATCAAATCACTCTTCTTGTATGTACTTTTCTTCTACAATCAATAGATGATTGAATTTACTCTATTTTATGTTATCATTCTTAATTTTATCTCTAATAGATCTTGGTTTATTTTACATGCTATTAGAACCAAATAGAATTTCTTTGAAGCCTATAGCATACAACCTATAAGGTTTTATGTGTGTGTTGTAAGAATGGCTCCTACTCCAAGTAGATGTGGTTTGTTTCAGGCTCATTCATTAGCCCCATTACTTCTTTGGGCATCATCAACCCATGGTTGTGCCTACTGAGGTTGCAATGACCTACAATGTCGTGGGAACTTGGTGCATCACAACCAACCACAAAATTTGATTCCTTGTGATGGAGCTCCTTAAACGGTGATGTACGAAGCACCTATATTTTTGGGTTCAAATATGGCTGATGCATTCCCTTTGGTGGATGACCTATGAGTTTTGAGTACTACAAATTAGTGGCACAATGACCTTGGTACCCACATTCTATGTGTAGATTGTTCAACTATAAGTTACCATTAGGCTGATGGTCGTACCTTTTATGGAATTGTAGACCCTACTCATATGGGTTTTTAACCACTTTTTGTTTACAAGCCATGGGAGCTTAAGTTTGGACCATTTCTTTTTTTTACAAAAATAAAGTATTTGTGAAGTTAAATTTTGTCACAATAAATTTTTTCTTCAAGGAGGATTGATTTGATAAGAATGCAAAATTGTTTTTCTCATAACTTTTGGTCAGCAACTCAAAATAGAGTTCTATTTTTTTTTAAAGTGCACATGGTTTTTTTTTCACAAATCCAACAGATACACTGATGCACTCTTATTATAAAGTACCATTTTTAGTAATTTTTGAGTTTGGTTCATAATAAAATTTATAAAGTACCAAAAAAGGGGGGACAAAATGATAATTAGGGAGGTATTTTGTGTTTTCTATTTTTCATATTTCCTCAAAGAGTGCTCTTCATTTCTTCATTCTACAAAGCAACAATTTAAATCTAATAGTATAGATCCTAATATAGCTATACAACTCCTATATCCTTTCAATTATCATGATTGAAAATAATTCTTGTACTTAAGAGTAAAGGCTTATTTAGGGTAATAGTGGGAGTAGAAAAAGAACCTAATGCGCTAAGAAAAATGTTTTTTTTAATAAGTATGGCCAAGAATTGGGATACTTATGCTTAAATTTATCTCTTGATTTACTATTTTATGTCGGGAGCTTGAAAAGATCCAACAAAGTTTGGGAAGCTCTCCAAACACTATTTTGGATAAATTGATGAACTTAGAATTCATGAGTTGGAAAATTAACTCCTTGGTCATAGTCCTTCAAATTTTTCAACTTTAGAGGACTTCTTCAATAAATTTAAATATTTGAAGCTCCAACTAAAATATTATCATATTCATAAGAAAAAAGATCAATTAATCCTTTATGTTCTTTTCCAAACTAGGTTCTGAATTATTTTTGTTTGTCTCTACTTTCTAATCTACTAAAAGGGCCCTCAGTATCTCATGGTCTATGTTCTCACTTGAAAAATCTTGTAGTACCACCATATTTTGCTTTCAATTTTTCATATGCCATACTCTTTTAGGCCACATTATTTTTGTGCAGATCTTATTATTTCAGTGATTATTAATGATCTAGATTATGATCATGTCATGTGATGTCATGCTTAGTTATTGATATTGTCATGATCCTATGCTTTTTGTTTCAGTTGGATTATGATGTACTTACCCCATACTAGCATGCGTATGGTGTTCATATGGATGTATCTATTTTATGTGTTTGTATGGTAGAGGGCGGAGGTGTAGTTACTTGCTTTGTCGAGATCCACACGACCGAAAGTACCCTATCATTATTTTCTATATGTTGTATGTACATGCTTTGATTTGTGATGACATGTTTGCAGGTATAGGGCATCGTCTTCCCTAAATTGGTAGGAGTGAGTGTGCCCATAAATACTCATGTCAATGGTAAAGAGGGGAGGTAACAGATAGACCCAAAACCCTAACCTAAGCCTATTTATCCTAAGTATTGGATAAGTATCTGATGACTACCCTATCCGAATTTGTCAGGTTCGAAAATTTCGTGGATCCCTTCCTTGAACTTGTATGTTTTATTTGATGATCTTGATTTATTGCTTTTGAGTATGTGATTTTCTATAGTCATGGAAATTAATATTATAGTTGGAAAATAATATTAAATTTAATTCCTATTTTTTTGTATGTTTATTAATTAATTAAAAATCAAATATTAGGATATTTGGTTTTAATTAATTAATTATGTAAAATTAGGATTAATATTGTCCATTAGATATTAAATTATTAAATTGCATGATTTAATGGTGTTTGGAATATTAAATTATTTAATAAGGGATTATAATAATAGCATGTGCTTTATTAAGTTTGAATGTGATTTGTTTCAAAAAGGTGACAACTTGTCTTTAGGAGTCTAAGTTGAGTTGTGCATAATTAAAAGATATTTTTAATTATTAATTAGTAATTTCTTTCAACTTAAGAGTGCGAGTTTGATTAGGAGTTGTATTATAAGTCATCTAGGGTTTCCATGAAAAGTGGAGTTGAATCCCTAATAGGGGGAATTTGCATTCATTTGGATTCAATCAAGTTATTGGAAATTGGGGCAGAGAGCTTTTGGAGAATTCTAGACATTTTGTGATTCTTGAGCTTTGTGTGTGTGCTTGAGTGTTTCTGGGTGAAGATTACTTGCATCTAGATCTGGGCTTTTGCATACACTGTGTTTCAGATCTGTAGGGTAGGGTTCTTCTATTGATAGATCTAGGAGTTTTATCAATCTACAGACATTCTATTACAATTTCTAGCATTGGAATTGAGGTAGGGTTTGAAGAAACCTTCCTATAATTTCATCTGTAGAATTTTAAGTAATTTTTATATGCTTGGATTGATTTATTGTTGTAGATCTATTTTCAATTTTGCTTTCAAATTAGGTGTTAGAAAATCCTTAGGATTATGGCTTTTAGTTTATTTTATGACTTGGCATAGTAGGGTTATGCTGTCAAAATTTCGTGAGAAAATTCACTATAGAACCCTTAGAAAATGAAAATTTGAACTGGCTATAGTTCAAACTATTGAATAGAGGAAATAAATAAATGGGCTATTGAGAAAAATCAATTTTGGCATGAAAAAATGCAATCTGGGTAAAAAACCCAATCTCTATAAAAAAATGACAATTAGGGAAAAATTACCACATTAAATATTATTTTGCCTATAAATGACAAAAATTACATTGGCAAATGGAAAACATAAATTGCAAACAAATATAGAAGAAAATAGAATAGGAAAAAAACAAATCCCAATGTCAATTTGCAAATAAAAATGTCTTTTTCCTTTTTTGAAAAAAAAATACACAGGCTAGTAATTTCTATTTTCAGAAATAATAAATTGGTTTAAAAAAAAACAATGGTCTAAGCCGATTGTCAAATTGAATATTTTTCTTTATGTTTTATTGTTGTTTTAAAAAAAAAAACTTTGCAATATTAAATAGTATAATAATAGCTTTGGTTTATTGGGCTTTAAAAAGGTTAAAAAATTTATATTATTTAAAAAATTGCATTGAGTTTAAAAATATTATAAGAAATTTTGATTTGGGGAGTGGGGGCCACCAATCCGCATCTCCCCATGTGACTATGGTTGTACCCTGCAGCGCGGCAGACGGGGTTTGCCACACGGTATACTAGGTACTATTGTATGACACTACCTAGCTTGTCGTGTGGCACGCCGGTCATGTCGGTGGCGTGGGGGAGGGGGTGGGGTAAGACTGAGGTCTTCCCCACCTTGAAATTTGAAATTTTGTTTAGTTTTTTTAAAAATTAAATTTTATTTATGTTATTTTTCAATTAAGATTTGTTTAAAGATAAACTTTGAAATTGTTATTTATTTAACATTTATTATTATATAATAATAATAAAGTGTTAATAGATTTTAGTATTAATAATAATTTTTTTAATTAAAAATTATTGTTTTGTAATAATAATTTTTGTTATTAGATTTTTTAAGTAATGGTAATTTATTTTGGTATTTATTATTTAATAATATTAATTGATATTGTTGGTATAAATTAATATTGATAAATTTTGTATTAATAATTCTTATTCAACGTTGATTTAAAATGGTTGGGTTTGGTAGGAATTTAGATAAAAATTATCTATTGCTTTAATTAATAGTCTGGTGAACTTTGATTATTAAATGTTTTGGTAATTTTATCTAATAAATTAATTATACTGGCCAATAGATCGGGTTAAGTTAAATGATCTACTTGTGATATAAACATTGAATTTAACCTAGGTATAAAGTATTAGGTGTATAGTTTTATCATAGATATGGTTGCGCTTATGTGATTAACTGGACTTTTATTGGATATTGAACACATGAGTTAGCTTATATTTGTACATGCATCTTTTTATACTAGAATTGGTTGTTTAATACAATATGATCTTATCTTTCCTGGTTGTTGGGTTATCTATTTTATGGGAGCTAGATGACCTAGGAGAGACAGAGGCTTGGGAATTGTCTTCTATGTTCATGTTGTTTCTTATGTTTGGTGTGAGTGTGATTTGTTTTACATACCATTTGACCCTATAGGCTCATGATGTACTATGTATTCAGTGATTATACTTATGTAGTCAATCCTGATTTCTATGATGATTCTACCGGATGTGTGACTATCTGATATTATTTATGTTTGATTTAGGAGAGATCTATGAGCCTAGGGTAGTTTACCTAGATATGTGTTAGGGGGTGGCTTGCAATAAGCGTTGGGGCCCACAAGTGGCTTCCAGGATCACTTATTGTAAGTTATTGTAATCAAGTGAAAACCTAATATAACATTGAGAGATATTAAAATGAACCTAATAAGATGAGATTCCTCTCCCATGCTTGAGTGCTAGTACATACTGAGATGAGGATGAGATGATGCTTGCCGCCTGTAGAGGTGTGTGTTCTGGCATAGTCAATGGCTTCATCTGTACGAGAAGTCACTGATACTATGTATGGTCACTTGAGTGTTGGGATCCAAAGAGATTACCAGGATGAGACTCAAGGGTTAGATGTACATGATGACACCTTCCTACACGTAGTCTAGTTATCCTACATGTGTCAGTTTCCTCTGGATTAGTGAGTCATACCTATCTCTATACTTGTTGACCTTGAGTTAGTAAGCTTTCAGGATTCCCTTGCCTAGTGGTGTTTCCTATTTTGACTTGATTATCCGATTGGGGTCCAATGTTATCTCCTCAGCATAGTGGGGTAGGCCTTTGTGGATTTACGTGGACGAGTGGTAGTGATTCTTTACCATTTGAGATTCGATGTCCTAGTAGCATTGCTTGATGGTGTCTTTGCAGTTGGATTCCTTATGTTACTTCATCTTTGTAGATCATTACTTATATTCTTTTATTGTAAATCTTATATTAGAGTATCACATGTGGTACCTACTCTGGATATTGTAATTTAGATGTTAGAGTGATTACTACATATCTTGCGACATGTGTAGTGGATGTATGTTTATTAGGATTCATGGATGTTCATTGGAATGTAATTATTATGATGTAATTGTGGCATTTAATTTATGGAATCTTTTGTTGATGTTATTCAATGAGTTATGTTAGAAAGTAATTCTACGTCATGGGACCCATTAGATATGTAACCTATGTTTACGATGTGTGTTATGTGATTTAATGGTTAATGCTTTTGTGTGAATGTTTATCTTAAATGTAAACTTTAGAAAAAATATTTATTCACCAAACTTAGTATTATGGTCTAGGTTAGTTTCTTTTGGGTTCCTTGGCAGGGCATTACATTTGGTATCACAGCAGAGTTTCTACATTGGGAACTCTGGGTATGTACGCTCATTAGGTTTTATGTGTATAGATTAAATTTGAAACAAAACTTAGACATATAACATATGTGTTTTTAGACTATTGCTTTGTGATCATTTTGTGCTGGTTTATGTTTTGATCTATATTGTGAGATATTATTGCGTCTCTTTGTGTTGCATGAATCATGCCTATAACTAGAGCAGCTAGAGGCCAAGGTAGAGGTAGGTTTGGTAGATGTGGAAGGGGTATGCAACCTAGCCCCTCCACAAGTGTCAAGAAAGTTAGTAATCACCAGTAGTCGAGAGATGAATAGGGGGATGAGCACCAGGGAGAGTTTGATGGGCTTGATACTAGACACCTCCTTCAGGCAATCCTTACTTGTCTTGGTCTTAAGCAGAATAGAGCAGAACAGGATGGTTCTCATCATTCCTAGAGGGATGAGAGAGAGAGAGAGAGAGAGAGAGAGAGAGAGAGAGAGAGAGAGAGAGAGGAGCCCTCTAAGGAGGAAATTTACTGTGCATCCTTCAATGGTGGTAGCAAACTGTATGAGGGACCTTATGAATGGATGACATATTCCCTTTGATGTGAAGAGCACTAGACTTGAGGTTGAGACATGGTTGATAGCCTTGGAGTGAAGTCTCACCATGCACCCCTTTAGTAGCAATACTAGAGCTAGATATGCAGTGACACAGCTCATAGATTTTACAGTTATATGGTGGAGGATAGAGGAGGAGAAGCTGGCTCTTTGGATGGATACTGTTACATGGGAGTTGTTCTTGGAGCATTTCTGAGAGCGCTTCCTATCTGATCAGTGGAGGAAATAGAGGGTAGATGAGTTTTACTATTTGAGACAATTGACTATGATGGTGAGTGAGTATGAGCGCAAATTCTTTGAGCTCAAGTAGTATGCTAGATTTGGACATGATACAACCTTACTGGTACAACACTTTGTCACGGGGCTGAATGCATGCATTATTGGGGAGGTCTTACTCTTTGAGCCTAAGACCCTCAGTGAAGCATTTGTTAAGACTACACTCATAGAGGCTAACATAGCCTCAGGCCATGGTTGACATTTAGTTGTATCAGCAGGTGGACCTTCAGGATCAGGTTTTAGAGGGAATCAATCTCATGGTAATGAAAACTTCAAGAAGCCATCAAACTTCTATTGAGGTAACCGAAACCAGCAGCAGGCTAATTCACTTCCACCTCCTTCTACTTAGAGCAATGGTTCTCAATCCAGGAACTTCTAAAATGGAAAGCACTTTAAGCATAATGAGACTACTCAGCCAACTCAGAGTGCTTAGCAAAGCATTAGCAGAGGCAGCTTTCAGCAGTCTAGTGCACCTTCCGGAGGGAAGGGCAATTTTAGGAGCATAGGTTGTTTCACATGTGGACAATTTGGACATATTACAGTGAACTATCCACAATGTCCCCCACAGTACTCTTCACAGAGGCTAGCAGCTTTTGATTCCACAGTAGGAGATGCAGAATTCTCTCATAGAGTGTTTACAGCATTGGATCAGTGACAGGTAGACCATCAGGGCATAGTAGTAGAGACTACAGGTACTATTTGAGGCATATCCATCTCTATTTTGTATGATTCTGGTGCTACTAATTCTTTCATATCTCCACATTTAGTTGAGCATTGTGGGTTAGTGGCTGCAAAGCAAGATAGTAGTTGGCAAGTAGAATTAGCCTCAGGAGCTAGGGTTGTATTAGGATCTTTGGTTCCTAACTGTGAGCTGAATTTGGAAAAATTCACTACCTCAATTGATGTATGTGTGATTCATTTGGGATCATATGGAGTCATTTTGGGTATGGATTGGCTAGGAGCTCATGGAGCTAGTATTCATTATAGGAAGAAGACCATCAATTGCAAGGATGATGAGAGAAAAGATTGTCGGATAGTGGGTATACCACGTTCTATTTCTCTTCGGATGATATTTTCCATGCAACTTAAATGTTGTATTCAAAAGGGTTGGGCCAGATGTTTGCAGTGACCATGAATGAGATTGATGAAGAGGAGAGTGAAGATAAGACCCTAGATCACCCTGTATTGTAGGAATTTCTTGATGTCTTTTCGAAAGAGATTCCAGGTGTGCTACCTAAGCATGACATAGATTTTTGGATCAAGCTTGTTCTAGGAGTTGAACCTATCTCTAGAGCTCCATACCAGATGACTACTCATGAGTTGAGTGAGTTAAAGCTTTAGCTAGAAGAGTTGTTGGAAAAGGGGAGTATTAGACTTAGTGTTTCTCCATGGGGAGCACCAGTCCTCTTCATTAAGAGAAAGGATGGATCTTTACACTTGTACATTGACTACAGATAGTTGAACAAGGTAATGATAAAAAATAGATATCCTTTACCATGCATTAATGACCTTTCTTATCAGATTAAGGGAGCCAAGGTGTTCTCTAAAATTGATCTAAAGTTAGGGTATCATCAACTACAGATTCATGATGCAGATATTCATAAGACTGCATTCCGTACATGATATGGGCATTATGAGTTCACAGTAGTACCTTTTGGCTTGACGAATGCTACATCGGTTTTCATGTTCTTAATGAATGGAGTATTTTGTGAGTACTTGGATCAGTTTTTTTTTCTCTTCTTGGATGACATACTGATATAATAGAGATCCATAGAAGAACATGAGGAATATCCTAGACAGGTTTTGCAGTGTTTGAGGGAAAATCAACTTTATGCTAATGCAAAGAAGTGTGATTTCTTTCAAATAGAGATTTAGTATCTTGGTCACATGATTTTAGGAGAAGGTATCTCAGTAGATCCTTCTAAGATTCAGGCAATTATGGAGTGGGTAGCACCCACTAATGTGTCTGAAGTTTGTAGTTTTATGGGTTTGGCTAGATATTATCGCAGGTTCATTAGGGACTACTCTAGAGTTGCACATCCTATCACTTCATTGCAGAGGAAAGGGAAGAAGTTCTTTTGGATAGAGAAGTGTGAGGAAGCTTTCTAGAAGCTTAAAGGGTGTTTGACTAGTGCACCTATTCTAGCAGTGCCTGATCTAGTTGGGGATTTTGTTGTTTACACTAATGCATCTTTAGAGGGTATTGGAGTAGTCCTTATGCAGGAAGGACATGTGATTTCCTATGAGTCTCACAAACTCAAGGATCATGAGATGAATTATCCTACACATGATCTTGAGTTGGTAGTGGTAGTTCATGCTTTAGTCAAATGGAGACATTTCTTGTTAGGACACTATTTTGAGCTACATAGTGATCACCGTAGTCTTTAGTACATATTTACTCAACCTAATCTGAATGCTAGATAGAGAAGGTAGATGGAATTTCTTTGCGAGTATGATTTTGAGATCAAGTACATCTAGGGTAAGGAGAATGTGGTAGAAGATGCATTTAGTCATAAGAGGAAGGTTGTTCTATCTATGACTCTCAGTGTAGATTTGTGGAGTAAGATACTCCAGTCACTTTCCAGAGATACTTTGTATCAGGAAGTGAAATCAAAGATTGAGTCAGGGAGACCTTTGGAGGGTAGGTTCTTAGGATATGTCTTGGAGTCAGATGGACTTATGTGACACATGGGTCAGATATATGCACCCCCATTGGATGATTTGTGTACATTGGTACTATCAGAGTCTCATCATGCACCATATTTAGGACATCCAAGTGTCAAGAAGATGCATGCAAATATTTGACAACTTTATTATTGGTCTGGCATGAAACAAGACATTGCATATTTTTTGGCTAGATGTTTAGAGTTTCAAAAGGTCAAGGCAGATCACCAGCATCCAACAGGACTTCTACAGCTTAATGTCATTCCATTTTGGAAGTGGGATATTTTCTCTATGGATTTTATTGTTGGATTCCCTATGACTTCTCGAGACATGATGCTATCATGGTGACCATTGATCGGTTGACTAAGGTAGCACATTTCTCTCCTATGAGATCTTCTTACACAGTAGCTTCTATAGAAAAAGTCTTCATGTAGGATATTGTGAGGCTTCATGGTATTCCACTTAAGATTATCTCAGATCAAGATCTGATCTTTACATCTGTATTTTGGACTTCTCTTTAGCATGATCTTATAGCTCAGTTGAATTTCAGTTCAGCATACCACCCTGAGATTGATGGATAGATGGAATGGGTTAATTAGGTGCTAGCGGATATGTTGAGGATGTATGTCATGGATAGACAGACTCACTTGGAGGATTATTTGTATCTAGTGGAGTTTTCTTATAATAATGGATATCATAGTTCCATTAGCATGTCACCCTTCCATGCTTTGTATGGTTGTCCTTGTCATACACCTTTGAGCTGGGATAGACTAGAGGACCATATTCTTATTGGTCCAGATATGCTTCAAGACATGGAGCAACAGGTGGTTCATATCCATGAGCATTTAGTTACTGCATAGGATAGACAGAAGAAGTATGCAAATTCTCACCAGGTTGATAGATAGTTTGTGGTTGGGGATAGGGTATTCTTGAGAGTACATCTATGGAAGAGTCTGATCTATTATGGAAAGGGTTCAAATTTGGCACCTCATTTTGTTGGCCCTTTTGAGATCTTAGAGAGGATAGGTCTAGTTGCATACCATCTTACTTTTCCACCTAGCCTATCATGCATTCATGATGTATTCCATGTTTCTATACTTAGATGTTATATTCTAGATGTCACACATGTACTTGATTGGAATGCTTTTCAGGTTGAGGATAGGTAGCTAGATTTGGAGCCCATACATATCCTATAGCATCGTGATTTGATCCTCAGGGGTCGAACCATCGACTAGGTAAGGGTCCAAAGCGACCCAAATGACGAGAAAACAACTACTTGAGAGGATGTAACTAGATTCTAGGAATCTTATCCCTACTTGTTTGTAGGCTTCCAGGAGTAAGCCTGAATCAAGGGGGGGTCGATGTAGTACCTCCATATTTTTCTTTTAGTTTTTCAGATGCCATACTATTTTAGGCCACATTGTTTCTGTGTAGATCTTATTATTTTAGTGATTATTGATGATCTAGATTATGATTATGATTATGTCATGTGATGTCATGTTTAGTTATTGATATTGTCATGATGCTATGTTTTGTGTTTCAGTTGGATTATGATGTACTTACCCCATACTAGCATGTGTATGGTGTTCATATGGATGTATCTATTTTATGTGTCTATATGGTAGAGGGTGGAGGCATAGTTACTTGCTTTGTCAAGATCCACATGACCGACCATACCCTATCATTGTTTTCTATATGTTGTATGTACATGCTTTGATTTGTGATGACAGGTTTGTAGGTACAGGGCATTGTCTTCCCTGAATTGGTAGAAGTGAGCGTGCCCATAAATACTCATCTCAATGGTAAAGAGGGGAGGTAATAGATAGACCCAAAACTCTAACCTAAGCCTATTTATCCTAAGTGTTGGATAAGTATTTGATGACTACGCTATCCAAATTTGTCAGCTTGGCAAAGTTTGTGGATCCCTTCCTTGAGCTTGTATGTTTTATTTGATGATCTTGATTTATTGCTTTTGAGTATGTGATTTTCTATAGTCATGGAAATTAATATTACAGTTGGAAAATAATATTAAATTTAATTCCTTTTTTTTTTTGTATGTTTATTAATTAATTAAAAATCAAATATTAGGATATTTGGTTTTAATTAATTAATTATGTGAAATTAGGATTAATATTTTCCATTAGATATTAAATTATTAAATTGCATGATTTATTGATGTTTGGAATATTAAATTATTTAATGAGGGATTACAATAATAGCATGTGCTTTATTAAGTTTGAATGTGATTTGTTTCAAAAATGTGACAACTTGTCTTTA
Organism: Chamaecyparis obtusa; assembly: GCA_027943335.1. NCBI lineage: Eukaryota > Viridiplantae > Streptophyta > Pinopsida > Cupressales > Cupressaceae > Chamaecyparis > Chamaecyparis obtusa. The sequence goes on along the minus strand of BSBK01006345.1, from coordinate 163,383 downwards.
GGAGTCTAAGTTGAGTTGTGCACAATTAAAAGATATTTTTAATTATTAATTATTAATTTCTTTCAACTTAAGAGCATGAGTTTGATTAGGAGTTGTATTATGAGTCATCTAAGGTTTGCATGAATGGTGGATTTGAATCCCTAATAGGGGGAATTTGCATTCATTTGGATTCAATCAGGTTATTAGAAATTGGGGGAGAGAGCTTTTGGAGAATTCTAGACATTTTGTGATTCTTGAGCTTTGTGTGTGTGCTTGAGTGTTTTTGGGTGAAGATTGCTTGTATCTGGATCTGGGCTTTGCATACATTGTGTTTCAGATCTGCATGGTTGAGTTCTTCTATTGATAGATCTAGGAGTTTCATCATTCTACAGGCATTCTATTACAATTTCTAGCATTAGAATTGAGGTAGGGTTTGAAGAAACCTTTCTATAATTTCATCTGTAGAATTTTCAGTAATTTTTATATGTTTGGATTGATTTATTGTTGTAGATCAATTTTTTAGTTTTGCTTTCAAATTGGGTGTTAGAAAACCCTTAGGATTATGGATTTTAGTTTATTTTATGACTTGGCATAGTAGGGTTATGCTATCAAAATTTCATGAGAAAAATCACTATAGAACCCTTAGAAATGAAAAATTAAACTGGCTATAGTTCAAACTATTGAATAGAGGAGATAAATAAATGGGCTATTGAGAAATATCAATTTTGGCATGAAAAAATGCAATCTGGCTAAAAAACCCAATCTCTATCAAAAAATGACAGTTAGGGAAAAATTACCACAGTAAATATTATTTTTCCTATAAATGACAAAAATTACATTGGCAAATGGAAAACATAAATTGCAAACAAATATAGAAGAAAACAGAATAGGAAAAAAAATCCCAATGTCAATTTGCAAATAAAAATGTCTTTTTCCTTTTCTGGATAAAAAAATACACAGGTTAGTAATTTCTATTTTCAGAAATAATAAATTGGTTAAAAAAAACAATAGTCTAAGCCTATTGTCAAATTGAATATTTTTCTTTATATTGTGTTGTTGTTTTTTTTTTAAAAACTTTGCAATATTAAATAGTATAATAATAGCTTTGGTTTATTGGGCTTTGGAAAAGTTTAAAAATTGATATTATTTAAAAAATTGCATTGAGATTAAAAATATTATAAAAAAATTTGATTTGGGGAGTGGGGGCCACTAATCCCCATCTCCCCATGTGACTACGATTGTACCCTACTACATGGCAGACTAGGTACTATTGCACAACATTGACTAGCCTGCCATGTGGCAGGTTGGTCACGTCGGCGGCGTGGGGCAGGGGGGTGGGGTAAGACTGAGGTCTTCCCCCCCTCGAAATTCAAAATTTTGTTTAGTTTATTTTTTAAAATTAAATTTTATTTATGTTATTTTTCAATTACGATTTGTTTAAAGATAAACTTCGAAATTGTTATTTATTTAACATTTATTATTATTATATAATAATAAAGTGTTAATAGATTTTAGTGTTAATAATATTTTTCTTATTAAAAATTATTGTTTAGTAATAATAATTTTTGTTATTAGATTTTTTTTAAAGTAATGGTAATTTATTTTGGTATTTATTATTTAATAATATTAATTGATATTGTTGGTATAAATTAATATTGATAAATTTTGTATTAATAATTCTTATTCAACATTGATTTAAAATGGTTGGTTTCGTTAGGACTTTGGATAAAGATTATCTATTGCTTTAGTTAATAGTCTGGTGAACTTTGATTATTAAATGTTTTGGTAATTCTATCTAATAAATTAATTATACTGGCCATTAGATCGAGTTAAGTTAAATGATCTGCTTGTGATATAAACATTTAATTTAACCTAGTTATAAAGTATTAGATGTATAGTTTTATCATAGATATGGTTGCGCTTATGTGATTAACTGGACTTTTATTGGATATTGAACACATAAGTTATCTTATATTTGTACATGCATCTTTTTATACTGGAATTGGTTGTTTAATACAATATGATCTTATCTTTCTTGGTTGTTTGGTTATCTATTTTATGGGAGCTAGACGACCTAGGAAAGACAGAGGCTTGGGAATTGTCTTCTATGTTCATGTTGTTTCTTATGTTTTGTGTGAGTGTGATTTGTTTTACATCCCATTTGACCTTATAGGCTCATGATGTACTATGTGTTGAGTGATTATACTTATGTAGTTAATCCTGATTTCTATGCCAAGTTGTTAGCAATGAGAGTTTTGAGAACATCCTCATATGAGTCACCCAATTTGGTAAATTGCCACTTCTCCTTTTTGGGCTTCTCTTGACATTGTGGCTTGCTCTCTTGTTGAGGAGGTGCATTGAGCTTCATAGCTTGAACTGCACTGGACAAGTGAAGGACACCTTGATCTTTAGGTTGGGGAGAGTCTACAACTCCGTCATTGACAACTTGTTTGTTCTTGTTCCAATTGTTGTTCTTCCCTTTATCCTTGTTGTTGTGTTGACCATTGTTGCCATTGTTGCTATGTCTGGTCAAAATGCCTTGTTCTTTTAGAACATCCTCAATGTGGCATGCAGTTTCAATCATGGTATCAAAGGAATTGAAGACTATCTTTTTGATCTCATATCTCATTTCAGGAACCAAATTACTGACAAGTATGTCAATCTTTTCATCCTCATGGATCATCCTAGCATACCGAGAGCACTATCTTCTCCACCTTTGCAAGAAGGTAACAAAGGGTTCCCCCTGATTTTGTTTCAAGTTGCATAGGTCCAACATAGTAATAGATCTTGATAGATTATATGCGTAGTATTGAATGAATCTATGAACAAGTTCTCTAAATGTCTTGACAGGGGGAGTGAGGTTAGTGAACCACTCCATTGCTTGTCCCTTGAGGCTTCTAGGGAATAACCTCATCAAATAGGAGTCATCCTGATGGAATTCAAAGCTCATAGTATAGAACTGGCGCACATGGTCGTGTGGATCACCACTACAATCATATTTATAATATTGAGGGAATTCCACCCTCCTTGGAAAATCCTTCATACTCACAGTCTTGTCGAATGGATTAGGACAAATCGAGTCTAGTGAGAATGAGCTCTTAGGTTGCATCATTTTCTCCATCATTTGCTTCATTTGGCAGATTTCTTCCACTTGAGAGGGATTTTGATTTTTGATTTTGTTGTCCACATCAAAATTATAAGGGACTCTGGCACCCTTGTTGATTAGACTTTCCAAGAATTTATCTTTGTTTTGTTCCAAATACCTATCAAAATATTGTTGGAAGATAGGCTCTTGTTGCATTCACATAAATTCTTGAGTAGCAAAGTCATAATGTGAGCTACCACCTCCATGTTGGGAACCATGATGTACATGTTGGGAGTGTGGTCTTGAGTTTTTGGGAGGGGTTTGTCTTCTATAGTGAGCATATTGAGAGGCCCTTCTTCCTCTAGGACTAGGAGATCTAGAAGGGGTTCTTGACTGCCTTCTACTTCCTTGTGTTCTGGAAGGGGTGGAGGGAGGAGAATTATTTCCATTGTTAGCACCCCTATTGTTGAATTGAGTGTTTAATTGTTGGGCTAACAGCCTAGCTTGCTCCTCTTGGAATTCTTTTCTCTCTATGTCCAACAAGGCTCGTTGTTCCTCTTCTAGAAGCCTAAGTTTTTCTTCTTTTGCAGCTCGTTCATTTTTTGCAGCCTATTTTTCCCACTCAATTCTTTTTAGCCTCTCACTTGTATGCCTTGAGGTTGTTCGAAGTGGAGAGTTTGGTCTTGAATGTTTGTACAAATCATTGGTATATGTTGCATTGACATGAGCATCACCAAGTTCATTGTCTTGGTCTTCATGTTGTGACCATTGTTCTGGGTGAGCTCATCTCTCATGCCTTTTAGCTCTTTGATGTGCATCTAGGTACCTAGTGCTGATGGGGGGTGAACTAGGTTGAGCATCATGAGAGGAATTACCAAACAAAATCTTGTCTCTATGTCTTTCATAGATGCCATCAAGAGTTTGATCCATGGCTTCCCTCTCCCACCGAGTGACAGTATAACTCATATCCATACCTGAGTGGGAAGATTCTGAGGGGGTACTCAACTCACTAAAATGGCTCTTCAGGTCAAACCAGGTTTCAGACTTACTCCTAGGTGACTGGTCAAATATTGGTTCCTTTTCCTTTCTCTTTTGATGAGTCTGAACTGGAGGTAGTTGGTTGAAGACTATCTGAGGTCACTTTCCATGGCTCACTTGATATCTTGTTGTTACTGACATGAAAGGGAGAGTTCAAGAAAATAGACAATTCTAGGAAGTGTCAATACTAGACTAGGATAGTAAAAGTTTTCTCTTGTCTGAGAGAAATGGTGAAATAGAACTGTTGCAAATAGATGCAAACCAACACTGCCATAGAGGTGCTCAATTCTTGGGTGAATACCCTAGCACATATGGATCAGGAGGATGACTTACACAAAGTATACTGAGTTTGAATTGTATGAAAATGGGTGGACGAAGAGATTACTAGCACTCTCCAAGTGTGTTATCAAAGAGTCTAAAAATTTATCTATTTGACAGGAATAGTTCCTAATTTGCCAATCTCAAGCAAAATCGCTTATGAGATCAAGGATCACTAACTCAAAAGGTCAAGGACACAAGAACCCTAAATATAGAACAGGTCTCTAAAACTAGGACAAGTCACCTAATCGAAGAACTCAGTATTTCAATTTGTTGTTCATTTTCAAAGATCAAGCAAGTATATCAACAAATTTGTATCAAGCACATAAGACAGCAATCAGGGAGTTCCAGCAAGCAATTGTCTTCAAACAATGAGCAAGGGGCAAAGCAACCTTGCACATGAACAAGAATAGTCACTTAGTATGCTACTCCTTAAAGATGCTACTTGTGTATATTCTTGAGAATGTTTTAGCAGGCACTCAGAACACAACAGCATCCTAGCAAGTTGTCTACAAGGATATACATGGCTTTTCTAAAGGGTGTCCTTGATATACGCAAGGTACGTGAGGCCCAAATCTTTAGATAAGAAGAATCAAAATCTTTAGGGGAGACAGTAACCCAAATCTCCTCCTTCACTTCTCAAAGGTATAAAGTTCTTTGAGGCTTAGCCAAGAGTGAAATCTAACTCATTCCCAAGAGAGGTGTCTTTGGATTCACCTCCCGATATTTATACTCCACCGAAACACGGGAGTTAAGGTCATCCCTTAAGGTGATGAAATCCCTAAGTAGGCCTTCTAAAAATGAAAAAGTAAGTAATTCTCTATCAAAAAGTATTGGAAAGCACTAAAGGTGGAACACTTAACACCTCACACAAGCTACAAACGAGTCCACAATCCTAGAAAACAAGTGAGTTCCAAAAAGCACAAAAGGGTTGCCTAGTGGAACAATTAACGCTTCTTTCCTGTAGACCCCTCCCCTTTAATGTAGCACTGACCTTGAAACGACGGGGTGGAACGAGGGGCCGGCGGATGAGCGAGTCCAATAACCCAAGATAGCAATCTAGAGCAATCACAAGTAATCTAAGACTGCTAATCAATGCTACTAATATTTGAAACTGAGAATTACTTAATGTTAAAAGACACGCATGTACTTAAACACAAACTTCTATGAAAGAAAATCTATGTTTGTTTATTTCCCATTAAGAGCATAAAAACATGTGTTCTAGGAAAGCATGTAACACTCAAGCCAAACATGAGAGCTTAATTTTAATGCCCAAACCAAATGTTATAGGGATGTTAAGAATGTACCTTAAGTCCAAAGATCTGCAATCCAAAAAGATAAGCACCTTAAGTCCAAAAGATCTGCAATCAAACAAAAAAATAAAATAAAAAAATGCCTCCTCCCTGCACAAAAAGGCAAAAAGATCAGTCTTCTAAAAAGAGGAAGCACAACTAAAATTAGAAATTAGTCCAATTAACATCTAATCTAATTAAACAAAATTAAAAAGTCTAATCTAAATTAACAAAATTTAAAAAAATCTAATCTAAATTAGCAAAATTTAAAAAATCTAATCTAAATTAATAAAATTAAAAAAAAATCTAATCTAAATTAGCAAAATTAAAAAATCTAATCTAAATTAATAAAATTAAAAAAAATATAATCTAAATTAGCAAAATTAAAAAATCTAATCTAAATTAATAAAATTAAAAAAAATCTAATCTAAATTATAAGTTTTAACAAAATCTAATTAAAAACAACAAAAAAACTAAATCTATGTAAACAAAGACTAAAAGACTATGGAAAGTTTCCTTTTGAGGTTTTAGTCTCAAAACATAATGAGTTGTATTAAATCAATGCAATGGGACATTATCTTTTTTCCAAATCTTGAATCATATCACAGTCTGCCTCTCTTATTTTCTCTGCAATATACCCAGTAAACTCTTGAAGCTTGCTAAATACGAATGCAACTGAAGCATTAAACTACAACTCCATATATGATCATCAACTGGATTCAAAAAGAAGACCTGCAATATGAATGTTCAGTTTTGAAAATAAAATAAATAAAAGATATGTCGAGGAACAATCCAAGACAATCTTGATCCTCTTGAAGAATACACAGATTTAGAGATATGGCAGACTCTAGACAAATGGTGATCACAACATCAATATGTGTGGCTGCAAGGTGCAGGTCAACCATGGAACAGATTGTGAGATCGTAGGGGAACCAAATTAGATTGATCAGTAGAGGGTGGCCCTCGACCCATTCTCAAGAACCAAATTTAATAGATGACAGAGGAATTAACAAAACAAGCAAAACCAATTATACGATGCTTGAGATTAGAGCAAACATAAACCTCTGAGCGGCAAATCAAATGAAAGCAAAGACTTCTTATAATTTTTGCACACCATATCATACGTTGAAGTTAATTAAATGAGACTAGTTTGAACGCATGTAAAAATGAATTTCAGCGTATGAAAATGAGTTTGAACGCAAGTAGAGTGTGGAGTAACTTTTCTACGGCTTGCTCGATTCAAACACTGCATACATGCGTGTAGAGTGTGGAAGCTTGGATAAGGCATAGCAACTGTTTGACAGAATGTGTCAGAGAGATGTCACCATAAGGAATGAAATGAACTCATTGCAGAATGTACACAAAATAGATTTGTTTCCAAGACTTTAGAAACTTTGGAACAAATGCAATTGGCTACTTGTAAAGCCAAATTCTACAACCATTACCAGTAGCCTGCGGCAGTAAAATAGGAGGCTTGGAATAGCACATGGACATGCAGCAATACAGAATGGTTGGGAATGTTTTATCAGATGTCAATTATAATTCAATAGACATGCATGCAAAATGTGGAATCATACACAAGGCGTGGAAACTGTTTGACAAAATGCCTCAAAGAAATGTGTTAAAACGCATGCCAACTGTGGAATCATAGACAACACACCAGAGTTGTTTGATAAAATGTTTCAACCGGATGTTATCTCAAGGAATTAAATACATTTAAAACTTTCATGTTACCCTTAATTTTCTCTTTCAAAACAACACACACATGTAGTTTGCAATAAAAATCCAAACAAATAAAGAGTGCGCTTCAGATAAAAATGAACAGAATAAAATGTTCACTTTTATAAAACCAATTTCAAATATTAAACTCCTTCAAATCGATGTCAATAATAAACCTTTGATTGATCAAAACAAAGACATTCAAATATCAATAATTCTTTGTCCTTACTGTTATGGAGCCGATTTTAATCCAACTGTAGATCTTTGAAATCAAATTCAAAAGATGTGAACAAAGAATTCAAAGAGTATCTTTAAAACAACACTGCAAATAACAGAGATTTCTAAATTAAGATTTGCAAATCACGGTGGGTGCCAAAATGTGTACACCAAAGTGATGACACTTCTATGAATCTTTATATGCAAGGAGACTCAAGAATGAGCCCTCACAAATTGACTCACAACTCTCTATCCAAGTATGTACAGGGATTGATTATAAGGCCCTCAGATTGACCTGGTCAACCCATGCAAGTACACCATGGAATGAGAGATTCAAAGATGAATAGAAAACATGCTAATCTCCATGAATCTTGTTCATGCATGCAAATGAAAACTAGTCTAAATGATTGCAGATGCAAGAAATAAACTAATTTACTAAAATGGAGATTAATCTATATGCAATGAAATCAAACTAAAATGCTTTGAAATTAAACTAAAATGAAGATTAATCTATATGAAATTTAAACTAAAACAATGAGATAAATCAAACTAAAATGCTATGAGTATGTAAATATGCAATAATGAAATTCAAAGCTCTATGAAAACTTGCAGCATAATGATGGTACGAAAATTTGGGGTCCTCAACTGAGAGCCAGAGGGCTCATTTTATAGCAAAATGTGGATTTGAATCCAAATTGAAGATCAATGTGGGATAAATGGAAAAGAGGAAACAAATCTGATTTTTAGAAAGTTTGTAGGAAAAGGAATTTTTATTTATTTCTTTTATTTTTATTTAGCTTGTTTCCTTTTTCCATCACAAAAGATCTTGAGAGAATATTTTATTTATTTAATTTATAAGAATAATATCTCTCTTAATTAAATAAAATAAGATTATATAATTTAGAGATGAATATTAATTAAATAAAATAAAATCATTTAATTAAAAATGGACTTTAATTAAATAACATTATTTCATTTAAGGAATATTAATTTCAATTAAATAACATTATTTTATTTATTTAAAAGGGATTTATTTCTTTTGATTAAATAAAGTTAATGAAATATTCAAACCTTAGGGGAAAATTGAAATAATTGAAATAGTTACAATTTGATCAAGAAGTTTGATTCGAATATGTTGCAAAGCATTGATTCAGGGATTAATTTTTGATAATTGAATAAATGGGGCCCAAAGTCTAGGGGACCATTTTAGGGTACATAAAATAGGCTCATGATGTACTATGTGTTCAGTGATTATACTTATCTAGTCAATCCTGATTTCTGTGATGATTTTGCCGAATGTGTGACTCTGATTTTATCTATGTTTGATCTAGGAGAGATCTATGAGCCTAGGTTAGTTTACCTATTTATGTGTTATGGGGTGGCTTGCAATAAGCGTCGAGGCCCACAAGTGGCTGCTAGGATCACTTATTGTAAGTTATTGTAATCAAGTGAAAACCTAATATAACATTGAGAGATATTAAAATGAACCTAATAAGATGAGATTCCTCTCACATGCTTGAGTGCTAGTACAGACTGTGATGAGGATGAGATGATGCTTGTGGCCTGTAGAAGTGTGTTTTCTAGCATAGTCAATGGCTTTGCTTGTACGAGAAGTCATTGATATCATGTATAGTCACTTGAGTGTCAAGATCTAGAGAGATTACTAGGATGAGACTCAAGGGTTAGACATACATGATGACACCTTCCTACACATAGTATATTTATCCTACATGTGTCAGTTACCTCTAGATTAGTGAGTCATACCTATCACTATACTTGTTGACCTTGAGTTAGTAAGCTTTCAGGATTCCCTTGCCTAGTGGTGTTTCCTGTTTTGACTTGATTATCCGATTGGGGTCTAATGTTATCTCCTCAGCACGGTGGGGTAGGCCTTTGTGGATTTACATGGACGGGTGGTAGTGATTCTTTACCATTCAAGATTCGACGTCCTAGTAGCAGTGCTTGATGGTGTCTTTACAGTTGGATTCCTTATGTTACTTCATCTTTGTAGATCATTACTTATATTCTTTTATTGTAAATCTTGTATTAGAGTATAGTATGTGGTACCTAATCTGGATATTGTAATTAAGATGTTAGAGTGATTAAGTACATACCCTGCGACGTGTGCAGTGGATGTATGTTTATTAGGATTCATGGATGTTCATTGGAATGTAATTATTATGATGTAATTGTGGCATTTAATTTATGGAATCTTTTGTTGATTTTATTTAATGATTTATGTTAGAAAGTAATTCTACATCATGGACCCATTAGATATGTAACCTATGTTTACGATGTGTGTTATGTGAGTTAATGGTTAATGCTTTCGTGTGAATGTTTATCTTAAATGTAAACTTTAGAAAAAAATTATTCACCAAACTTAGTATTATGGTCTAGGTTAGTTTCTTTTGGGTTCCCTAGTAGGGCATTACAACTCTATTTCTGATCTTACAAGGGAACCTGAAAAGTTAATTCAAATGGGTAGTTTTGAAATCTACTAAGGTGTAATATCTTCTTACATGAAATCAAAAGCAACCAAACGCTAAAAGAGAGAAAAAAAATACTAAAAATGACAACTAAGGGAAGAGAGAAGATAAAATTTAAAAATTTAAAAAGGATACCTCATCTTAAAAAATTAAATCAACTAACGAGATAGTTAAATATTCCTTTTGTAACAAAATTGGTCATGAATTTAAAATTAATGCATGAAAAAATAAAATTGAGAACCTCAATTTTCTACTAGAAAAGAATAATATTTAGGTAACTAATTATGTCAAAGCATCTTCTTAAAATTAGGAAATTACTAAGGACAAAGATAAATTGAAAGGCAAGGTCTTCTTTGTTAAAGAACTTAAATATTCTAACGCTACACACCATATACATTCTCAACTTTATGTGGACTCTATAAATCATATTTCTAATCATAATAATTCACACGATTTAACAAATGACAATCGTATATAGGAAGCTTTTTAGGAAGGGGCACAAGCTCTTCTTGGTGTGTGGTCTATATTATAAACATCATCATCCTTTGTGGGGCCTTATAGGATTCTTCTCTTCTTATCTCTTTTTTTGAGGATAGTTTTTCCCATTGGGTTTTCTATATGGGTGGATGTAAGAAGTTGAGTCCCACTTTTAGGTAAAAAGTAAATGTGTTTCCCTATTTTTCAAAATTTCAATCAATTGATGTCAAAATTTGATGCACTTAAAGATTGAATCTCAAAAAACTTGATTTATATAAAATGTAGTTCTTGGAGACTACTTTAAAAATAATTAATTTATTTAAATACCCATGTGGTAGAAATTGCATTTTAGTAGGCATGATTAAAAACTATTTTTAAAAAATGTTTGTTTTAGGACCATACCACACACATGTATGACCACCTATTTTTTAAGTAAATAAATGAATTTTTGTGAATCCTTTTGGGGAAAGGTACCTAAAATACTGAATATTTATGGGAATATATTTTTTAAATTAATTTTTAATTGCCTGTAAAGTACATTTTTGAAACCTCTACTGTATGGCCACCATAATTTGATGATAACTTCACAGTTTTCAATTTTTTTTTATCTTGAAGGAAATTCTATGTAGATTGATGTCATATAATTCATTTTTCAAAATTCGTAAAATAAAAAATGTTATTAAAATTTTAGTTAACCTATGTATTTCAAGTTTAGGTACCACATTGGGTTAATAAATATTGTGAAAATAATAAAATTACTCATATCACTATGAAATTAATATTTTTAGAATCTTTACAAGAAAAACTAAAATGGTTTCATTGAAAAATTCATTCACAAAGGTTTCCAAAAAATTATGACAAAGCAAAAAAATTATATTCTAATGCCTTAGGCATATTTTTTGGAGGCTCAAGCATTGGATTGGTCCCACCAAGCCTATCCCGAACCAAAAACCAAGGTGGTGGTATGGTTCCTGCTCATAGTTTAAGAAACAGGCACCAATTTCTTAAAATTCAAAAAGTGGGTGCATTTTTCTATTTGAACCTTTTGAAACTGAAATGGGAACCTGTTTCATTTAAATAATGGGTGTATGTTTCTGGGTCAATGCACAAAGTTGGGTCCCAATTCCACAGAAGTCTTGTAGAAATGAGAGATGTCACTCAAAATGGGTGTCTGTTTTTAGAAAACGGGTGCCCATTTAAGGTTCAGGCAACCAGTCCTAAATTCAAAAAATGGGTGCCCATTTTATTTCAAAATGTGTGCCTGTTTCTAAATTTTTTAATTTTTTTTAAAATTAAAAATGCATTTTAACACTTTGATTTTTTTTTAATAAACGAGCATCCATTTTTTGAATTCAAAAAATGAGCGCCCATTTCTTAAGACATGATCGGGAAGCACACATCTGCCCTGAATTTCATTCCAAAGTTGGTTTAGTTTAGGCTTGGTAGAACCAAGCCTATGCATTGGTCCCTCCAAAACTTTGGTTGAGGCATTGGAATGCCAGATTTTTGCCTTGCCGTAATTTTTTGAGGGCCTTCCTGATCGTATCATTTTATGAAAAAAAAACCCATTAGAGTTCTCACTGTCCTGATTTCAAAAATGTAAATTTCATAGTGATGTGATTATTTTTACTATTTTTGCATTATTTATTAGTTAAAAGTGGTACCTAAATGTAAAATAGTGAGGTTCACTAAAATGTTAATAACTTTTTTGTTTTTAGGTTTTTTATAAAATAAATTATATGAGACCAAACTAGATACAATTCTATTGAAGATAAAAAAAGAATTTTGAAAAAATATGAAATTCTCATCAAATTATGGTGTCCGTAGACTAGAGGTTTTGAAAAAGTATTTTATAGTCAATTAAAAATTAATTAAAAAAATGTAATCAATAAAAAAATAAGGAAAAATATGTTGACCAATATTTGGTGTCTTAGGTATATTTCTCCAAAAGGATTTGCAAAAATTCATTTATTTAAGTCAAAATATGGTGTTCGTACATGGCTATGGTATGGTCCTGAAATAGGCATTTTGAAAACATGATTTTTAAACATTCCTACTCAAAATCAATTTATACCATATGGGTATTTAAATAAATTACATATTTGAAAATTAGACTCCGAGAACTATATTTTCTATTAGTAATTTTTTTTGAGATTCAATCTCTAAGTGCCTCAAATTTAGACATCAATTGACAAGAAATTTGAAAAAAAGGGAAAACGCTTCAACTTTTTGCCCAAAAGTGGGACTCAACTTCTTGCATCCACCCTTCTTAAATATCTGTTGTAGAAAAAAATAAATACTTTGGGCCTAATCTCAATGATTGATGAGTATTCAATTATTTTTTTATTGATTCATTCTACAGAAAGAATAATTTGAATCAACATTCTCCTTTTTGTCTTGTTTTGGATCCAATATGAAGAGAATCCTTTAAATTCAAATTTTGGTGCAAACATGGGATCAAAGAAATGTATAAAGAGTTAAATGAAGGTTCTAAAAATTGATGAGGGTGCAACAAATAGAGAGGAGGAAAAACAAAAATGAGGAAGAAGAGAAAGAATTCAAAAAGTGAATAATGTTGGAGCATCAAGTTCAACAATTATTTCAGAAGAGGAGAACAATAAAGACACCATGATGGATGTAGAGGTTTTAGAAGAAAATACAATAGATGAAAATTTAGGTGTATCTTCTAACCCAATATTGGATACAAGTATGTCTTCATAGGAAAATGTAACTTATTCTTATAAAGAACTTGATCATTTCATAGAAGTAGGTTACAATTTAAATGGTTTAGATTTTATTCCTGAAAATAAAGTAATACATTTTATTACACATCAAACTCCACAAATTAGTAATGTTAATCATAATGACGAAGGAACTAAAATTCAAACCCCAATTGAAAGTGAAATTCAAACCTCAATTAAAATTAAAATCAACAAGGTGGATATAGATATAGAAACACCAATTGTGAAAGAAACCCTTTTGAATGATAATGAAATGAATGAACAATTTCATATTAAAAGTGATGTGGTTGAAAATCTGCATGGTTTGGTTTCATGGGGATAGATTAGGACACGTGCAACTAGATTGTTTAGACAATTTTTATAATAAGAAATTTGGGTTTCAATGTCAAAAAATGTTACAATTAATTAAAATGACTAAAATATGAAAAATGATGAAGTGGTTAGGCATTTATGTGAAATCCAATAAGAAGGATGAGTTTCTAAAATAAATTGTATCAACTATTTTCAGTGCCTTTGACACAATCGAAAATAAAAGTCATTCTAAAGATATTAATGTGTCATGACAAGCAATAACAATAGCTTTAGTAAGTTACAGAACTAAGTTAATGATAAAAGAATGATTACAAACATAAGTGGATATCTTAATATTCATCGTACAACTTTAGCAAGGTTGTAAAGAGAAGAGTTAACTTGGAAAGTGACCCGGTAAACCATTTATGGACCTTTAGTGGCAGAATTCAGAGGCTTGACATGAAACTTACTAGTGAAGTCAAAACTTTGATTGAAAAATTATGGACTAATAATATAAGATTATAACCTAATGCTAGATATGTTCTTAAATTAATAATCAGCTCAAATATTCATCATCCACATCCAAAACGCCTTTTGTATATGGCTCAAACTAAATTATACAAAACATTGTTGGATGATAAGGTGTTAATTATTAGTATTAGTTAATGATCTTTTGAAAAATGTAAAGCATGGTATATAAGGATTAACAAGGAAAGAGTCACCTGTTGTTGAAAAACTCATGTTCAATTTTGTTATCATTATGTTGTTTTTTTAGCTATAAATTCTACCATGTATACTATTGTAATTTTGTAGGAATGTGGTATAAATGTACCACCTCAAACTGTAAAGGAGTTTAAATATCAAGTTTGTTTTGTAACACACTGAATGAGAAATTTTATCTTTTGAATGCATTTGTTTCTAGTGTATGTGATGTATGTGGAAATATTACATTATTAGATGAATGTTTTCATGAAAATATTTCAACTAATTTTGCAAACAATTAGTTGATGTAAAAATATTTAAAACTATTGAGTATCCATTGAAGAATGGAAAGGTTGGAAAATGGTGCAATCTAATTACCAAAAATGTTAGTGTTCGTGCATTTATGAATGAATTCAAGAGTAAGGTAGTACCTATATATGTGAAACACTAGATAAAAATGATACATGTCTTGATGGACAATGTTGCTTATGCAAGAATACATTTCCAATTGGTAGTATACTTTTAGTCATTAACTTGTAGAGAACTACATGTTTGCACCACAAGATGAGATCCAACCAAATATTATAATTTAGTACAAGTTACAATTTTTGTTCATATTGTCTAGATAGGAATGCAACTAATAACTTATAGAAGAGGAACAATTTTTTTTGAGAGAGTACCATTTCTATACGAGTGATAATTAATTACAGTCATCAGGTTTTGTCTAATATTGCTTTAAGACCTTTTATGAAAACTTAAAGGAGAGAGAAATTCATATAATACAATATCTAATATTGTTAGTGTTACCCAAAATTTCCTGTCATTCATTTTTGGCCACGGTCCTATTTTCCAAGAAATGCTCAAGTGTCGAAAGTCCAATGTGTTTTCTACCTTTTGGCCCGAAAACCTAGTGTGTTTTCAACCTTCTCTCCGAAGGCTCAGGATGTTTCTGTCTTTTGGTCTAAAAGCTCAGTGTGTTTTCAACCTCTGCTCTGAAAGCTTAGTGTGTTTTTGACCTTCGCTCGAAAACCCTCTATGTTTTTGACCCCTCATGTTTCGCAATTCTACTGTGGCGTCGACACTTCCCTAAGTGTGCAACTCTGACCTGGTAGGGCCCGGTGGCTAGCTTTCCTCAAAATCTTATGGTTGTCACATGTTCATAAGGAATATTCCTTGCCCTTGTGATCATGTGACAAGATGACACCTGTTGGCAGGCCCATTCTCCGTCTGCAAAAGTTAAAGCTTGAAAAAATCTTATGGTTGTCGCTACACCGCTAAGGAAAGATGTTGCCTATTTAAGCACATGGTGTAATGATGATTGTCGATCTTCCTTCTGATGTGACGCTGGTGTCAGTGGGTCTAGGCCACATAATCCTATTTGGTGGCTCTTGATTCATCCATGTCGTTCTGTCTCACCTTTTTGTCAGTGGGGCCCAGTTGGTTTTCGACAGGCTGTTATGCGAGTTGTCGCATGATCACATAAGTCCTTTTCCCCTTATGCGACCATGCGACTCACCGCTGATGGTCCTATTGAAGAACGCTGGTGCTCTATCGCATGATCGCATAGCAACTTTTTAGGCTATGCGAACATGCGACAAACCGTTAGCCGCACCAATAGGAGCTTGCAGATTGGCAGTGGGCCCTTGGCTAGTGATATGTCCACTTCTTAGTGGTTGGCTAGGTGATGACAGGGGCTTCGGTGGGTCATCGGGTGGTGACGTGTCTAGTCTATAGTGGGCCCGGTAGCATGTGGCCCCGTAGATTCAAGATCTATGGTGGTCACATGTTTGCATGGGATCTTCCAATCCCCTGCGAACATGCGACTGCCATTGGATCCTTCTGGTGTTTCAGGCATTCTATCATGGGTCCATCTGATGTAGCGGTCTGTGGGTCCAGGTTGCAGTTTGGTGGCAGTGGAAAGAGATCTATGGTGGTTGTAAGATCTCATGGGATCTTCCGACCCCATGAGATCTTGCACCCACCGTCTGATTGGAATCTCAATTTGCGGGTGCGTGGTTGCGCAGTTAAGAATTTTCATGTGGTCACTGAGAGGAGCCTGGGGTTAAGAAAAAATTAAGTGACTTGGCGACCAAAGGGAGAGTGAGCCCAAGGTGTCCTGCGTGGTAGAGGCAAGTTTTCAAAGGCTTGTCACATGATAACATGAAGGATTTTGAGCTCATGCAATCATGTGACCATTGCTATGTCAAAGCCGTGCAGCCTATTTTTCACGGGCTTTCTTCTAAGGATGATGTGCGAAGTGGCAAGGTAGCTCAGAATTGAATTTTTGAGGATAGTTGCAGGTTGCGAAGTTGATGAAGGAGGTCTAGCTAGCCATTAGGGGTCATTTCTTGTCTCTACAGGGTACCGATCAGTGCATTCATGACGAGGGTTGTTGGGTCCAGGTTGTTGTGTCTGCAGGCTGCTTGCAGTTGATGGATGGGTCATTTATCTGATCAATTTTAATGTTACAGAAATATATTTCATGATCAGATTTGATCGACCTAGGGTTTGATATTAAATTATAAAATTTGTAACCCTAGTTAGTTTTGACTCCTGCCTGCATGCAGTTGAGTGATGTATATAACATTTTTTGGAGCCTGTAGTGCTCAAAATCTAGCAATTGTAAAAAAGGAAAGTTTCTTTCCCAAAGGTTATTGAAGGCATTCTTTCTGCCCCTTAACTTTTTGCAATTGTAAAATTCCCATTGATTGTTCAGATATTGCAAAGTATTTTGTGACATTTTTATGTCCCTATGCTTTCGTGTGTGGATTATCTCTTATTGGATCAAAGTGTAATCATGTTTTCAATGATATCTTAGGTTTCTTGATTCCTCTTACTTTCTATAACTGTGTGTGTTATTATGTTTTATTTGATTTAGATGTTTTGTGGGTATGCTATAACCCCTAGCAGTCTTGTCTCAATCCTACACCAAGTTGTAGAAGTGAATGTCTATTTGCAGGTCATAAGTGGTGTCTTTTGTTCAAGCCCTCTTATGAAATACTTATGCAGGCCTATTCAGTAAGTTGTGATCTCCCAGACCTAAGCCTCTCACTGGTTTCATCCCTCTATACTGAGATCCAAACCCTAGTTTCGATGCATCACCTAGTAGGATAGATCTGCTTTTAGTTATTTCCCTTTCATGCATTCCTTCTTTCCCTTTCCCTCAAAAGTTTACTTTCCTGTCTAGAAGCAAATCAAGGTGATTATCCAAGAGGAACCAGCCTAGAATCTAGAGGTTTCATCTCGGTTAGCAAAGGTCTCACAACCTTGAGATGATTCCCATGTTATACTAGATTATCAAGACTACGAGAGCTTGAGATCAGAGGTGCAAATTTAGTGTATAACATTTCTGGCACACCCAGTGGGACCACAAAAGAAGTCTACTTGAAAAGAATATGGTATCTCTGATATGCTGATAACATATTACAGACCTAGAAGAGGTCATTTTGCTGCATATCTGGTGACTCCAGAAGGTCTACTAGTTTTAAAGATCAGGTGCTGGTATGTTTCAAATCTTTCAAATTCAGATTCCAGCTAATTGTATGAGTAGACATGTCAAGTTATTATGGACAGTCAGGTTACTCACCATCCTATTGTGAGAGTAATGTTCAACTGGTTGGTTCCCAGCCTTGTCAAAGCCACCCAAAGCCTCCTTTTACCCCAAGCTATTATACTTCTTAAGAGTATCAATATATCCAATATGCCCCAAATGAGTTTTCCCTTGTGCAAAGTTATGAGTGGGCTCTCAGGCAAGATGGATCATGGGCACAAGAGGCACAATAGAAAATGCAAAGCTAGTTGCCCCATCCTATTTACCACCCACCCTCCCCTTCTTAGCCTATTTAGCAATAGATGCAGACTTTGAGCTCAGACTTCAAGAAGTTGTAGGAGGCAAAGAGTCTGTTGCTTGATTTAGTTAAGCAAGTGTCTGAGCTCAAGGAGTAGAGAGAGCAGGAGGCTCAAAGTTATTATGAAGAGGAGTTAGCTCCCTACCAGGAGATGGAGGCTCAAAAATATGAGCAAGGGATAGCTCCTTACCAAATGATGGAGGCTCTTATTGATGAGCAACAAGTAAGAGAGTTTCAAGAAGAGATCAGACGCTGAGCTGAAATTGAGACAGCAAGGTTAAGATCACTGATTGCTCAACAAGAAGCTCCTAGACCTAAGATCCCAAGCTGGAGGACCCATTTGCCTCAAGAGCCTACACATGAAGAGTCAAGAAAGCATTCATTTCTAGACTTCAAGATGATTATGCCTTCTACGTCTCCCTCTGAGCCCCCTCAGTTTCACATCCCAAGTTTTAAGGCAAAAAATTCTTTTTAAGAGCCTTCACTTGAGATTCAATCCACCACTCTACAAAAGTAGCCTATTCAGAGAAGTGAGTTATCCCAAGAGGCCCCTCTGGTCTCTCAAGATGATGAGGTCTTTTGGATTCCCCAGTGGACTCTCCCTCTTGGCTATCAGATACCAAGCCTTTGCAAGGACACTAGTTCAGTGTCTGAGCAAGGACTAGTGGTAAATGAACTTTCATTTGAAGAGGAGGAGAAGAAATCTGAGGTATCAGTGCAGAGTGATGACTATCATGAAATGGAGTAGTAAGGTGTGGTGATGGAGTTTAGTGCCCAGCCTGAGCTCTTGGATGATTTGTATGATGAGCTCCCTCTTTTTGTTGATGATGAAGAAGAGACCATGCCATTGCCTATGGCTAAGGGTCAATCAGAACAACAGGTTCACCATCAATATGAGGTTGATATAGAAGAGGATGCCATGTCCTTGATGGCTGAGCTACCTTGTTTTATGGAGCAGGATGATGAAGCCATGGGAGAGGCTTTCCAAGAAAAGGACACAGACAAAAGCCTCGAAGAAGAGCATGAATTTTTGGATATCATTGAAGTCTTTTGTGACAAATTGGATGTTGAACCCCTATTCCTTGGAGTGGAGGTTCAAGGTCATATGCCTATTGAAGAGGGCCTAGTCTTGGATTGCCCTTTTCACAAGGAGCTACTGCATGAGCAAGATTTGGAATCAGTTCCAAATCTTCAAGATATTGACAGCTTTGATGAGCTCTTGGCTGGTTTAAAGGAGGAGGATGACAGTCCCCTGACTGTGGTTGAGGAGTTTTCATGGTTTTCTATGATGGAGAGCAACCATGAAGATAAAGAAGAAACCAGTAATGAAAGTCCTACCTTCATACTTTCAAGAGGCTACCCCATCAGATACTTGGCCCATAAGGAGTTTACTGAGACACCTCCATATGATCCATTTGAGGTGAGTGAATTTGATCTTGTTTTTGCAGAGGCAGTGCATCCTCATTTGCCAAATCTTTGTATACCTCTCATCTTTGTAGCTATCCTCATGAGTCCAATGCAAAATATCCTAAGGAGAAAGGGTAGCTATTTCAACAGTCTAGTGAATGGTTTTATTTGACCATGTTTCTGCACTGGTTAGTTTAGGCTAGGTTAGTTTCCCTGCTTTCTAGCTTAGTTTTCCTATTTTCCAAGAAGTGCTCAAGCATAGTTTTTTGTTCCTCTCCCTGTCAGAAAGTTTTTGTGTTCAAAAAATGACTCCTATGCCCAATGGATTGTCAAGGAAACTAGTCTAAATGTCTAGTAGGCTGACATCCTGCAGAGGTCACCAAAATGTTACCCAAAATTCCCTATCATTCTTTTTTGGCCACGGTCCTATTTTCCAAGAAATGCTCAAGTGTTGAAAGTCCAGTGTGTTTTCTGCCTTTTGGCCTGAAAACCCAGTGTGTTTTTAACCTTCTCTCCAAAGGCTCAGGATGTTTCTATCTTTTGGTTTGAAAGCTGAGCGTGTTTTCAACCTTCTCTCTAAAAGCTTAGTGTGTTTTCAACCTTCGCTTGAAAACCCTCTATGTTTTTGACCCCTCATGTTTCGCACTTCTACTATGGCGTCGACACTTCCCTAAGTGCGCAACTCTGACCTGGTAGGGCTTGGTGGCTGTCTTTCCTCAAAATCTTGTGGTTGTCACATGTTCACAAGGAATATTCCTTGCCCTTGTGATCATGTGACAAGATGACACCTGTTGGTGGGCCAGTTCTCCGTCTGTAAAAGTTAAAGCTCGATAAAATCTTGTGGTTGTCGCTACACCGCTAAGGAAAGATGTTGCCTATTTAAGCGCATGGTGTAATGATAGTCATCGATCTTCCTTCTGATGTGATGCTGGGGTTAGTGGGTCCAAGCCACATAATCCTATTTAGCAGCTCCTGATTCATCCATGTCGTTCTATCTCACCTTTCTGTCAGTGGGGCCCAGTTGGTTTTTGGCAGGCTATTATGCAGGTTGTTGTATGATCACATAAGTCTTTTTCCCCTTATGTGACCATTGGACTAACCGTTGATGGTCCTGTTGAAGAATGCTAGTGGTCTATCACATGATCACATAGCCCCTTTTTAGGCTATGTGAACATGTGACAAATCGTTAGGCGTGATGATAGGAGCTTGCAGTTTGGTAGTGGGCCCTTGGCTGGTGATATGTCTGCTTCTCAGTGGCTGGCTAGGTGATGACAGGGGCTTCAGTGGATCATCAGGTGGTGACGTGTCTAGTCTATAGTGGGCCCATAAGCATGTGGCCCCATAGATTCAAGATCTACATTGGTTGCATGTTCGCAAGGGATCTTCCGATCCCATGCGGTCATGCAACTGCCATTGGATCCTTATGGTGTTTCAGGCATTCTGTCATGGGTCCATCTGATGCAGCGGTCTATGGGTCTAGGTTACAATTTGGTGGTGGTGGAAAGAGATCTACGGTGGTCATAACATCTCTCTTCCAACCCCATGAGATCTTGCACCCATTGTTTGATTGGAATCTTAGTTTGTGGGTGCGCAGTTACACGGTTAAGAATTTTTGCGTGGTCGCTGAGAGGAGCCCGGGGTTAAGAAAAAATTAAGCGACTTGGTGACCAAAGGGAGAGTGAGCCCGAGGTGTCTTGCATGGTAGAGGCAGGTTTTCAAAGGCTTGTCACATGATTGCATGAAGGCTTTTGAGCTCATGCGATCATGCGACCATTGCTATGTCAAAGCGGTGCAGCCTATTTTTCACGGGCTTTCTTCTAAGGATAATGTGTGAAGCGGAATGGTAGCTCATAATTGAATTTATGAGGATAGTTGCAGGTTGTGGAGTTGATGAAGGAGGTCTGGCTAGCTGTCAGGGGTCATTTCTTATCTCTGCAGGGTACCAATTAGTGCATTCATGGTGAGGGTTGTTAGGTCTAGGTTGTTGTGTCTGCAAGCTGCTTGCGGTTGATGGATGGGTCATTTATCTGATTAGTTTTAATGTTATAGAAATATATTTCATGATCAGATTTGATCGACCTAGGTTTTGATATTAAATTATAAAATTTGTAACCCTAGTTAGTTTTGACTCTTGCCTACGTGCAGTTGAGTGATGTATATAACATTTTTTGGAGCCTGTAGTGATCAGAATCTGGCAATTGTAAAAAAGGAAAGTTTCTTTCCCAAAGGTTATTGAAGGCATTCTTTTTGCCCCTTAACTTTTTGCAATTATTAAATTCCCATTGATTGTTCAAATATTGGAAAGTATTTTGTGACATTTTTATGTCCCTATGCTTTCATGTGTGGATTATCTCTTATTGGATCAAAGTGTATGCATGTTTTCAATGATATCTTACATTTCTAGATTCCTCTTACTTTCTGTAACTATGTGTGTTATTATGTTTGATCTGATTTAGATGTTTTGTGGGTATGCTATAACCCCTAGCAGTCCTATCTCAATCCTACACCGAGTTGTAGAAGTGAATGTCTATTTGCAGGTCATAAGTGGTGTCCTCTATTCAGGCCCTCTTATGAAATACTTATGCAAGCCTATTCACTAAGTTGTGATCTCCCAGACCTAAGCCTCTCACTAGTTTCATCCCTCTATACTGAGATCCAAACCCTAGTTTCGGTGCATCACCTAGTAGGATAGATCTACTTTCAGTTCTTTCCCTTTCATGCATTCCTTCTATCCCTTTCCCTCAAAAGTTTACTTTCCTATCTAGAAGAAAATAAAGGTGATTATCCAAGAGGAACCAGCCTAGAATCTGGAGGTTTCATCTCGGTTAGCAAAGTTCCCACAACCTTGAGATGATTCCCATGCTATACTAGATTATCAAGACTATGAGAGCTTGAGATCAGAGGTGCAAATTTAGTGTATAATAGTTAGATAATTGCATAGGATAGTTCAAGAATACTATAATGTTTTATTGGTTGAGTAGGACACAAGAAAATTAATATCCAACATATCGAGAGTTTTTTTAGGATAGACACGGGAAGGGAGAACATGATGGTGTCAGTGCATGTGTTAAAATATCCCTTTGTAGAGAGAAACTCAAATTTGAGGAAAAATCAAAAGTCAAAGTTGTACGTGCAATTGTTAAATGATGTAAAATAGTTTGTTTATGGGATCGAGTCATAACTCTACAATTAGGCATTTTTTTTGGCTAGTTGAAGAGAAAAATATCGTTTCAAGATATGATTGTGATACAATCAACAGATCGATGTGTTATCTCTATTTGAGAATTAAGTGTTGTCAAATTAGTATCAATGTAAATCATATGGTTATCTATGCTAATCAGTCGGTAAAAGGAAGAACTACATACTACACTATATGATTTGGAAGACAAACAAGCCTTCATACCAAGTATTCATAAGGTAGTACCAAGAGCTAAATGGAAATAGGTTTAACTAGGCACCAGAGCAATTTGACTGATCAATAGAATATACCAATACCGAGCATCAGTAAACACCAAGCAGACTGGACACTGAGTGTCAGTGTATTCACCAAGTAGTACTAATAGTGTTTACTGAGAAATTCAAGAAAGGGCATAGAAGTTAGTTTTGATACATTTATCTATGTAAACGGTCACAACAGAATCACAAAATGTTTTACCAAGATCAAGGATTATTTATTATTGATGTAATCATTAAATGTGATGATGATTTGTATGTAGTAGTGAGATCTATGTTATTTTTGTATACCATATATCTTAGGCTTTTCCTAAGATTATATAAACCTAATTAGGTTAGGTGGTCATGTAAATCATAGCAATATGCTATATATTTGTAAGTCATGTCATTTTGACATATGCATGTGAAGGACAAGAAGGAGATCTTGAAACAAGTAGCCATCTTCAAGACATCAATTTTGAGACAAGATTGAGCAATTATCAGAGATATTTAGTTTATTTAGAATCAGTCAAGGCTATCAAGTAGTATAGAGAAAATATATTTACACATTGAGGTGATATACATTTTTTATTTCATAGATCTGATTCAAAAAATGTTAAGTTTTCAATTACATATACTTTATGTTATTCTCTAATCATTGTAACAAAGTTTGCAAAAATCTCTTAACAAAGTAGACCTAACAATCAAGTACTGTAAATCTCTTAACTAAGTACACACTCAAGTAGTGTTGTTAAAATCTTTTAACCAGGTACATCTAGTTGATCTCATTGTTAGTCGTAACAGGGTAAGATCATCAGAAGTGATCACAACTTGCAGCCTTAATCGGTATACTCTATTATATGCAGTAGTGAATAATTTGTGGGTGTCATCCCCACCATAGTTTTTACCTTCTAACAAGGGTTTCTGCGTAACCAAAATACTTGTGTCACGTGATTGAATTATTATTATTTTTCCATGCAATTTACATTTACAAGTTAATTGAATGAATGATGCATAAAATGGATTCAGTTGGATGGACTAGTTTACTACTATTTGTTGATTAAGTTTGAAGTTAAAAAATTTTGAGGGAACTGATTCACCCCTGCCCTGTTAGTACCCTATCTCTCCATTCTAACAATTGGTATCAGATCTAGGCTTGCATCATCAATATGAAGTCCTTTACCTTTTATCTTCACCTTTTTCTGATAAATTTTGGCTAATGCCATCTTTTCAGCTTTCTCTCGGGCTTATACAATTAAGGTCTAAATGAGTTGACTATTCTCATATATGTCTACTAGATTTTCATCAAGTATCTACAGTGCCCAGTTCTTCACTCTAAATATCTTTGAGTATGTACTCATATATTCCTTAATTTCAGGAATAGTCAAGTGAGGTATTGCCAAAACTAGGGGTTGTTCCCTCATTTTCTTCTCGGTATCTAAGGCATAGGACCATTTTTGTGTGATTGTTTCCTCTAGTGCCTTAGGTGGATGTTTTGAAAATTCAATGGGAACTCTTTTGAACTGAATCATCATCTGGATGATTGCTTCTTCTAGTTTATTCTTATCCTTAGTTGATAAGTTCTCAAACTGACTAATTTTAGGATCATTAAGTTCACCATTCTCAATTATATCTTTTGCAACTTCATAAATTGACCCACTTTGACTAATAACAACTTTAAATTGATTATTTTCATCTTCTTCATCATCTAAATCTATTGGAAATAATAGTCCACAATATAACTGGGGGGGCGGTAAATCAGTTATATGGAAGATTATTAAACTTTAAACTTTAAGCAGTAACAATATCAGATAAAATGAACACAATAAATCCCAACACAATAACATAATAGTTTGATCTCGGGGAAACCTTATTAAAGGTAAAAACCATGGTGGGAATTAGTACCCATAAATGATGTACTGAGAGTATAGTTATCCTTGTTAGAAGATATAGTCTGGTTAGGAGCTTATTAAAACATTATAGTACATAGTCCTTGTTAGAGGACAACCCCTATTAGGAGAGAAGGAGAAAGGGAGGGCTCACTACCCAAGGCTCACTTCCCAAAGAAGGTTAAATCCACCTTTAGGACTCATTGTTCACAACACAAGTGTATATGAAGAAATACACAATCTTTTGAATTGTTATAGTAGCAATTGTTTTTTCTTGATCAGTTTCGATGAAGTCCACCAACAAACCTCTTCTCTACACACAACAGGCACAAGCTCACAAATTTTTCAACTTCTCTTTATCACCTTCTTCACATCCATGTCTTTTCCACGAAAAAGACCTTACATATATACCCTATTATAATTCTCCATGATTAGGTCGGCCCATAAGGATTTCCTAATTACAAACAATTCCATAAACCCTTACTAAGATACACACGGTATCTAAAACAAGTATACAATGATTATATTACAATAATTAAGGACCGACATCCTTTATTCAAGTTCACCATCCATCATATATGCTACATCTCTGAAGTCAGCTTCCAAATAGATCACCTCCAGAACACACCCCACACCTGAAATCGTCCTACTTTCTATACCTTATGTAGTTCATAGAACATTCTTCAATACTCTATCTTTCACCTCTTAAGTTTTCATACATTGATTCCATATCGTATGTAAGCTATACACAAAATAGAGAGACTAACTCTGTCATCTTTCACTGCCACTGTCCAGTAACCAGTCTTCACCAAAACATTTGTAACTCATCTAATACATAATATTACATCATACAATCTTAGACATAAGATCACAACACCTTCCTATACATAAATCTTAGTTTGCATGCTCTGACTCATCCGTACAATATCTGTATAGTGTAGTTACTAGTCTATTTTCCTCTCAGAAAGATATGTTGACATCAGTGACAAAACACAAATGAAAACCATATTAATTCCATGTCAACAAAATCCAACAATCTTCTTGAATACATCAGCAACATCCAACAATCTCCCCCTTTGGCATTGATCTCAACATATGGTAAAATCCATCAACCCAAAATATAGTAACCAATCAATACTCTCATAGTACAATTTCTCATAGTGTCTCTCCCTATCCAGTCAGAGTATCTCTCTATACAATCTTAGTAGGGATTTTCTCATAGTATCTCTCCCCCTTTGACAATAATGGAAAAGGGTGCCATAAGTCACCAAATATCTTCATACCATTCCACCAACTATCTTTATACTAGTCCATCAACTGTCTTCATCAACCAGGTGCTAAGTCACCCAAAAATATTATGTAATCCTTCAAGGATCACTCCCCCTAAGGAGTAGATCCACACATCAAGTCTAGAATAAGATAGATCCTAGAATGTCTCTGGAATGATGCATCCATGCATCAATTAATTCGCACTGGGAGGGGCCTTCACCCCAAGCATACCTCTAAGATACTCAAAGGCATCTTTTAGCATTTGTTCCATCCAAACAATCTGAGTGCAATTGCATGCAACAACAACATCCAATAGTTCCAACAATTCTCCTCCATTAGTACTCTTCATGTCATCAATGTTTCCTTCTCTAATTTAAATTTTGTTCAATGTGTACACTGTTGTCCTAGCAGCCTCTCTCTAATGCATATGAGATACATTTCCTTCAAGAAACATTTTCCTAGCAGCACCATGTATAGTCTTGTTTCTTTTCTTTGCTATCCCATTTTGTTGTGGAATCCTAGAATTAGATGTCTATCTCTTTATTCCATGCTCTTCACAGTATGAATTGAATAAGTTTGAAGTAAACTTTCCACCTGTGTCTGACCTTAAACATTTTATCTTTAAACCTGATTCATTCTTTACTTCATTTTGAAAACTTTTTACACATCTCATCATTGTTATCATAAATAATATCATTAAAAAATGTATAAAGTACCTTTCACCATAGTATGATCTTGTCCTTGTAGGTCCATATTGGTCTGTGTGTACCATATCCAATTTTCCTTATGTTGTATGTACACATTCTCTACATATAGTGTTAGATTTTTTCACAATCTTCGGTAGGTCTTCCACTACATTAGCCACGCTTCCCTTTACAATATCATCAAATTTAACAAGAAAAAATATTTTGTTCCATAACTAGCTGTCATCAACCTTTGTAACAAAAAAAGAAGCCTCAGATGTATTTGACTCAAATACATTACCTATAGATTTAGTATAAGTTGTAATCGAATTTCCTCTCTTATATTTCCCATCAAAGAAATTTAACTGAAATCCCTTATCCATCAGTTTCCCAACACTCAACAAGTTATACTTAAGTTCATCAACAAGTAGTACATTGTCAGTATTAGTCTTTCCATCCAAAGAAATAGATCCTACTTCAATGATAGGTTTAGAAACATTGTCTTTAAATCTCATAACATCACCATCATACTTATTTCTATCTCCAGTCATACTATCTATAACCCATTCAGATTTCATATCCACATGTGACACTAAAGATTTTTCCTCATGTACTGGTTTATCATCTTTAATAGCACTAAATCCAATCTCTTCCTAATCATAATCACCATAAAAATACATTCACTAGCATAATAACATTCCTCTTCTTCTAAATAGTTAGATTTGTACTTAGGAACTCTTGTAGGACATCTAGATGAAAAATGACCAACCTTATTACATGAAAAACACTTCAAAGGTAACTTTCCTTCAATTTTACCCTTACCTCTATTTTCTCTTCTAGTGATCAGTGCAACAAGTTCTTCCATCTTTCTATCTTCTACCATTATTTGTTCCCATTCCTCAGCATACTCACCAAGCTCCTCTTTTGTGTTTTCAAAACTGTTAAAATTTTAAGGATCACATTTCAAACTATCCTTCCCATAGAATTCCATCTCCAAGATAACCTCAACCAATTAAGCTTTCTCTCTGAGGACCACAAGCTCTGATACCAATTATTGGGAATAACAGTCCACAATACAACTGAGAGAGGGGGGGGGGTAAATTAGTTGTATGGAAGATTATTAAACTTTAAACTTTAAGCAATAACAATATCCGATACAATGAACACAATAAATCCCAATACAATAACATAATATTTTGATCTTGGGGAAACCATGTTAAAGGTAAAAAACCCCGGTGGGAATTAGTACCCACAAATGATGTACTGAGAGTATAGCTATCCTTGTTAGAAGATATAGCCCTGTTAGGAGCGTATTGAAATATTATAGTACATAGTCCTTGTTGGAGGAAAGACCCTATTAGGAACCAAGGACAAAGGGAGGGGTCACTTCCCAAGGCTCACTTCCCAAAGAAGGTTAAATCCACCTTCAGAACTCATTGTTCACAACACAAGTATATATGAAGAAATACATAATCTTTTGAGCTTTTATGGCATCAACTATCTTTGCTTGATCAGTTTCGATGAAGTCCACCAACAAACCTCTTCTATACATGCAACAAACACAAGCTCGCAGCTTTTTAAACTTCTCTTTATCATCTTCTTCACATCGATGTCTTTTCCAAGGATAAGACCTTACATATATACCCTATTATAATTCTCCATGATTAAGTCGGCCCATAAGGCTTTCCTAATTACAAAAAATTCCATAAACACTTGCTAAGATACACATAGTATCTAAAAAAAGTATACAATGATTACATTACAATAATTAAGGACAGACATCCTTAATTCAAGTTCACCATCCATCATACACTCTACATATCTGAAGTGAGCTTCCAAATAGATCACCTCTAGAACACACACCACAACTAATGTCATCCTACTTTTTGTACCTTGTGTAGTTCATACAACATT
This sequence comes from Chamaecyparis obtusa, assembly GCA_027943335.1. Lineage (NCBI taxonomy): Eukaryota > Viridiplantae > Streptophyta > Pinopsida > Cupressales > Cupressaceae > Chamaecyparis > Chamaecyparis obtusa. Next base: position 134,597 of record BSBK01006345.1, on the reverse strand, counting down.
CTTAAATATTCTATCTTTCACCTCTTAAGTTCGCATACACTGATTCCATATTGTATGTAAGCTATACACAAAATAGAGAGACTAACTTTATCATCTTTCACTGTCACTATCTAGTAACCAGTCTTCACCAAAACATCTGTAACTCATCCAATACACAATATTACATCATGTGATCTTAGACATAACATCACAACACCTTCTTGTACAGAAACTTCAATTCACATGCTCTGACTTATCCATACAATATCTATACAATGTAGTTACTAGTCTATTTTCCTCTCAGAAAGATATGTTGACATTAGTGACAAAAAATGAATGACAACCATATTAATTCCATATCAGCAACATCCAACAATCTTCCTGAATACATCAATAACATCCAACAAAATCTTCCTTACCCCTAATCAATTTTATTCTTTTCTTTGGGGCACTAGGAGCAGTTTTAGTACCTCTTTTGGTGTATATCTTTGTCAGCACTATTGCCTTTGGTTTTGAAAACTTCAAAACTCCTTTCTTTGGTGGTGATGAGGTTTTAGTTGTAGATCTTGTGTGTGCCCTTGTTTTCACTTCTAACAGCTTCTTCTTTGGAGTTGGTTTGACAACTGTCAACTCGGTTAGATGTTTTCCCTTGTGTGTGCCCATGTTTGCACATATAACATATAACTTTCTCAGTACCCTATGTCTCCATTCCAATAGGAGAAACATTGTTATACTTACAACAAGCATGGACACACTTCATAAGAATTCAAAACAAAGATGAAGAAATTCTGGACACCAAAGGGACAAAACAAATCCTATCAACCAAGAAGACAGGGTAATGTTTATACATGGGACTATAACACATGGGTTAACTTCACGGTATGCGGAAGGTATGGACATATTGTAACTAATTATATGAGGAAGAGATGGGATGGAAAATCTTGAAGTGGGATAGGCACTAGTATGGCATGTTTACATTATCATAAAGTCGGTTACCTAAGTAAATATTGTAGAGACGAAGCACCAGAAGAACAAAAATTTGAGAATGGCAATACAATTGCAGATATCATGAGGATTAGAAACACTATGTAGAGAAAGACATCAAATGATAATGTGAAATCAAGAAATGCATTTGGTGAAACCTCGTCCATTGGATTGGGTGACATCGACACCTCCACCTAAGTTGAAAAAGGTATGTATATTCCAAATTGATCTTATCTTACATACAGTTCCTTATACTTGATGTGCACATATTAAATCTGCATGAATTAAGATGCATTATGGTTTACAAGTTTTGATCTTTCAAAGTTGCACAGTCAGTATATGCTAGACTGAGTAAAGAGTCACTCGTCGGTGACTATTAGGTAAGGTTAACTAAGTATAAGTATTAACCTAGTGAAATGTTATGTGTTAACCAAGCTGTTGGTATTTTGTGGTAATCACCAAGTTGATAGTTCTCACCGAGCTGTAAGTAGGTCAAGCATTTATTACAAATGATTTGACTGGGAATTTGAAAAATTTATAAATAGATGATGAACTGAGTTCATTTCTTCACCAGCGATTTTGAAGAGAAAAGAACTTTCAGAGAGCAATTCAAAGAAAATGATTTTGAGAGAATTTAAGAGTAGTTTCAAAATCTTTCAAGTGATTTCATTATTGTTTCTGAGTAAGTATAGTTACTACCGAGTTGATTCATACTACTTACCAAAACCCTAAGTTAAGGAAATGGCATCCGCATCAAAGATAAACAAATTAAAGTTTGCAGAGGAAGAGAAAGTAAATTTAATAGTGTTTGCAACCTGTAACAAACCCTAATACAAACTTCATCGTGAAGTTGAATCAAAAATTGTTCAAGCAGGAGATTTTTTAAGAATACCCCCTAGGGTTATGTTGGTTGAGGATGTGAGATTGTATATTCAATGCAAGATTGGTGAAATAGGAGATTTTGACATGTATGCAGCTTACCAGAAGCATTGCGGAGAAGATGGAAGACTAAAACCTGAACATAAACAACTGGACGTAATAAGTTTAATGAATTCCCTAAGTTTTCCAAAGAATTTCAAGAATGAATGGATTAGGGTTGTTCTAAGTAGGTTTCATGATTGAATGTTGTGGTTGGATGAGCCGGTAGAGATTACCAAGAAGATGATTCATGTGATTATAGGGTATCCTACCACTAATAAAGCGAAAGCAATTCAGAGTGCACCAAGAATAGATATTGAGAAGAATACCAAAACACAATCAAAGACCCTGAGGTGAAATTTATAGCTCATGTCATCAACTATAAAATCTATCAACCAAGCAGACAGAATAGTGTGCCTTTTGGAGCTGTTTACATTGCTTACCGAATGGTTATGAAATTTTATCATTTGGACCTAGCCGAGCTTCTGTTGAAGCAAGTTGAAGAGAACATGAAGAAAATCTAGTCAGAGAAGTCCAACACATGTAAGTTTGGATCCCTGATGGTTTGCATATTTTTCTATGTGCAATGATTTTTTTCCTTCTGTCGGTAATATAGAGTGTTCAACCGACAAGCCGATTACAGTGCAGATATCAGATTTGATTACAAGCTTGGGAAAACATTTGAATAATGTATTTGATTAATTTTTTGAGCAATTTAAGAGTATAATGAATACTTGGGGAAGAATTCCCAATCAACTAGTAGAATATTATGAGCAGGAGATATGTTTTATTGTGTACACCAACCACACATTGATAAAGGTTGTGGAGCCTAGGACTAAATGGTGAGCCCCTATGGGTTATGAGATAGACATTGATTTTGCCTCAAAATTAATTAAGGCTTTATTGGCTACACCCAAGGATGTTAATGCATAAAGGTTCAGAACATATGAAGATGCCAAGAGAAGAATCAAAATGGGCCTAGTTATCGGTAAGATAACAAATAAATCTGGCATACATTGATGAAAATAATCAACTACTCTAGAGTTCAATAATTCAAGCCTGAGAAGAATCAGAAAAGATGGCTTTAGCCATAATTCCCCAGAAAAATATGAAGAAAAAAGGCAAGGGAATTCACATTGATGAGGCAAATATGACACTGAAACAAGACAAGATTGATATATCAGATGCTGAGGTACCTGATACCACAGTTGCCACCAAGGAGAAAAGCTTCACACAAGATACACCAAATCAAGTTGAGATCCAAATAATAGACAACACTATAATTGATGTAGTCATTGAGGATATCACAAACAGTGATCCTGATGACATCGATATTGATAAGGATGTCACAATTGCTGGAGCCAAAACACAAGATGAAGGTACACTTACTGAGCCAGCAATGAGCTCAATACTAGGTGAACTTGCCATTCTAATAGAAGCAGTTGAAATAGTTTCAAAGGAAGGACCTGAAGGCTCAATCCTTGAGCAACCCATGGATACATCAGGGGATCAAGGAACAAGTACATCTATAGAAGTAAATGAGCCTAAAGAAAAAGAGGCAGAAACACAGGGCCAAGATGACCCTAAGGCAACCGAGGCAACCCCACCAGACAATACATTAGGAGATCCATCTTAGTCAACCAACACATAGGTTACCAACAAGTATAAAAAGGGAAGATAATGTATCAATTAGGCAAAAAATGCAAAATGTTGAGGTAAAACCTATTGTACCCTTTGTTAAGTGCTTGCCTCAAGAGCCGAAGAAGAAGAAGAAGAACAAAAAAAAGCATGGAAAAGGGTGGGTCACACTTGAAGAAGTCATTGTTATATTAGAATGTGACCCAAGGACCCTAGAGCCTGAGGAATTGAGAAAGTATGGGGAACTTTATACAAGGAAAGAAGCTCAGGAAAAGATGAGAAAAGAATGCAAGAGCAAGGAGATTTTGGAGAATGTCAAAAACATCTTACAATAGGTAGTACCTGAGGTCCAAATCAATAAAGACATACAAATTATGGACTAGCTTGCAACTCTTGCACAAGAAATAAATACCCCAGACATTGAAGCAAAAAAGAGAATTGAGGAGAGGGCATAATAAAAAATATAGAACAAATTAGCAGAAAAGATCAGCCATGAAGTTGCAATCAATAAGGTAAAATTATCTTAGGTAACAACCGAATTCCAATTTATTACTCAGACAATAATTCAAATGTTAGTAAAACTTTGCATTATGGAGAAATTCACTTCTGAGATTAGTGAAAAGGTTAAACAACTAGTTATCAAAATCCAAGTGAGTGCACAAGTAGCCTTAACCAAGCCAAATGCTTTTAATAAGCATATACTCAAAGTTCTAGAACTTAGGCAGTTAAGAGAAGATTTGAGGAAGCAGGAAGACAAAATAAGTGACCAAGCCATCAAGCTATAGGTAGAGGTGCTTCCCCACTTGAAAATAATTGAGTGTCATGTAGTCAAAGTGCAAGATTTAGTTGCAACACCAAAACAAATCGTGTTGGAGAATATTTTTTACATACATGCAAAAGTCTATCTTGAGCACATTGCTGTCACCAACTTTAAAGAGGAATGGGAGAACCTCTTAGCATCTATGAAGAAAACCCATCAACACATTTTTGATAAGTTGTAAGTACACTCTTTTGAGTTTTGGCATTAATCTCAAAAAGGGGGAAAACATAATGTATATGCCAAATTGTATAGTTATATTCATAAGTGACAAATTGTATAGTTATATTCATAAGTGTACTACATATATATCGGGAGCATGCATCAAGGGGGAGTTATACAAATTTTGAAAAGTTATAAAACAAATTTGTTATGTATATATGATGTAAGGACAGTAAAGGATATATTGGTGTATATACATTACCAATTTCGATAGTAATGCAAAAGGGGGATATTGTTATCTCTATTTGAGCATTAAGTGTTGTCATTAGTATCAATGTAAATCAGGTAGTTATCTATGCTAATTAGTCGGTAAAAGGAAGAACTACATGCTACACTATGCTAGTCAATTAGACAAACAAGCCTTCATACTGGAAATAGGTTTAACTAGGCACCAGAGCATTCTTATTGATCAATGGAGTATAATGATACCGAGCGTTAGTAAAGACCAAGCAGACTGGACACTGAGCGCCAGTGTATTCACCGAGCAGTATTGATAGTGCTTACCGAGCAATCTATGAAATGGCATAGTAATCAATTTTGGCACATTTATCCATGTAAATGGTTACAACATAATCAAAAAATGTTTCACCAAGATCGAGGATTATTTATTATTGATGTAATAATTAAATGTGATCATGATTTCTATGTAATAGTCAATAGATCTAGGTCATTTTTGTATACCTTAGATCTTAGGGTTTTCTTAAGATGATGTAAACCTAATTAGGTTAGGTGGTCATGTAAATCATAGAAATATGATATATATTTGTAATTCGTATCATTTTGACATATACATGTGAAGGACAAGAAGGCGATCTTGAAGCAAGTAGCCATCTTCAAGACATCAGTTTTTAGACAAGGTTGAGTAGTAATCAAAGATATTCAATTTATTCAGAATCAGTCAAGGCTACCGAGTAGTACAAAGGAAAGATATCTACACATTGAGGTGATATATATTTGATGTTTCATAGATCTGATTCAGATAAATTCAAGTTGTCAATTACATATACTTTATGTTATTCTCTAATCATTGTAATAGAGTTAGCAAAAATTCTTAACAGAGTATACCTAATAGTCTTATTGCAAATCTCTTAACCAAGTACACACTCAAGTAGTGTTGTTAAAATCCTTTAACCAGGTAGATCTAGTTGATCTCATTGTTACTCCTAATAGGGTAAGATCATCAAAAGTGATCACAACTTGTAGCCTTAACCAACATACTTTATTATCTATAGTAGTGAATAATTTGTGGGTGTCATCCCCACTGCAATTTTTACCTTCTAACAACAGTTTCTGTGTAACCAAAATAGTTGTGTGATGTGATTGAATTATTTTTTATTTTCATGCAATTTATATTTACAAGTTAATTGAATGAATGTTGCATACAATGGATTTAGTTGGATAGATCTATTACTACTATTTGATGATTAAGTTTCAAGTTAGAAGGTTTTGAGGGCACTGATTCACCCCTCCCCTCTCAGTACCTTATCTCTCTATTCCAACATAATGAAATAGCATTCATTTAGGAGTTCTAATTCTAATACTTGGACTAAATGGACTAGGGATCTTGCGTGTTTTTGTCAATTTTGTTTTGCACGTGAATGGGAAGAATGAGAGAATAAAAAATGTGTTGAAGAATGGAAACAAAAATCTTGAACACCTAGTGAGACATAAGATCAAGATGATATAAGAAATGAAGACCTAAATCATGCTTTTGCATTAGAAGATTATGATCATGTTTCACACCTTATACAACCTTGTAATTTAATTCATTATCTTGTTAAACTTTAAATTATATTAGTTATTTATATCATATAATTTATGATTAAATTTGAATTATAAATCTAACAAGTTTCATTTGTGGATGTATTTCATTTTGTTTTGCAGAACATGTGTATGTTGTTCTTGCACTTGAGGATAATGAAGAGAAGACTGAGTATTGGCTAAAAAAAAGTTGATATGTCATCAAGTAGATGATGATGGTTTTGAGTATCTAATTGGGCATGTTGTGGTAGTTGGTACATGGCTACACAAATACCTAACATGAAGAAATCATTTACAATACTTTGAAGACTACCAAATAGAAAATAAGATTATACACTCTTCCCATTTGGTAGTGGAAACAAATATCAAACTAAAAAGATACAAAGGGAGACCTTCTAATAAAATATTATGCCCACTTTGAATGGAAGAGCCTGAGGAAATCATAGATGCATTGTAGAAAAGAGAGGATGTTGATGGCATATTAGGTTGAATCAGATTTATACATGTAAGTTTTTGTTATTTGTCTTATTTTTATATGTTTTTCTATATGTAGATGTCTTCTTTCAAGTTTCATATGTAGAGCTAATTCAGAGATAAAATTGAAATTAATAAAAACTGACTTAATTTAAATGAAAATTACATTTCAATGCATATTTATAACATTTCAACATTCATTTTTATGATCCAGGACCTCTAGAAGAACATAGACATGAACTATTAATGTAGTTCAATTCACACTTGTATTCATCCAATTTTGGTTTTATAAACAACACGAGTTCACTTTTATTCATCTAATTTTGTTTTAAATATAAGTTAAATTCATATTTTTATTCATCTAATTTTGTTCTATATATTAAACTATGTACATTGGTCCTATGTTCACTAATAGATAATGATAGAGTTATTTGTACATCCATATTCATAGCTCAAATTAATAGATCTCATTGTTAGATAGATGATTTTTTTTATAGTAAATCAATGTCAATATTACTTACATCTATATTATTCCATATCAATTATATACAAAGTTAGTTGATCAATGATAGTTTTAAAACCATTTTCTCTTGTCAATTACATGAAGAAATAGAAAGTATTAAAGATCAAATTATGTAATTGATATTTAATTAAAATTTATATTAAATGACCATATTACATAATCTCATATATCTACATTCAAACCACTATTTAAAAAGCCATGAAATAGGATAAAAATTCAATGAATAAGATAAATAACATAGAAAATCCTGGAATAATATGTATCATAAATTCCATCATATAAACTCATGATATATATAATCACACAACAAAGGCCTACTCTAACAACAAGTCTAAGTAATATGATAACAAGTCTTGGTAATACAAGTCCTACTCTAACAACAAGTAAAAATAATATGACAAGAAGTCCTGATATAGAGCACTCATTCAACTCTCTGGATGATCTGGATGATGAGGAGGGATAATGGAAAACTCAGAGGAAGAAAACCAAGCTTAAATAGGCAGATGTGGGTGGTGACACTCCAAGAGGAAGTTCATCTAATTGGGAAAGGAGATTGAGAGGATCCACAAGAGACATTGCAATGGGTAAGCAACAAACCCTAGAACTAAGTTTTAAGGGTAAAAAATGATCTTCCTTTCTTGGAATGTAAGGGGCCTAAATAGCTCCCTAAAACAAAATGTTGTTCAACATTACATTTTTTAATCATAAAATTGATGTTCTTCTATTGCAAGAAGTTAAGATGTCTGTTAGTAACTTTGAAAGGATGGCACCTAAGTTATGGCCGGGTGCTACTTTTGTTTACTCTAAAGCTTCGGGTGCCTCGGGGGGGTATTGCCACACTTTGGAATCCCAATAGAATCAATGGTAGATTGCTGGAGTTGACCCCAAATTTTCTTGCTATCACTTTTAATAAGGCCGGGCTAGACTGGATAACCTTTAACATTTATGCTCCTAACACCTGCCCTGGTAGGATTATGCTCTGGAATGAACTTAGTAGCCGGCTAACACAGTATAGCTTGAGGAACTTTATGCTGGCTGGAGACTTCAATACCCCCCTCTACCCCTCAGAAAAATGTGGTGGGCTTGTTGATTACTCTGATAGTATGTCAAAATTGGCTGATTTTATTTCGGTTAATGGCCTCCTGGATATTGACCTGGCCAGAAATCCCTTCACCTAGTCCAACAATAGAAAAGGAAACGACTTTATTCAGGTGAGACTTGATTGTGTCCTGACTTTGGCCTTCTAGGATCTTTACCTAAATTCCTCCCTAAATTCTCTACCCTGAACCACCTCAGACCACAACCCCCTCCTTCTTTGCTGGTTTGATCAACCTAAGGCCTACCCGGCCCCCTTCAAGTTTGAAATCATGTGGTGCTCTCACCCTTCTTTTTAGGGATCAAGTTAAACTCTGGTGGAGCACAAAAATTACAGGCACAACCATGTTCAAAGTTGCTCAAAAGCTTGAAATAATTAGAAGGGAGGTCAAAGGCTGGAGAAAGCACAATTTTGGTGACTTCCGTAAAGAGAAATATGAACTCTCTGGTACCCTTAATTCCCTTCAAGCCAAACTGGCTACCAGAGATTTCTCTCCCTAGACATAGAAGGATGAAGAAGTGACTAGACACAACTGGCAAGACATGCTAAAAAAGGAAGAAATTTACTGGAAGCAAAGGTCCAGGATCCAATGTCTCACTGAAGTAGATAGAAATATGGCTTTCTTTCATAGATCGGCCAATATCCATAAGAAAAGGAATACAATTACTTCTTTAGTGGATGAAGGGGGTACTATAGTCAAGGATAAGGAAAAGATTAACTAGGTGACCATCAACTACTTTGAGGAGTTATTCTCAGAGAGGGGTCTGATATGCCAGGACAATATTCAAAATCAACTCCTAGAGAATGTCCATTGTGCTGTCACTTTGGAGGACAATGAAAGAATTATAGGAAGGGTCTCGGATGAAGAGGTTAAGAGTGTTGTTTTTTCTATGGGTAGGTACAAAGCCCCTAGCCCTGATGGGTTTCCCCTAGCCTTCTTTTAGGATTTTTGGGACATTGTCAGTTCTGATGTAATCCGTGCTGCCAGGGATTTCTTCAGAACTGGATGTCTTCTCTGACAGCATAACCAAACCTACATTTCCCTCATTCCCAAACTTGACAATCCTTCCTCTATGCTAGATTTCTGACCTATAACCCTCTACAATACCTTCTACAAAATTCTTACCAAGATTCTTATTGGTAGGATAAATCCTCTGCTAGAGAAGTTAATTTGTCCCACTCAAAAGGGATTTGTCCCGGGAAGGAAAATTTTGGACATGGCTATTGCTACCCATGAGATCATTCATTCTATGGACAGGAGCAAGATTCCAGGTATGGCCTTTAAATTGGATATTTCTAAAGCTTATGACAAGGTCAATTGGTCTTTTTTAATCAAAATTCTTAGAAAAATGGGGTTCAAGGACAAAACTATCCAAATCATCAAGGAATGTACCCAAATGGTGTGCTTCTCTATCTTGGTTAATGGCTCCTCGGGGGACTTCTTCACCCCAAAAAAAGGTCTTAGACAGGGAGACCCCCTCTCACCTTATCTTTTTATTATGGTTGTTGATATTCTTAGCAGGAATCTTTGTATGCTATCGGAAAGAGGGTTAATTAAGGGGTTAAACCGGCTTCTACCAACCCCAAGGTGGTGCTAGAACAATTTGTGGATGATACCTTCCTATTTGGGTTTTCTTCAGTGATTGAGGCAAGGTATTGGAAGAAAATTCTTGAGTGCTACACTTGGGCTTCTAGTCAATGCATTAAATATCAAAAGAGTCATCTATTCTTCTTCAATACACCTCTAGATACTCAAAATAAAGTTCTTCGAATCCTTGGATGCCTCTCTACTTCTCTTCCTTCCACCTACCTGGGTCTTCCACTCACTGTCAAAGAGGTTGCTCAGAATTTCTGGAATTCTATTCTTGAAAGGACTCAAAAAAAGCTTTCAGGTTGGAAAGGGAAAATGTTGAGCAATGCTAGAAAACTTTAGTTGGTGGTAGCTACCCTTCAAGGTGTCCCCGTCTATTTCCTATCACTCTTTAAGATCAAGAGTAGCATGGCTGAAAATTTGGAAAGGATCCAGAGGACCTTCCTATGGATAGGATCGGAGGAGAGAAAGAGGTTGTCTCTTGTGAATTGGGACACGGTTTGCCTTCTAAAATGTCTTGGTGGTTTGGGGTTAAGAAAAATCAACTACATGAATAAGGTTCTATCGACCAAGATTGCCTGGAAGCTCATTGAGGGAAAGGCTAAATGGTGTAAAATAATGGAAGCCAAATATCTCCAAGGCCTCCCATTTAATAGGAAGTTCCAAGATAATGACCTTCCTACTGGTTCCAAACTATGGAAGAACATCTGCAATTGTAGGAACATCATTGCCAAGGGGGCTTTTTGGCAACTCGGCAATGGGAGGTCTACTGGGTTCTGGAAGGATCACTGGATCCTAAACCTCCCCAATCTAGGATGTAAATTCAAACCTCTCATGGAGCACCTTAGACCTATTCTTGGTAATAGAGTCTCTAATTATATGACCGGCAGAGAGTGGAAGGACATACAGACATGGCTACTGGATAGACAAGATTTGAAACAAATGGGGAAGGAGCTCATGAAGAACCTTAACATCAGAATTTTGGACCATGAGGATATTATCCTATGGGCCCCCACCCAATCGGGGAGGTTCTCTATCAAATCTTCTTACAATCTATTATTAAAGGAAAATGGTAACTTGGAGGATTGAAAGAAGATCTAGATCCCTCAACTCACACTGAAAATTAACTTTTTCTGGTGGACTCTCATGCATGGAAAAGTTCTAACTCAAGACAACCTAGTTAAAAGGGGCTTCTCCATGACAAATAGATGTGCCCTTTTCTTGAGAGAGGAAGAAACAATAAATCATTTTTTTATACACTATGAATATGCTAGTAATATATGGCATGAAGTCATTTGCAAACTGGGGGTCCAATGGGTCTTCAGTAGGGAGGTTCACCAATTCATCTTTTGGAATTCTCCCTCTAAACATCCGTTGCTCCAACTGCTCTGCCGGTTGATCCCCCCACATGTCTATTGGATGATTTGGAAGGAAAGGAACAACCAGATCTTCAGAGATGAGTGTACCCCTGCTGGAACTTGCTTCCAGCTTGGTACCAGATTGCTTTGTGAGAATACTTGGGTGGCCAACTGGAAGCTCCCCTTTGCACCCCCCAAGGCTTGGGAGGTTAAAATTGCAGATAAGTGGAATATCCTACAGGGGTTTGTTGGTGTCCAAAATGACGCTTATGCTGATGAGGCTGCCAATATACCCTCAGATGGATCTTAAGAATGGTTAGCTCCAAAATTTCTATGAGGTCTTAGGGTAACTGGACCAACTATAGGGACAAGACTACCCTCTTCTGCTTCTGGCTCTGCAAAACCAAGGTGGGTGCACCTAACCAAGCATAAAATATACTTCACACACCAAGGACTGGGTTCATATAATAGATGACTGGATAGTAAGAGGGTACTAAATGATAACCACACATTCATTGACTACTCTTTACTATGGGGTAGGACCTTGTACAACCAAATACTAAAAATCTAAAGGATGGTTCTTAATCTTATATGTTTGGATCATAACAATCTAAGTCAGGATATGTCAACAAGGAAATACTCATCTAGGCCAGTGCCTCATCCATTGGGCAAGTTTTCTTAAATAGATCACATACACACACCAAAATTATATTTGAGATTCAAAGCCATAAACACATCTATAATCTCCTTTATTACTTATATGAAATCCTCACATAGACAAGAGATAGACCTATGTCTCATCTAAAGCATAATTTAATCTAATCCTTGATTAGAACTGAAGAATGAAGACACATACACAAACAAGTATGCAGTGAACTAGAAAGTTCAAAATTTATCTGCAATGACACAAAGGAGAGATAAGGATCATACATTTTCATTAAGTATGAAGAATCCTTAAGTGCATACAATCAATTCAAACATAACAAGCTTGCAAACTATAGCTTATTCCTACAACTTTCATTCAATTGCCAACAAAAACTAAGTCAGATCATCACAATTCAGACTGGGCAGAGGACTCACAACCGAAAAAGCTTGAATACCAAACTCCCAATGCTACAAAATGATCATGAAAATCCCTTTATACTAGGGTTACAATACAAGCATAATGATCATTTGAAAACAAGATTCAAATCCACCTAACCCCACCAAGAAATTAACATGGACAAGACCAGGATCAGGCTGCCACATGCAAGCTCAAACAGTCGAAAACTAATAGCTAACTAGCCCTATACTGGTCCAAGTACCAAATCATCATTAGACCCTAAGAAATCAGGCCAAAATGACCCCTGCAACATGCTTCAGGGTACTGAATCATTTATTCTCCTACGGCAAGACATTCCTCTGCAACTACCATGGCAACCTGGACCACAATGCAATGCTTGGCTATTAATTCCACCCACTTTGGCTGCTCAAAAATTGAATTTCTGGTACTTCCTTGCTTGAAACCCTCTATAGATTTTGAATTTGAATCCTAACAGTTACCTCATGGCACCATCGGCAAATCAGCGGTCCTCGTTTGAATCTTTATTATCTTTAAGTCATGACCGTCCGATTAATTCTATCTCGCAGGCCTAGTTTTCCTTTTAAAATAGTGCCCGGTCAAATCTATCAACCTGCCAGCACGGACCAACCGGAGACTACCACAACAGCATCTGCCAACATGACCACCAACAAATATAGATAGGCCCCAGCACATGTGGCACCCTATTGCATGATCACATAACCTAGAAATGGGCTACGCGAACATGCGACAACCCGCAAACATTAACCGTCACCGTAACTGCCACCTTGCATCCAAAAGAAAACTACCACCTTAGCATCTGAAAGATGCCCCATCACCTACTACCAGGCCCTAGGGACACATGGCAAGTGATCACATGATCGCATGTCAGAAAAGTCTGACATGCAGCCATGCGATAGCCAATAAGAACATGCCACATGTCACCCCTCTAACACCGGGCCCACTTCATCGAAGAGACACTTGGAATAGACACAATCAATGGTGGGCACATGATCACATGGGGAAAGAATATCCCATGCGATCACATGCTAACCGTTGATCTCCTCCCTCTGCCACTTTGAAGAAACTGGCCCCACATCGTCGCACTTGTGCTGTTAAGATAGATTAACAAGGAGAGTCAGAAACACACAGGGTCCATGGAAAAGGATCGAAAACACACAGGGTTTATTTGAATATTTGAAATTCAACGGCTAGTTTTTGAATCATTACAAGGGTTTAAGGACCAGGGAGCTAGAAAAATTTGCAGAGACCAGGGAAAAAAGGCTATGGCCATGAAATTTTTTGCGTGTGCTAACAGTGGCTCATACTAGGGGATGCATGTCTCTTGCAAGCATGACAAGGATTTAGAATCACTGGGAGAGTAGACCAACTCAAAATTTTGACACAAAAACACAGAGCAGACAAAAATAGGGAAACCTAAACTACTATTCATGGAAGAGATACTTCAGGAGAAGTAAAACTTTAGGAATTGTCCATGAACAGGCAATTCCAAAGTATCACTAGTTAAATCCTTTAAGACATATGATTTTGTTCTCCACTTGCTCTCAATCAGATAAGGACCCAACCAAATAGGATTAAATTTTCCATGCTTTCCCTTATCCTCCAACCTTGCATTCCACATCAGGACCAGGTCATCAATTGCAAAGCTCCTTTGAGTTGTTCTCTTATCAGACAATTTTTTACACTACAAATGCAATGTCTCATTTTTTTCATGTGCATCCCTCCTTACTTCCTCTAACTGGATTAGCTCATCCATTCTCACCCTCATCTCATCATTTAAATCTTCATCATATGCCTGGATGAACCTGTACATTTGCAACAAATTATTCTGAGGTAATCTAGCACTTATCCCATAAACCAGGTCAAATGGGGTACAACCTATGGTTTTCTTTATAGTCACTCTGTCAGCCCACAATGCCCACCATAACTTTGAGTCCCATGCTTTCTTATTTCTATCCAACACCCTTTTGAGAATCTTGATAAGGCTTTTATTACTAGATTTAGCCTGGCCATTCCCCTTGGATGGTATGGGGAAGAAAATGAAATGTGTATCCCATATTGCTGACAAAAATCACCAAATTCCTATGATCTAAAACACATTGCATTATCAACCACAACTATCTCTAGGCAACCAAATCTAGTGAGAATATTCTGCATTACAAAATCAATTACCACTTTACTAGTAGCCCTCCTAGTAGGGATAGCCTCAACCCACTTGGTAAAATAGTCTGTCGCCACTAGTATGTATGAATGTCGACCACTAGACTTGTTTGGAATTTCACCAATGAAATCAATACCCCGCTTCTGAAAAGGAGACTGAACTGAGACAAGCCTGAGTGGCAAATTCCCACTAAATTTCAACTTTCCTACAAACCTTTGGTATGCATCACATTTCTTCACAAACTGATGTGTGTCCTTAAAAATTGTAGGCCACCAAAATCCAAACCTAAGAATCTTGTGGGCTGTGGTCTTTGCCATATAGTTTCCTCCACACACACCTTGATGCATTTCTTCTAATAGAGTCTTAGATCTTTCATGGTCCACACATTTTAGCAATACTCCTTCATTGCTTCTCCACCACAACTCACCATGAATAATGGCATACCTTGCTGACTATAACTTGACAGTCCTCCTCTTATTTTCATTCATGTCAGGGGGGAGGAACAACTTGTGCAAGTAATTGATGACATCTTTATACCAATCACAGTAATCCATATCACAAATATATGGCCTCTCTTCCTCCTCTAGCATATTCACATGATTAGCAATCAGATTACTTTGTGCCATCAACTTTGCAAGGCCTAGGCCTCTCACCAATTTTGTAATTTGAATATCAATGTTAAATTCTTGGATCCTGTTGATCCATCTACATCTTTTTCCTGATACTTCTTGTTGCACTAATATATCTTTAACAACATCACTAAGGACATAAGAAACCACCCTAGCTCCCACAAGATAACACCTAAAAGCCTTGACTACTTTGACTAAGGCATAAGATTGTTTCTTAGTGATATCATATTTCAATTCTGCTGCATGTAAAGACTTGTTAAAAAATTATATAGGTTGCTCATATCCATCTAAATTCTTTTGTAATAAGACTACTACAACCATATGATAAGAAGCAAAAGAGAAAATCTGCATGGGCTTACCATAATTAGGGGTCCTCAAAATAGGGGCATCTTTAATGGCCTATTTAATACTTCTGAAAGATTCGTCTGCTTCTTCACTCCATTCTACCTTTTCATCTTTTTTCAACATTCTAGAGATGGGAATACAAATTTCTGTAAAATTTGTAACAAATCTTCTTAGAAAATTTACCTGCCCAAAGAAAGGCTGTATTCCTTTAACATTTCTTGGTGGTGAAAGCCTGTCTATTGCCATAACCCTTTCAGGATCAATTCTCACTCCATCCTTGGACACAATATGTCCTAAGAGCTTTCCTTCTATAACACCAAAAGAACACTTCTTTGGATTTAAAGAAATCCCATACTCCAGAGCTCTGATGAAAATCTTTTCTAGATGCTCACAATGTTGATCCTCCTTTTCTGAATATGTTGTGAGATCATCTTGGTATACCACTAGAATCTTGTTTATGAAATCAGAAAAAGCTACATCCATAGCCCTCTAAAAAGTTGCTCCTGCATTTGTCAGGCAAAATGGCATCCTAACATAAACATATGTTCCCCAAGGGGTAGTGAATGCAGTCTTGAATTGTTTTGACTCCTTGACCATGACCTGATTATATCAAGAGAAACCATCCATCATGGACATTAACTCTGATCCTGTGACCATAATTGTCCTTTAAAGAATTGACATTCAAATTTCTAAAATCAACACATAATCTAATGTCACCATTCTTTTTTCTGACTAGAACCAAATTTGACACCCAAGTAGAATGCTAGATGGGCTTTATAATACCAGCATCCATCATCTTTTTGTGTTCATCTTGCATTTTTGGTGCCAAAGTAGGGTTCACAGGCCTTAACTTCTGCCTAAAGGGTTTGGTTCCTTCCTTTAATGGTATCTCATGTTGAAAGAGATCTTCTCTATAGGCCTTCAAATCTTCATAAGACCATGCAAAAACATGTCTAAATTTCCTGAGAAGATCAGTCAAATTTCTTCTAGTTCTTTGAGATAAACATTTACCTATGTAAATGTTTTTTGGTTCTTGGCTTGTTCCTAGATTCACTTCCTCTAAATCATTTATCTTGTCTACAACTCTAGCAACACAAGCCCTCTCTTTATTATCAAATGTCCTTTCAAGAGCAACCAATCCCCTAGGGATCCTATTTGACTTTAGTTGTAGAACTTCCTTCCTTAGGACACTTTCCTTTCCATTTCTGATGTCAACATAGGTATTGAAATCCATCTCTAGACCATCAAAGTGAGATTCACACTGCAAGAATCTCAAAATTTCCTGATCATCAGAAAAAACCTACCAATTCTCAATGTTATCCGGGATAGAAGGCCTAGACTTACACTCAATCTTGGATATCCCTGCAAAGGTAATATCCTCCGGCCTTAAGGCTATGTTTGCTAGTAACTCTGCCATCCTTTTTTGGCTTCTATCCACCCAATCAATACCAAAGGCATCCCATACAACATTTCTATATTGATTCAGCCTTTGATTCTTAGATGCATATTTTGATCTAATCTGAGAAACTATTAACTCAGAATCACCAATCACCCTAAGATGTTTGATCCCATGTTTTGATGATTGTCTCAAACCAATCAATAGGGCTTCATACTCTGTAACATTATTTTTGCAAGGAAACAAGAGAGTGAAAGAAAACTTAAAAGTTTTATCACTTGGGGCTACCAATAATACTCTTGCTCCAGCACCTTCTCTAGAACTTGCTCCATCAAAATATAATGTCCATAAGACATTACCTTCTGCCATGTTATTCTCATCATCAACCAAAAGGATAGGCCTGACCTTTTCTTGCATCTCTTTCCTCTAAACTTGGATTGAATCAATGTCAGTGTCAACAAAACAATTCATGCTATCCTTTTCATTCTCCTCAATCATGTGTGGAGTTCTAGCTTCCCTTGACACCTTCACGTTCTCTCCTTCAATGTAAAAAGTGGCAAATGACAAGTCACATTGAATACTTCCTCCCATGGAGGCACTCCACTTTCTAGATAACAACATGCCATATTGAGGAGGAATGTCAACTACAAGAACACTCATAGTCAGCTATTTATCAAGAAATGCAGCTAATTTATAAGGCAAAGCCTTAATGGTACCAATAACTGGCACTTCTCTTGAGTCCATAGCTTGGAATCTCCCATGAGGTGTATCAACCTTTAGTCCTAATGATTTCATGATCTCTACAGGCATAACAGTGTTTGATGCTCCTGAATCAATCATGCATTTTTTCAATAGTTTACCATTAATAACTAGAGACAAGAAGAAAGGATCAACTGTCCTTGATGCACTATTTACAAGATTTGTATCCAAGAAGATTTGAGGGATCTTAGAAAAAATTTCTTCACTCTTACTGTCAGGTGTGTCTTCCAAGGAAGCCACATGCTTGTCATTTCTATTCACCTCCTGGATTCCTGTGGAAGAAACACCATTCACCCAATTTAAGGCCTTGACCTTGTGTTCTTCTATTCTCATCATTTCCAAAAGTGGAACCTTGATAGTGATCTGTGAAAGAAATTTAGACATATCTATTGGAACATACTTCTAGCTATTCATGTCTTCATCAAAAATAGTGAGAACTTTATCTTTTGTGAAATCAGATTTATCCTTGAGAGAGGATTCCTCTCCCTTCTGAAAGGTAGGAACAACAACATCTGGTTTCTTTGCTTTGTTCCTAGGTGCTGTAACAGGCATAATTTTCTTTTTTACCTTCACTTGGTCAGCAACACAAGCACCCTTGCCCTTTTCTTCATGTTGTTGTACACTATTTTCTGTCCTCTCGATGAACATACTGCCCAGTTTACCAGCTGCATTTCCAACTGTCCTATTTCTCAAATTGTAATTACTTCTAGCTTGAGTGACCATGTCTGCAGTTATTTGAGCAATTTCTTCATCTGATGGTCTTCTTAAAGAAACTTTCTCCTCACCCCTCACTACACCACATCCAACATCATCAAACTCTTCTCCCTCTTTATCAGAATCAATCTCATCCTCTGCATGTGAAGAAGTCATCCCACACCCATCCTTATCATATTGCTCTTCATTTTCTTGGTTCTTTTGTAAGTTTAGAGCAATGACACAATGCTCTAAACTGTGAGGAGACTGACAATCAGCACACCATGGAATATCATCAATCATGTTCACTGAATTTCTATGCAAAGGATAAGGGATCCTTCCATCAGGCCTTTCTTGCTTGGTTGGGAGAATGGGCTTCCCATCTTTCCATTGGGTATTTTAAGGGTAATTCTGCATCCTTGGCTTTCTGCTAAAGCTTCTTGGCATTGATCTCTCCATAGCCACAACCCTATTTTTTCCTTTCTCACCAGGCTTTAAACCTTCTAAAACCTTCAAAAAAATTTTAGATTGTCATCTTCTGTGGGTTTAGGATCAGCAGACCTTCCCATTTCTCTCTTACTCTGCATTTGAGGCCTACAATCATCTCTTCTTCCTATCTTTCCTAATATCTTTCTATTGCTCTCTATATTGATGGCCAATTTGTAAGCCTCCCCAAGATTTCTAGGGTTCTTATCTCTCAAGAGATATCCCATCTTTGCATCAAAGGCATTCAAGTATGTCACAAGACATACCTTGTCATCTAATCTGATAACCTGCAAGAGCCTATGCATGGCCTTTTGGAACCTTATGTTAAATTCAAGGACCTCTTCATTCTGATTTTTCTTTATATTATTGAATTCATTCAAGATAAAACCCTCATTTGTTTTATCTCTATAATGTTCCTTAAAACAATTTTTGAATTCATTCCATGACCCTATACTAGCATGGGGTAACCCTCTAAACCAATCTCTAGCATCCTCAATTAGGGATTGTACAAATAGCTTCATTATAACATCATCAGGCTCTATATTGTAATCATCTATTACATCTATGAAATTTTTTAGATGTTCTTCACATGTGACGACATTATTTCGAGTAAATTTAGGAAGCTTTTTTCTAATCTCATCAGGGATTACATTAGGATAGCCAGGAATACCAAAGAAGGTAAGTTGTTTGTACCTTTCATGAATAGGAGCTCCCTGTGGTGGATCCATTCCTTGAGATGTAGATGTTCTTGTGTTTGAACCATTAGGAACCCTAGCAGAACCCGGTACACCATTTGCTTGAGCTACATTATTACCCTGATTTCCACCTTGCCCTAAGAAGGAAGCAACAACATGTGAAGGTCCTGAAGTATGCTTGAGAAAATCAATATTTTTCCTGATTTCTATAGCAGAAGCCTCCAACTCAACTTTCTCTAGTTCTTTGTCCAATATCTCTTTCTTCCTTCTAGCTATTTCAAGGTCTGAGTCTAATCTCAGTCTTGGATCTGATGTTCTATCAACAACAACTTGTTCATTGATCTAAACTCCAATGGCCTTCTGCTTTCCTTTGTCCTTTGGCCTAGTTTCATCATGTGTTCTTTGCACAATAGGCTATTCCTCTAATCTCTCAGGCTCTGGGAAAAAATTAATTGCCTCCAAATCTAGCAATTGCCTCTTTAGCTAATCAGCCTTGATCATAGCTTGTCTTACCTTTTCTTCTTTTTCTTTATCTCTTCACTGCCTAATGGCAAGCTGCTCCTGAACTTTTCTCTCTAGTTCATAAACCTCTTCAAAGATCTCCTCTGATTCAGGGAGAGTGGTCTGAGACTCATCATCTCCCACTTGAGTTTCATCTTCATACTGATTCAGTCCCAAGTCAATAGCCTCTTCATATTCTGAATTGTTTTCTTCTTGACTAGGCCTAGCTTGGGCTTCTTGTCTAGTATCCTTCTTGTTTCTCCAAGTCTGAGAAACACCTCCTCTTTTCTTTCCTCCCCTTGTCTGACTAGGCCTTGAAGTACCTGGAATACCTTCTTCCATTATGTCTTCAGGATGCTGCTTTCTCCATGACCTAGTAGCTTTATAACTCATTTTGCAAAATAAATCACTGACCAGTACTGCTACCAAGATTTTTGAGTCACCACCCAAGTGTATTAGGAATATTATAAGATGATTTATTGACTTAAAAAATGCTCAAATGAGTTAAAGAGATAAGGGACAAGAATGACCCTATTTTTTCCAATGATGACCTTCTAGTTTGGATGAACATGAATAACATATCCCTAGCAGAGTCGCCATCTTGTTGGTGTCCAAAATGATGCTTATGCTCATGAGGCTACCAATATACCCTCAGACAGATCTTAGGAATGGTTAGCTCCAAAATTGCTATGAGGTCTTAGGGTAACTGGACCAACTATAGGGACAAGATTGCTCTCTTCTCCTTATGGCTCTGCAAAACCAAGGCGGGTGCACCTAACCTAGCATAAAATATACTTCACACACCAAGGACTGGGTTCATATAACAGATGACTCGATAGTAAGAGGGTACTAAATGATAACCACACATTCATTGACTACTCTTTACTATGGGGTAGGACCTTGTATAACCAAATACTAAAAATCTAAAGGATGGTTCTTAATCTTATATGTTTGGATCATAACAATCTAAGTCAGGATATGTCAACAAGGAAATACTCATCTAGGCCAGTACCTCATCCATTGGAAAGTTTTCTTAAATAGATCACATACACACACCAGAATTATATCTGAGATTCAAAGCCATAAACACATCTATAATCTCCTTTACTACTTATATGAAATCCTCACATAGACAAGAGATAGACCTATGTCTCATCTAAAGCATAATTTAATCTAATCCTTGATTAGAACTGAAGAATGAAGACACATACACAAACAAGTATGCAGTGAACTAGAAAGTTCAAAATCTATCTGCAATGACACAGAGGGGAGATAAGGATCATATATTTGCATTAAGTATGAAGAATCCTTAAGTGCATACAATCAATTCAAGCATAACAAGCTTGCAAACTACAGCTTAGTCCTACAACTTTCATTCAATTGCCAACAAAAACTAAGTCAGATCATCACAATTCAGACTGGGCAGAGGACTCATAACTGAAAAAGCTTGAATACCAAACTCCCAATGCTACAAAATGATCATGAAAATCCCTTTATACCAAGGTTACAATACAAGCATAATGATCATTTGAAAACAAGATTCAAATCCACCTAACCCCACCAAGAAATTAACATGGACAAGACCAGGATCAGGCCGCCACATGCAAGATCAAACAGTCAAAAACTAACAGCTAACTAGCCCTGTACTGGTCCAAGTACTAAATCATCATCAGACCCTAATAAATCAGGAAAAAATGACCCCTACAACATGCTTTAGGGTACTAAATCATTTATTCTCCTATAGCAAGACATTCCTCTGCAACTACCATGGCAACCTGGACCATAATGCAATGCTTAGCTATTAATTCCACACACTCTGGCCGCTCAAAAATTGAATTTCTGGTACTTCCTTGCTTGAAACCCTCTGCAAAGTTTGAATTTGAATCCTAACGGTTAGCTCATGGTGCCATTGGAAAATTAGCGGTCCTCATTTGAGTCTTTATTATCTTTAAGTCATGACCGTCCGATTAATTCTATCTCACAGGCCTAGTTTTCCTTTTAAAACAGTGCCCGGTCAAATCTATCAACCTGCCAGCACGGACCAATCAGAGACTGCCATGACACCATCTGCCAATGTGACCACCAACAAATACCGCTGGGCCCCAGCACATGTGGCACCCTGTCGCATCTCATAGCCCAGAAATGGGCTACACGAACATGCGACAACCCGCAAACATTAACCATCACTGTAATCGCCACCTTGCATCCAAAAGAAAACAGCCACCTCAGCATCTGAAAGATGCCCCATCACCTACTACCAGGCCCCAGGGACATGTGGCAAGTAGTCGCATGATCACGTCAAAAAATTTTGACATGCGGTGATGTGACAGACAATAAGAACATGCCACGTGTCACCCTTTTGACACCGGGCCCACTTCATCGAAGAGATGCTTGGAACAGACAAAATTAATGGTGGGCCCATGATCGCATGGGGAAAGAATATCCCATGCGATCACATGCCGACCGTTGATCTCCTCCCTCTGCCACTTTGAAGAAATTGGCCCCACATCGTCGCACTTGCGTAGTTAAGACAAATTAACAAGGAGAGTCAGAAACACACAGGGTCCATGGCAAAGGATCGAAAACACATAGGGTTTATTTGAATATTTGAAATTCAATGGCTAGTTTCTGAATCATTACAAGGGTTTAAGGACCAGGGAGCTTGAAAAATTTGCAAAAACCAGGGGAAAAAGGCTATGGCCATGAAATTTTTTGCATGTGCTAACAGGGTTGTCCCGGTTTGATGACACTAAGAAAGTTTCCCGAAAAGCCACTAGATGGCTACCTCCTACCAAGGGGTGTTTCAAATTAAATTTCAAAGGTCTTGCTAATGCTAAGGGCCAAGGTGGAGGAGGGATCCTTCGTGACCACAATGGCAGTTGCGTAGCTGCTTATGCTGGACCCATTTTTAATGGCACTGTGACTCAAGCTGAGAGTATGGCTTTGTTACGGGGAATCCACACTGCTATGAGTTTGAATATAAGACATATGGCTATTAAAGAGGATTCCAAAATCGTAATCTAGGCCATTAAAGAGGGGACTAGCATCAGATGGAGAGCCAACCCCATCCTGCTAGAAATAAAAATGCTTCTAAATAACCTTCAGCATTTCATTGTCGAACACACGTATAGAGAAGGGAACCAGGTTGCCAATTCTTTGGCTGCGATGGGCCTACATGAGCAAAGACTCACCATTTGGAATGAGGTGTCAGAATTTCCCTTGATGACTCAGCATATCATCAAGGAGGAGAAGAATTTGAATGTTGTGACACGTTATCATGATTAATTCAAACTTGTGCTGGATCTCGTACCCATGTGTCTGTAAGATTTTTGGGAATTTTAAAAGGCGGTTTCTTCACCTCATACATTATGATAATCACCTCCCATACATGTGAGGTAATGGGGGAATGACTCAGGCTGCCTACTTGGTAATTTTAAACAACGGGCGTATCCTTGGCATTATTTCCATTAATAACACCTGCAGATCCGCTAGATTGGTTGGTACAGTGCGCACCTCCCGAAGACTTTCTCAAAGAAAATGCTACATTAAAAGGTTTCAGGGAAAGTTTTTCCATTTTATGTGGTCTGCTAAAAATTACTACCCTACTCGGCTCTCTGGTTTTACTACTCCTTTGATGCTGGCTATTCCTGAATTTGAAATGGGGGGCAATACTTTTCATATTGAACGTGATAAGATTGATGATGCCTTTTCTAGTGATGCGCTCATCATTCACTACTGTAAAGAGGGTAGGATTTGGGGGTTTATGGAGCGCATGAGAGGAGGACATGATGAGAGGATCTCAAAGCAGTTTGTCTCCACTTGGAATAATCGTAAGGTCTCGATGGGAGGCCTTCATTTCCATCTGAATGAGGAAGTTATTGCCAAAGTGACTGGTCTCCCTATGACTGGTAGAAAATACAAGAAGATGAGCAGGACCCCGGATCCCACCAGCCTCAATCAGTTTTTTTGGGAGGGGGAACAACCTGTGAAAAAGAAAGGAGGGTTCAACAAAGAGGATCTCCCCAACTTCTAGCCTAAAATCTATCTGATTATTATGAAATACTTTACTCTAGAGGCTAAGTTTACTTTTTACTACTACTATCACCTGCTGTTTTTGAACCATATTAGGAATAAAGATTTGATGTCTATTCTTTTTTATCTGCTTCATTCTATTGAAAGTAATATTGTTGATATTAAGGAGAATCCAGACAAGCCCACCCCCATTCTCCACCAAGGGCTCCTCCTCCACCTCTTCCAATTCCACAAAGCCCTATGTCCTGCCCCCCAACCCCCTATTATCCAAGAAATCAGCCAAAATGTGCCTCCGGTTGAAGCTGCTAAACCCACCCATTCCTCTCAATCCCTTCAATTTGTTCATACTTCTAAGACTAATATGGTCAGAGGAAAAATATGGAAGAAGACCCATAAGAAGAATATTGACCATGAGGACTCCTATATATCTGACTCTATTGACCTCAAAATTGATTCTGAAAGTACCCCCATAACTGACCCCAAGAAGAAAGATTTGGAGGGCCTGGGTATTATTGAGGTGGACCTTAGTGGCACTAGGCATAGACGCTCTATCAGGATTGCTAAGGAGTAATGCAAGTCCAGACTTAAGAAGGCTGCTACCCGTGAAGCCTCTGAAAAAGATTCCCCATCCCATGAGTCCCTCAATGACTCCTCTGATCATCTAACTAGCCCCCATAGAGGTGACCCCCACCCCCATTCCAGTCCCCAGCATACTCAAAATCTCTCCATCAACCCCACTCCCCCTTCGAGCCCCACTTGGGAACCGCATAATCATGAGGATGATCCCAATGTTGACAGAGCCCCCTTGGAGGTGACTAATTTCAAAGGCATTCTCAAGAAATTTTTTTGGAGATGGATAGTGACATCGATGACCTCAAGAGGAAGGTCCAAAGGCTTGAAGACCACTGCAATTTGACCAACAAATTTTCCCTCAAAATCATGAGGAATTCGGCCACTACTTTGTGTCTTGTGTAGGAGAAGCTTGCTGGAGGAGCGCTGTCGGAGGACAAAGACAACAAGGATCTCTTCCAATTTTTGTTGGAAGAGTGGTCAAATACGCTGCTGTCTAAGCAGTTGGGGGGTAAAAGTAGTTAATTATAGGGGTCTTTATTTTTCTCAATTACTGGTCTGATTCCCCCGGTGTTGTTTTTGGGGGTTTTGTCAATTGCTACTATTTTAAGACTAGCCCAGTGTGGCTCTAGTTTGCTTACAATCTGAACACTATTAGCTCTAGGTTTGATTTTGTTTTTTGGTTTGCTAGCATCATGATTTTTTTTTTGATAGGGGAAAGTATGTCTAGAGTCATGGCTTCAATGCTGTAATGCTTATTTGTGGAACTCTCTTTCGGCTAGTGCCATTAACATGCTGTTAATGTGCCTCTAGTCTCTGTTATGGGTCAGCACCCTCTTGTTGCTTTTATCTATCAAAAACATAAGTCCAAATAACATGATAACAAGTCCCGATAACATATGGGTGGTCCCACAATAGTGTATCCCCTTTTTGGCCAACTTTGACAAAGAGATCAACATTCTAAGAAAAAACTTCAGTTTCAAACACCTATTGCCGCAAAACTATTAGGAATTTGAAGGTGATGTAAACTAGAGTCTTTTAGAATTTTATTTCTAGTTTCTAAATATATTTTTATAAAAAAAAATTAAAATTCATTTTTCGTTCTTCAAAAAGTAGTTTGTGTGAAAAACTATGTTTTAGAGTTATTGTCACTTGGATCAACATAACTTTTTTTTAAAAATGATAAAGATTTAATTCTTTCACGATTATATTTGTAACTTCAATATCTAAAGGATGAAATTGGTTTCATTAATTTTGGGTCAATATTTCATAGTTTATTAAGTTCTAAAGTGATAGTAACTATAATTTAGACGTAAGGTCACTTGGGTCGCTCTAACTTGATCTATGTAAATTGAAATTTTTTTTTAATTTTTTTTTATAGAAAGGTAACACAAATACTCTTTTCCTACATATTTTTCATAATTTTTTTTTGTAATTTACTATTTTTCCCGAAGTCGTGAAGAGACAAGTTGGTGAATGACCAAACAACCTATGTTTAGTTAAAGTAATATTTAAAAGTGATAATGAATTCAATATGTATTAAAATTATATTCATTAGAAAGCTTATTCTAAATAACATCATACTACATAGATAGGTTTTTCAAATGGATTCATTTGATCTACCAAAACATAAAGTTGAAGTGATTTTTTGTCAGTATTTTAATAGGTGCGAAGGAGACTCCATTGTAGGTATGAATGAGGAGCATAGATGTTATATCAATGTTTTTTTAATCTAAGAGGATTTGAGCTAACCATTTGTAATGAATTCCTTCAAATGGAACCTCTCAAGGCTTAAATCATTATATTTTATCAAAAATGTGTTATTTTAGCAAAAATTAGCATGTCTTAAAAAGTGGGACACAATATTGTGGGACCACCCATCTATAACATGTGTCATCATAAAATGTCCATCATATAAAAAGTGAAAATGATGTATGTGATAGCTATAATCTAACTCTAATCATCAAGATGATATGAAGTCCTCTTCACTCCACGTGAAGGTGACTGAGATGCACCATCATGTTGTATCTTCTCATGAGTGCCCTCATCCTCCTATACATTTTTAAAAGATCACACCAAAAGAATATGTGTGACCTTAATTCAGATGACTTGCACAATTCACTTAAAAAGAAATTAATATTTATTTGAACATTTAAAATTTTACCATGCGTCCATTATCAATAATGCCCTCAATAGGACATGCAAGTCCTCTCTCAGCTACATCAAAAGTGGATGCAGTCAAGTCATGTAAAAACAAACATTACAAAATTTTGATAATCTGGGTATAAAAGACAATGGTGCAAAAGAACCGCATCAAGAAGGAAAAAACTTCCTATCCAAGGATTTTTCAAGAAGGAGAAGATCAAGACAATTAGAATAGGTTTAATTTTGTTTTTTGTTTGTAATGAAATAAACCTAAAATGTAAGACCATTGAGATGTTTGATGGTGATAAACCAACATGATGATCTTTGTTTAGAGGGTTAATACACTAGTAAATTTTGCCCTAAATTTTGATGAGAATTAGTTGAATTTTCTACAACAATTCGTTGAATAGACAACTAAAACTATGGTCGATCTTTTTCCGTCGATTATTCTACAGGAAAACCCATTTTTGAAATTGTGACCTTAGTAGTAGTCGACTTATCGACCGACTCTTTGTCGAACTAATCGCATGAAGCTGGCAGAATTGAGACCAACTTTGGCAAACTTGACATCGAAATTATGACGAAATACTTGACCAATATTTCACGAAATTGACATCGAATGTATAGCATTCTCATCGAAATAAATGTTATTTAAAGGTCAAAAAATTGACCAAAACTATTTTTTGGTTAAAAAAAATGATGGTGATTGAACAAAGCATTTTCATTGTACTATATATTCACAGCCTCAAGAAAAATCAAACTGACTAAGAAAGCTACGTTTACCTATAAATTTGTGTGCTTGTCTGAGTTTGATACGCAGATCTGAGTATCAAACTCAGACAAGCACACAAATCTGTAAGTAAATCTTGATTAAATATTTTATTTTTAATAGCAGTTTAAAAGGCTATTTAAATGTTTTGACAGTTTGATAAGAACAAAATTGGTATTCAGATATAAATTACTGAGCTTCTCTTTATTTCGATAATAGTTTAACATTCTTTACTTAACAGGGCCAACCACATGAAGGTGGAAGCTCATTTGGCCCCTCCTAGGATCCTCTTATGACCCTTTACGACATTTTAAGACCTCTAAGATGTATTCTTAGAGGTCATAAAAGGTCGTAAAGGGTCATAAGGGGTCCTAGGACACAACAGCTAAGAAACATAAATGTAGGCATCATGGTCACAATGTTTTGGAAACACAACATAATTGAGTGGTATGCCCAGATGATGCAACACAACCACTACTCATGTAGTTCTAAGTTGACACTACGGGATCCAAAAACCAAAGATAAGGAATCTATATATGGTTTTTGGATCCACAGTGTCAACTTAGAACTGCAGGAGTAGTGGTTGTGTTGCATTTTATGGGTATAGCATTCAATTATGTTGTGTCTCCAAATAATTGGGACCATGATGCCTACATTTATGTTTCTCAGCTCTTATGATACCTACATTTATGTTTTCTAACTATCATGTTTATTTGCATGTTCTTCGTGTTTGGCTTCTCCCCCTCGCATTGAAAATAAGATTTTTCCCACTCTAAATCGAGAATGTGCATGCAACACAAGCAGAATATGCATGGATAGTAGGTGGAGTTGGAAAAAAACAACACATTTACATTTTTGCGATGGTCTATAACTTAAAATATGCAATTAAAGACCTCTATAAAAAATGCAACCCTGTTGTGTTTTTCAACTCCACCTGATATCCTATGTATATGAATTGAGATTGCATATTGAACTAGGCTTTTCTTTCTGCATTGCCTGAAACCAAGAGACTGTCATAGTTAACATCTAAATGGCATGTCTCATCATCACAACTAATCCACCTTAAACAATTGAATATGTTTTCTTGTATTAAATATTCATTAATCAAAATTTGAATAGAAAATGTATACCTTGAGTACTATAATTCACATTAGAATCGATGCCTCCATCGTGCTCGGCTGGTGCAGTATCAATATCAGCAGGTTGCATTCCAATGTAAATAAAATAGATGTAGATTTAGATGACGATATCACAGAAATCCCTAATTCACACTCTATCATTTGTTCTCTGAAACACTAAATTAGGGATTTCTGCGATATCCTCATCTGTATCTATAGCTATTGCCTCTATTGTTGCAAGTGCTTTTCCCCTATTTTATATTTATCTTCAGGTGTCCACAATCATTCTATTGGTTGTTGCTAGCTTCTCTTTGAGCTTCTCTTTATTTCGAGAATAGTTTAACATTCTCTAAGAAACATAATTGTAGGCATCATGGGCACATTTTTTTGGAGACAATGTAATTGAGTGGTATACCCAGACGATGGAGAGAAACTTTTGCACCTCTAGATCTAAGTTGTTATCCATCCTGTAGCGTCAACTTGAAATCAGAGGTGCAAAAATTGCTCTCCGTGTAGTTATACAGCTCAATTATGTTGTCTCCAAAAAAAGGTGACCATGATGCCTACAATTATGTTTCAAGAATAGTTTAATTAACATTCTCTACTTAACAGGGCCAACCACATGAAGGTGGAAGCTCATCTGGCCCCTCCTAGGAGCCTCTAATGACCCTTTACGATATTTTAAGACCTCTAAAATGTATTCTTAGAGGTTGTAAAGGGTCATAAGGGGTCCTAGGACACAAAAGCTGAGAAACATAAATGTAGGCATCATGGTCACAATGTTTTGGAAACACAACATAATTGAGTGGTATACCTAGATGATGCAACACAACCACTACTCCTGTAGTTCTAAGTTGACACTGCGGGATCTAAAAACCAAAGATAAGGAATCTATATATGGTTTTTGGATCCACAGTGTCAACTTAGAACTACAGGAGTAGTGGTTGTGTTGCATTTTCTGGGTATAGCATTTAATTATGTTGTGTCTCCAAACAATTGGGACCATGATGCCTACATTTATGTTTCTCAGTTGTTGTGATACCTACATTTATGTTTTGTAGCTGTCATGTTTATTTGCATGTTCTTTGTGTTTGGCTTCTCTCCCTCACATCAAAAATAAGATTTTTCCCACTCTAAATCAAGAATGCACGTGCAACACAAGCAGAATATGCACAGATAGCAGGTGGAGTTGAAAAAACACAACACGTTTACATTTTCATGATGGTCTATAACTTAAAATATGCAATTAAAGACCTCTATAAAAAATGCAACACTGTTGTGTTTTTCAACTCCACCTGATATCCGTGCATATTCTATGAGATTGCATATTGAACTAGGCTTCTCCTTCTGCATTGCCTGAAACCAAGAGACTGTCAAAGTTAACATCTAAATGGAACATCTCATCATCATAACTAATCCACCTTAATCAATTGAATATGTTTTCTTGTATTAAATATTCATTAATCAAAATTCGAATAGAAAATGTATACCTTGAGTACTATAATTCACATTAGAATCGATGCCTCCATCGTGCTCGGTCGGTGTAGTATTAATATCGGTAGGCTGCATTCCAATGTAAATAAAATCGATGTAGATTTAGATGATGATATCACAGAAATCCCTAATTCACAGTCTATCATTTGTTCTATGAAACACTAAATTAGGGATTTTTGCGATATCCTCATCTATATCTATAGCTATTGCCTCTGTTGTTGCAGGTGCTTTTCCCCTATTTGATATTTATCTTTAGGTGTCCACACTCATTCTATTGGTTGTTGCCAGCTTCTCTTTGAGCTTCTCTTTGTTTCGAGAATAGTTTAACATTCTCTGAGAAACATAATTGTAGGCATCATGGTCACATTTTTTTTCAGACAATGTAATTGAGTGGTATACCCAGACGATGGAGAGAAACTTCTGCACCTCCGGTTCCAAGTTGTTCTCCATCCCACAGTATCAACTTGGAATAGTTTCATCCCTGATGTGACCATGATGCCTACAATTATGTTTCAAGAATAGTTTAATTAACATTCTCTACTTAACAGAGCCAACCACGTGAAGGTGGAAGCTCACCTGGCCCCTCCTAGGAGCCTCTTATGACCCTTTACGATATTTTAAGACCTCTAAGATGTATTCTTAGAGGTCATAAATGGTTATAAAGGGTCATAAGGGGTCCTGGGACACAATAGATGAGAAACATAATTGTAGGCATCATGATCACATTTTTTTTGAGACAACATAATTGAGTGGTATACCCAGATGATGAAGATCAACTTCTGCTCCTCTGGTTCCAAGTTGACAATGCAAGATCCCAAGACCATATATAAGGAATAAATTTAGAGAGTGGAGGAGGGCCATAATGACCAAAATAATACAAGAAAAACCTCAAGTTAAATGAGGCAACTGCAAACATTTTAATAGAATTTTATTAAAATGTTTACAGTTGCCTCATTTAACTTGAGGTTCATCCTGTATTATTTTGGCCATTATGGCCCTCCTCCACTCTCTAAATTTATTCCTTATCTATGGTCTTTGGATCCCGCAGTGTCAACTTGGAATCAAAGGAGCAGAAGTTGCTCTCCATCGTCTGGGTATACAACTCAATTATGTTGTCTCCAAAAAATTGTGACCATGATGTCTACAATTATGTTTCTCAGTTATTGTGAAATCTACATTTATGTTTCTCAGTTGTCATGTTTATGTGTTTGTCTTTTATGTGTTTGGGAAGACATCTTTCTAGCCTGAGCCTAGATCCTTCGGCAATTAGATTATAAATAATGTAGATGACAGATGAGCAATTAGCTTTCCAAGAAAAATCTCATAAATGAACTATATGTACCCCAATTAATGTTCCCTCTGTGCGTACCCAAATGATATATTTGAAACAACAAGGGTAAGGCTAAATTTACCCTTGTTGTTTCAAATATATCATTTAGGTATGTGCAGAAGACACAGGAATTGGGGTACACATAGTTCATTTACAAGATTTTTCTTGGGAAGCTAATTGGTCAGCTCTCATTTGCTTCATTTATTATCAAGCTACTTGTCGAAGGATTCAAGCCCAGGATAGAAAGATGTCTTCCCATTCTGTTTAAGCCATATTCCTTGTTCTTGTCAAACTTCCTTGGTACAGTAGGCCTGCTCTTTGTAGTACTCTTCTTCAGCGAGACTTCATACCATGCAATGTCCATAGATTACATTCAATGTGTTATTTACGCTTGTATTGGTGGGAAAACTCTTGAAAACATGCAAAAAAGATTGCATTCAACCATGTTCTTTACATGACACATGTAGTTTACCTCCAGCCTAAATCAACGTTAAATCATGTGATTGATAGCAGATTGGGGCTCACCTGAGCCATAAACATGAACAATTATTCTAAAAAAAATGTAAACCATATATATGTGCACTTGAGGAAAAGAGAAGTTATGTCATATCAATATTAAAATATTAGTTACAATATGAAAATACTAAACTAACTAATTCCTAAGTTCATCTCTGCATATGGTTGCAACAAATTAGATATGCGATTACAATATAGAGAAGGCATCGTAAAAATATAATTTTAGAATTTGCCCTAGCCTGACACATTTTGCACTCAAATCCTTCATCGCAGATAAGTGGAGATGGGTGGATAGATGTAGATGAGTTTTCATCGACCCAACTAAAGTATCTGCAGCCATTATTTCCCTATGATGCCTAGTCTACATTAGTTCTTATATTATAATGAATAGTATTTACATTAGAAGCTTTAAATATATACACATTAGCAACCTTTTTTTGATTAGGGCAGCACCAAAATTGTCATCCAAGGTTTTTCAATGTTCGTGAAGTCTTCAACACACACTTCCCACCACCACATTGACAGTTTGGCACATTGACAAGAGTCATCGAACCTATATCAATAATGCACTACACCATCATTACTACATTTATTATTTTTATATGATTATTTTTATAGTCCAAATACACCAAGGAGTACCATCAAAAATATTAACCATTTTCAATAATGAAAAGTAAACCTAAATCAAATAGCTCATTTTTTTATTAGCATGTGTAGTCTATGTGTATATGAAAAATGAAAGAAATATGAAGCTGAAATAAAATAGTGAACAAAATAGTATTCCACATAGAGTGAATGTAATATACCATCAAAAGAAGGTGACAAAATCTTGTCACGAAGCACAGACATAGGAAATCAAAAAGGGACAAAAGATAAGAAATAAGAAAAATCATTACAACTATAGAAAAATCATTTATACTATAATAAAAAAAAGAAACACTCTTTGTCAACAATTTCCAAAATCATTAGGACTATAAATGGATGGTTCTGATATTGCTTTGCCATTACAACAATTGAGCATTCATCATTTGGTACTTCTTGGTGTATTCCATTTAAGTTTTTCAGTTGTTGTGTTTATGTCCATGTTCTTTATGTGTTTGGCTTCTCTCCCTCACAAGGGATACGTCGATAGGTAATTGATTTGAAAGCATAATGATTTGACAGTCTTTTTTTAGGATAGGCGTAATCATCCTGCCAACCTTAATTAGCAACATTGGTGTCCTATCATTGCACAAGTGCAAGACGGTAAGGGTCTATTCAAGGAGGGATGAGAAAAAGGTCATTTTAACCTTGCAAGGCAAGAGGAGAGACAGTCCAAATAATTCTATGGTGACTGCCCCAAACAATAGACAAATGATGGAATTGCTAACATGTTTTCTTTTCATGTTTCTAACAAGTTTGTTGCGATCAGGCTAGTGTGGTCACAATTGAAATTGTGAGTTTCTCTTGGAATTGAATAGTAGACTTTATCTATTGTGCAAAAAAACATATGTAGGATTATTATGGTCACAAAGTAATTGTCTTAGCATCAACATTTCACTTCTAATATAATATTATTAGGAATTTCTTACCATTGATTGTCAAACTGATGGAACTATGAGGCTATCCTTTGTTAATACTTTACCACTGTAGCTAATTTGGGTATTGTTTTCAAATATTTGAATGATTTTAATGGGAACTTTGAACTAGAGATATAAGTTTCCTAAAGAGTGATACTTCAACTTCCATGAAGGACTTAGAAAAAGGGAATTGAACTATAGTAGCTCCTTGTTTACCAATTTTCCATATAACATGAGGCATGTTGTTAGTTTTGTCAGAATTGTGAGAAGAGTAAGCGGAATTGTGAGAAGATCATACTAAGGAATAGTGAGGAAGTCATCGAACAAGAGGAGAGAATGTGTTAAAAGACCAATTTAGTAATCCAACCGACTGATTAAACATACACTCAGCAATCAACGGTAACATCAAAGTTGGAAGAATATCTTTGGTATAGACATAATGTAGAACTCCAACGCTATACAGTAAACTAAGACATAACTAGATCAGAAAATTAGGTGTTCTAGAATTATTATATCTCAGACATTATGTGAATAATAGACCCATAATTACATTAATAGAGATAAAAGAATAAATCTCATCACTATTTCATAAGGAATAAATCTGGAACTATATATAATTAACATATAAGATGAAATCAAAACATTTTAAGTTATATTGTGAATGAAAACTTGTTCAAATTTGTAGAGAATCAAAATATGTTATATTGTGATGATATCAAGTTTTATGTAGGTGTTGTCTTATTTCCATATTATATGACCTCAAAATACATCAATCAATGTTTACAAACCTGTATTAATCACAATGAATATTTGAGCCCTACAATATTAGGATAATTCACAAAGATATGCTCATTATTTTATAATATCCCAGTCCCCTCATATTTCTATTTTAAAATTATCTATTTTTTATTCAAGTTTATACTATGATTAAGTATATATCCTTATATAATTAAGACCATGACTAAGTAAAGCTGCATAGAATATCCCCACTCTTATATAAACACTTAGCATATATAGAGACAATGAAATATCAGCATACATATTGCAAGTAATGTAATGAATAATAGGACTCTCTTCAAATATTCATAAGGAACTTTCCATGACTTTCTGATAGACTCAAATATAATAGACTCTTCATTAAATGTAAGGATGACTTTTAATCTTCACTATTGATCTATATTATTCTTTAAGTATTACCCTTAACTAAATGTAAGAATGCATTTTGTCTTCACCATTGATCTCTATTTTGAGTATTCTTCACTAAGTTATATGATTTAGTTACTGGGTTGTGAGTTTGGAGATCTTTATCTCTACAATGTAGAAGCCGAGAATAGGGGGTACGATAGTGGAGAATCGGTGAAGAGAGAGATCAATGGGAATGAGATGATCAATGTAATACGTATGATGAATGAAAATAATAGTCTAGTTTTACATTTGATTCTTCTCTGTGATTGTTCAATGTTTCCTGAATGTTTCATTTTTATTATTTACAACTCATTTTGTTTGGTTTGCTCTTTCGGTTCGACAATCTAACACCCATATTGTCATCGGGATCAAGCACATCTTTATTATGAATATGCTATGATGGAATTCGATAACAGAGAACAAATATTTATTTTAAATGTTTTATGTCGCATTTGGATGTAACTCAAGTCTTAGTATCGAGTTTATTGAAGAAGTTTATCAACTTGTGGAAACCGTTTCTATGCCACAGAGAATGCAATTTAAATCTGGTCATTAATTGAGTCGAGAATGGCTTCCAATAATCATTGCACAATTATTATGTTGGTTTGGAGTAATTTTATTTCATTTTAAATAAGTTATGGCAGTTTTATTTCATTGGTTTGGAGTCTTATTCCTTTTGGTTTGGAGTAATTTTGAATCCAATCTTGATCTTGATGATCCAATCTTCATTTAATCATTCAAATAATTTAATAAAACTGCCATAAATTATTTAAAATGAAATAAAATTACTCCAAACCAAAAGGAATAAGGGTGGTGGTATTCAAAACACAATGAGAATTGGTAATTTCAGAGATCTAGGCACTCTAGCCTATCAACAACCTCAAATGTTTAAAAGATTTGACTTGTCAAGGCCTCCACAATACTACACAATGATGGATTAGGTTTCTTAGGCTTCAAACCACTTAGACTCAAGGAATTCTAAGACTCTGTTTTAATTCCCATGCTTCCAATACACAAAGTTCTTTCAAATTGTTCCAAAGGCTTAATAGGCTGCCAATAACCCTGCAGCAGACTTAGGATGGTAATAACTTTGTCTTCCCTCAAAACACTTGACAAGATGAAAACATTCCTAGACACCCTTTTTAAATTTCTATAAGACACCAAAAGTTTTTATAGGGTTACTTTGGACCAACACACCTAACCATGACTGAACCCCTATTTTCAATGCATGAAAATGACCAAATTTTCAAAGCAACTACTCTCCTCACATTCCGTTATCCCACCAAACCTTTAGAAAAGTTATAAAATGACTCAAAATGGTTAAATCCACAAGCAATTAGACTCACGGGCCCTACAACACCAAAACCCCCAAATCTTGACTCCAAACCCTGGTTTGCTAGGGCTTCCCCAATCTCCTATTACAACTCACTCTTGCATCAAATTAGTGATCGAATCACCACTCATTCAACATGAAAAAATGTTTTCAAACATAAAAACCATTCCTTATTTGGACAGATCATCCACTGCTACACATTGCATCCAATTTCATTATATTTTCTCATTGTTCTTTAACTGCGATCACCTTTACTCCACACAACTCTGCATATGCATGGTTAATGATCTAATAATATAGGTTAGAATTAATATTCCATGGTTAGAATGGTTCTCATTTTATATTGAAACTGTTGTTACGCCAGTGGTCTATCTAATAGCATTTCTTGTTTTAGTTTACTGTTATTGCAGTAGGAACTTAGAATAATGAGAACCATTCTAACCTAATAATGAGAACCATTCTAACTATTGTTATGCCAGTGGTCTATCTAATAATGACACTCAATATAAAATGAGACTCATTTGAAAATGGCATGAATTGAACAAAGAAATGTTGCAATTCCTTTAATGCATCAGAATAACCGAATTGAGGCTTCAAGATGAATGAATTTAGCAAAAAATAGAGTATTTCTATTTCTTACAGTTTTATCCATTTTCAACTTATATAAATTCTAAAAAACTAATTCAACCAACTTTTCGTAAATCCTAAATCCATAATTTATATATAGCATTCGATTCTTATTGGAAATCGATTCGACATACCTTAACCCTCTGGTTCAACTCTTCACCCTGTTAGCTTCTACTGGCTCCTTCGCGCACGCTAAAATGAAATGCTCAAATGAAGTTTCAAATGAAATGCGCTCGCAACCAATTTATGGGCATTTCAAACTAGTTGATCAAATTAGGTTGGTGTCGACTGAAACGGATTGTGAGAGGGTACCTAAGACTAGTGTTATTGTTGTATTAATCCCTTTTTATTTACTGTTGCAGACATTCATTTACTTCAATAGTTCCACACATTGATTACACCCAAACTAGGGCATCGACCATGAAGCACAGTTAATGTCTTTCCCAATTCCGAGCACTAAACAAGTTAAATAACATTACCCTAATTTGTTTTTTCATCCAGTGGCATGGCATCTCCATGATGAAAGTACAAATTAGGGCCACAACTTCATAGTAGAGCCGACACAGTGTACCCTAAACCTCCTTCGCTTCTACCCTTCTCTAGCTTCTACCTCCTTCGTGCACGTTGAAATGAAGCACTGAAATGAAGTTTCAAACTTCTTTTTTTTAATACATGCCCGTGTTGGTCACAATTTTGACTACCACTGTGTTGGTCGAAATTGCGACCAACACGGGCATGTATTAAAAAAACAAAAGTTTTCCTTCTATAATGCGACCAACATAAACATTTTTATTTGATGGTCGAATTATTTAGTTTAAATTTAAGGTCAAATGTACTAGTGATAAATAGGAGGATCATAGGAATTTATCATGATTTTAGGAATTTGAGTCACTTAGGAGTCCTAGAATTTATAGGATAGAAATGATTTAAAAGATTTAAAATGTTACAAAAGTTGTTTGCAACTTTTAAAACAAATGTTCAAAAAGTTGTTAAGTTTGAGCTAATGGCACCAAACTACCTTCCAAATGGTCACAACCTTCCAAGTTCAGTTGGAAGAGGTTGATGATATATGAATATGAGTAAATACATCAAAAGAGAGGAGATGTGAACAAAAGT
Source organism: Chamaecyparis obtusa (assembly GCA_027943335.1). Classification (NCBI taxonomy): domain Eukaryota; kingdom Viridiplantae; phylum Streptophyta; class Pinopsida; order Cupressales; family Cupressaceae; genus Chamaecyparis; species Chamaecyparis obtusa. The sequence goes on along the minus strand of BSBK01006345.1, from coordinate 96,696 downwards.
AATGAGTTTTTTGGTAATTTGAAGCAAATAAAAGATCATATTTTCCAGTTAATTCTTTGTATTCCATGTATGCTTGTTGAATGCTAAGTTTAGATTGATTGTTTAATTATTCGAATTGATGATGTTATGAATGTAAAAACTCTTTGTGTTGATAGATTGTATTTTGGAAGAGTTTAAAGGGCATACAAACCATATTTCTTTAGACTGGGGACAAACTCTCATCCTGGCAGGGTTCCTAAACAAATTGGTTATTTTTTTCCAATCCCACCATGGGAATCTAACAATTACTTGGGGGATGAAAGAAGAAGAAATGTAAATTACAAATCTAGAAAACAGACTATGAGAATTGATACTCCTAAGAGTTAATTTAATTTTCCTTATTTATGAGGAAGTTATATTATATGTCAAAGTTATTTTATAAAGAAGAAAAGGCAAGTCGGTAAGGTAGAGAAAGTTATTCGGTAAAGGAATTAGAAGAAAAAGAATTTTGGTAAAGATAAAGCAAGTGTTGGCATCTAGTGAGGGAGAACCCAGCACCGAGAACCAAGTTCTATCGAGCACCTAATTGAGAAGAGAAGACAGTTACCGAGTTAAAGAAAATGTGTTATCAAGAAGAATAGGCTAACATTAGAAGGATTCTAAGTACATTGAACCTGGATGATGAGAAAATAATTATTTACTAATCTCAAGGAGATCAAATAACAAAACATTGGAGATCGTAACATAATTATTACACATGATTAAAAGGTGAGATTAGCCAATGAGGATTAAGGATAAAATATACATTGGAAGCATACCCAATGCTAGCACAGCTTGAAGGGAAGATTCTATAACTCATATGCGGGTAAAAGTACAATAGTGTGTCGCACTAGAGGACATACTGCAGGGGTCCAGTCGTACCCCCAAAAGTCTATAAAAGAAAAAAAGGTGGCCCGCACGGGTCATTTTCATTCAGCGGCTTCCAGCTTGTGGGGAGAGCTATAGGGGTGTTCCGGTCGGAAGAGGTAAGTACATTTTTTATTTTTTAATTTGAATGTTTTTTTTAAGTTGTTTTTTTATTTAGTATTAAATAGTTGTATTTTAATTAAAAATCATTATTTAATAGTTATTTTTTGTTTATTTAATAAAAAATAGTTGTAATTCAAATAGAAATATTTTAATTTAATAGTTTTTCTTGTTTATTTAATTTTTGTTTTTTTAAATTGTTGAAATAAAATAATACAATATAACTAATAATTTTTAGTTCATTTATGCATGTAACATGTATGTTTTTAAATTTCTAACATGTGACTAATATGACCAATTAAGACAAGCATAACATGATTAAGATGACCCCTTAAGACCTAATAAGATTAATACCACATAAACAACATAAACAAAAGTTTTAGAAATCAATTAAGACTTAGTAAACTCTAACACTAGAAACTAACATAAACAAAAATTTCATCTAAACCAATTAAGATCTAATACCTAACCAATGAAGACCTAACAAGTGACTAATATTTAATCAATTAAGATCTATTAATTAACTGGAGTTAAAATTTAACATGTGACTAATATAACTAATAACACCTAAATTGATTAATACGACCTAATAAGACTTAATACCTATTTTAATAAAAACTAATAGTCCACCCTTAAGAACTAATAGGACCTATACTTAACATGTATGTTTAAATTTGTAGTTCATGTATGCACATTTAAATTTGTAACATGTATGTTTCTTAAATTTCTAACATGTGACTAATATGACCAATTAAGACAAACCTATCACGATTAATATGACCCCTTAAGACTTAATAGGATTAATACCACATAAACAATATAAACAAAAATTCTAGAAACCAATTAAGACCTATTAAACTGTAACACTAGAAACTAACATAAACAAAAATTCTAGTGTAAACCAATTAAGACCTAATACCTAACTAATTAAGACCTAACTAGTGACTAATATTTAACCAATTAAGACCTATTAATTGACCAATTAAGTCTCATTAATACACGTCACATGTGACGATTAATACGACCTCTTAAGACTTAATAGGATTAATACCATATAAACAAAAATTCTAGAAACTAATTAAGACCTATTAAACTGTAACACTAAAAACTAATATAAACAAAAATTATAGTGTAAACCAATTAAGACCTAATACCTAACCAATTAAGACCTAACTAGTGACTAATATTTAACCAATTAAGACCTATTAATTGACCAATTAAGACTTAAAACATGTGATTAATATGACTAATAATACCTAAATTGATTAAAATTACCTAATAAGACATAATACCTACTAATAAGACCTAATAGTCCACCCTTAAGAACTAATAGGACCTATACTTGACCAATTAGGTCGAATATGACCTATTAAGACCTTATAGTCCTACCAATTAAGACCTAACATGTGACTAATACTTGACCAATTAAGACAGGATTAATTGACCAATTAAGTCTCATTAAAATACAAGTAACATGTGATGATTAATACGACCCCTTAAGACTTAATATGATTAATATGCTTATTAAATTTGTATGTACATGTATATATAGATTTAATTTTTAAACATTTGGGTGGAAACAATTCAAACAGCAGGGCAACACTCTCCACATTGAACCTGATAAAATCGATGATATCTTCTCGTCGGATGCGGTGGTGACTCATTATTGCAAGGAGAGTGGCATTTGGGGCTTCATGGAGAGAATGAAGTGCAGGCATGATGAATGTATGTCCAAACAGTTCATGTTGTCTTGGAATAATAGAAATGTCTCTATCGGTGGTATTCACTTCCAGCTAAACAAGGAGGTGCTAGCCAAGGCGACTGGGCTGTCCATGAAGGGGAGAAAATACAAGAAAACTAGTCAAACTCCAGACCCAACTAGCCTTAACTAGTTCTTCAAGGACGGTGAGATACAAGTGAAAAAGCAGGGGGGTTTCAATAGGGAGGAGCTGCCGGATTTCTGGCTGAAATCTGCCTCATTGTGATGAAATACTTCACTTTGGAAGGTAAGTTCATTGTCTTCTACTATTACCATTTACTGTTTCTAAACCACGTGAGGAACAAAGATTTAATATCCATCCCCTTCTTCCTACTGCACTTCATTGAAAGCAACATCCTTGACATCAAGGAGAACCCCGATAAGAAAATGCCTATCCTTCACTAGGGCCTCCTCCTCTGCCTTTATCAATTCCACAAAGCCATTTGTCCTGCACCTCAGCCCCCCTCAGTTATCTAGGAAATGATACAAGAGGATTCCCTGGCCAAAAATGAAAACCCCACCCAGTCCTCCTCCCTGTCCATCCGTATTACCCAGGAGGCTATTCCTAGAACCAAAGAGGGTAAGAGTCAGAAAAAACATGTCAAAAATCTATTTCTCAGGAAGGATGCCCATGATGTGTCTTATGTTTCTGAGTCTAAGGATATGAAAAATAGGAAGGAGGATGATAGTACCCCAGAGACTGACTGTAAATATAAAAAAAGAAAATTATTGGAAAGCCAGGTCAACTTGGAGGTGGACTTGAGTGGGTTGGGTAGAAGGAGGTCTAATAGATTGGCCAAAGAGCAATGCAAAAATAAACTACTAGAAACGGCGACTAAAGAGCTTTCCATGTCTGACAAGGACTCCCAATCCACCGATTCCATGAATGATTCTTCGGAAGACCACATGAGCCCCCCTCATATCCCTGTTCCTGAACCCAACCCTTCCATGGAAGCCCCCTTCATCTCTTCCCCATCCCTAAGCCCTGCATGCATGCATCGCCATCGACTCTTTGTCATTTGCAGGATAAGCTGGTGGGAGGCACTCTAAAAGTGAATGAGGACAATAATGACCCCCTCCTATTCTTGCAGGAAGAATGGCTAACTACTCTACTGTCTAAGTAGTTGGGTGGAAACAATTATCTCGGTTCCTATGATTTGGTCAATTTTGGAAGGGTTTAACCCTAGGTCCCCTAGTTTTGTGAATGGGGTTTTTATTAGCTTTTACTACTCTCTAGTTAGCCCTGTGTGGCCTTTTACTGATACTTTACTTGATACTGCTGATACTAGATACCCTGGGTTATTTTTTATGTTTAGTAAGGTGACTTTTGTTTTTGATAGAGGCAGATTAGAACTGCTAAACACTATTATCATGTTACTGCTACTTGGCTGGTTACATTAATATGCTGTTAATGTGCTACTAGTCCTCTGTTCTATGGGCCAGCACCCTCCCGCTGCTTTTATCTATCAAAAACATGTATGTTTCTTAGATTTGTATGTACATGTATATTTCTTAAATTTGTAACACATGTATGTTTCTTAAATTCAAGTATGTACATGTGCAGAGATATATATATATTTTCTTGTTTATCTATTACACATGGCATCGGGTAGAGGTTCAGTTGATTCAGGAGAGCCTAGTGTTCAGGGGGGGATCTCATAGTGGTAGTGGTACTAGTACTCGTTCCTCTCATATATCAGCTGATATAGCACAGGCTAGAGAGAAGCTATTTGTAGACACTATTGAGAGATTGACACGAGCATTACTTGTTCTTGATTAGACATTAGCTTCACCCACCAGCATTCCCAATAGGGAAAGGGTGAACATTATTAGAGATGAGTTGGTGTGTATGATTAACATAGTTCAATCATACAACCCATATCAAGACATGAGTATTGATAGATTCTATGCTTCTTTGTCTCACAGTGTTATTGGCACTGTAAAGTTTAGTGAGATCAATACAACTGTTTCCACTCCTATGGTGAAGGAGATGTTTCCCCATTATCGAGACCTAAAGAAGGTCAGAGGGTACATGCCTATGAGATGTGAGGATGACTTGGTAGGACCGTTTATATATCCTCCCTGGTTGGCTGATCAACATATGTGGCCCCAGAAGGATGAGTTGCCATTATATTTTTGCAAATAATTATTTGCAGAATTTCATTTACACCTTGATGTTGATTATACAGTTTTCCCTGCTTATGTTGGGAAAGGGAAAGGGAGATTATCTAATAGGTTCAGAACACCTGATGCCCCTGTGCCTGCTAATAAGTGGGCAAGGGTGGGTCCAAACCTTTTGGTCATACCAAAAGGTTTGGAAGTGGTAGGAGCGAGTGTTCCAGATGACACAATGAGGATGGATGTTTTTTCTAGTATAGTGACTATTGCCACACAGGTTCACGAGATATCCTCTGTTCATGTGGGGAGATATATGTTACGGTCTTGTTCTATCATTCCTTCACCTACACAGGATGCATCTTCTAGTGCACCTAATTTATATGATATAGTCGACATACCATCTCCCCTAGAGGTTGTAGCTATATCATATATAGACCATTTGCAATCTATGAGTGCATTGTTATCTAGTGATCTTCTTTCTGCTTATCAGACCATACAGATGCTTGATGGGATTTCACTCAGGGAGGTTCCATCATTTGTGAGGTCCTATATCATTTCTCAGCAGACTGCACCACTGATAGGTCCGTAGCAGATGACTACACCACCACCGACAGCTCCTCCATAGTAGACTGCACCACCGACAGCTCCGTAACAAACTGCACCACTGACAGCTCCTCCACAATAGACTACACCACCGACAGCTCCTCCACAGTAGACTGCACCACTGACAGCTCCTCCACAGCAGACTGCACCGCCGGCAGGTCCTCAGGTGACTACACCACCATCGACAACTCCTTCGCAGATGACACCACATACAGCTGATCATCAAACCACGCAGGCCACTTCATCACATCCAGGTCATCAACTTTTTACTACATTGCTTACAGATGACCAGATTGATCATGTGGTTATATCATTAGACTCATCCAATTTGAGCGCTTTCAGGAGAGCATTAGAGACCACTTTGGTATATTTATAATTTAATTTAATTTTTATTTATTTAAAAAACTTACACATGTTTGAAATTTGATTAATATATGTTATATATATGTGTACTCTAGGAGGTTATGTACGATGTTGCACCATATGGAGATTTAGAGACTCCACGTGATCCTATTCATCGCGATACATAGGTACATTGAGATGTTTGTTCACAAAATTAATTTTTCTATGATAATACATATTTAAAATTTATTATACATGTATGTATATGTGACATATTTTGTTTATTGTGTACCAACATCAGGAGGAGGTGCATCGGCATCAGGTCATGGATCAGGACATGGCCCTACTTGAGCAACCATGTTATTTTAGATATTTCATGTGACATTTCATATATACATGCTATAACATTTCATCGATATTTCATTTTCTACATTTTATACATGTCATTTTATACATGTAGACATTTTATACATTTTATACATGTAGTCATTTTATACATGTAGATAGTTTAGACATTTTATACATGTAGATATTTTAGTCATTTCATATATGTACATGGTATATGGTTACATACATTACATGGTATATGGTTGTGTGTTATTTCATATTTTATACATCGCATTACATATTTCAAACATTTCATGTTAGATATTTTATACATGTTACATGTTACATGTTATATGTTCATGTGTTATTTCATCTTTTAGACTTAGTTTTATACATGTGTTATGTGTACATTATGTTAAGGTGGTGTAATTAATCAAAGCATACATTTAATTAAGTAATCTAACTAACATAATTAAGTATAATTAAGTAGCTAACATAATTAAGTGAATTTGTAACTAAAATAAGTAGATAACTAACATAATTAAGTAACTAACATCATTAATCAAAGCATACGTTTAATTAACTAACTAATTAATCATTTTTCATGTAATTAATTAACTAACATACATACATAAAAACATACAATATATATATACATGTGTTATGTATACATTATGTTAAGGTGATGTAATTAATCAAAGCATACATTTAATTAAGTAATCTAACTAACATAATTAAGTAAATTAACTAATATAATTAAGTAACTAACATCATTAATTAAAGCATACATTTAATTAACTAACTAATTAATCAAAGCATACAATTAATTAACTAACATACATACATAAAAACATACAATATATATATGAGTTCAAACATGAAAATTCAAACTATAGTGTTCAAATATATGAAAGTACAAGAGCTACAAAAAGAAGTTTATTCTGAAGTTTATAGAGTTCTAAAGCTCGTCACACATATAGTTTGGATCCTCTCTATCTTTTATTATCTCCAAAAGTTTTTCATGTTCTTCAATAGACAACCTCCACTTCTGATTGACATTTTTTCTTTTTGGCAATGTCTCGAATTGCAACTTTGTTGCTATAACCGAGTGACTGTAATGTAGAACTTTTTGGCCAAACTGGTATTCAATAAATTGAACACCATTTTTGTCGACCTTTATTTGCTGATAATAGGTTACTTCACTAACAATTGAACCAATTGGATATTTTTGTCCATCACCATCTACAGTTTGTTCTGTCAACTTGTATTTTGCTTTCGTGCATCTTAGTAGATAATAATCTACATTTTCTATATTGTCAAGATCTGCAACTACAGCAAAAATATCACCTAGATAAAAATAGATTTTATTAAAATTAAACATCACTTATACGATAAATTAAAATTAAATAAAATAACATGTATGTGCACATACCTGTAACAACTAAATAAAAAACACGCTCATAATCAGCTGAATATATAGGATCATGAATGTTTATGTCAATGTCATCATCTTCATAAGGAGGCATTCTGATTAACTCCTTCATATCCCATCGTGAAACATATCCATTTGCAATATTCTCACATTGACTCAATGGATTGTCCTCAATGCAGTGAGCACAAAAACATGATTTTTCTCTTACTTGAATCAAAAGAGGCTTGTGTTGTCCTATAGTGATCAATTGATGTAAACTTCTAATACGAACAATTGTTTGACAATTGTAAGGATTAGATCAGTCTATATCTGTTACAAATATGAAATGAAAGTTGCACATGTTTAGATTAACAATTATAAAAAGATAAACATAAACACGAAATCAAAATTTAATTAAAAATTTTACAACAAAATATAAATTACCTTTCACTTCCCAAAAATAACGTTTGTTGTATATGGTGTCCTGAGGAGAAAAATGACTTTCACACCATTCAACAATTTTCTTTGAATTCTGTATCATGTTACCTATACATTTCTGAATTATCAATTTAAAGAAAATGGAGATCTAAGCTAAAATTATATTATTTGAAATATATATATATATATATATATATATATATATATATATATATATATATATATATATATATATATATATATATATATATATATATATATATATATATATATATATATATATATATATATATATATATAACTATTGAACACCATTTGTACCTCCAAGTTCATGTTGGCAAAGTGCACACTTCACACATGCTCCTGCTCCATCGTGCTCTCCTTTTCCATATCCACTTTCAAAGAAGTTCCACAAAAACTTAACATTGCATCTAGCATGTTGCATGGCTAGCCAATTAAAGGCTTTTGCAGATTTAAATCGTCCTAAAAAATTAAGTTGTACATACATACATACATGTCATCTTTTAATAATTTAACAAATAATTAAAAGACAATGAAAATAAATTGAAGTATCTATACATGTATACCTGCACAACCATCAGACCAAATCCAGTGTTGTGAGACATTTATCCCACGATTCACAATATCTTCAAAAAACATTGCAAAACAATAAGCCACATAGCTTCTATCATGAACCTAATCATCACTAATATAGAAATGAACCTCCTTGATGATAATGCGTTCATTTGGATCGGGACTTTATACCCCATCCAAATTCTATTGTGCATGTCTATAGGTCACTTGCACAAATATTGCAACCTAATCAGAATGATAATATTGAGCTTGAAGCTCTTTTTGAGGAGAAAATGTATAGTTCTCAGAGAAATCTACAATTGAAAGAATACAACCAGGTGGAAAACAATCTTTGGAATCATGAAACTGTTTAGCTTGCCATCGTGCACCATGACAATGTTGGATATGTGGATAAACTAGAGTATGGAATCTGGTCATAAACTCAAGGTAGGGCAATTCACTCTCCTTCAATACAATTTTTTTGGATTCATCTCCGCTCGTTGTTCGATATGTCTGATATTCAAATCTTTTCCACAAAACCGGTGTTGAAACATTAATATTCTCAATTTACAATGGAAATTTATACAAATCTCCACAATCATTGCATGCATTCTTTATACACTGTACTTTGAACTCATCTGAATCTTCTAATTTATCACATAAAATAGACTTCACAAATTGTGTCGTACTTACAAGGATGACCATATTTGAATCAAGAACTGCCATAACTTTTTTATATGATTGCAAATATAGATGAAACTCAACATGATTTCGACAACAACAAGTTTCACAAACCTTATTTATGCGTACAAAGTAAGGGCCCAACCTCTCAAACATTCTTTGACATATTTTCACATTTGAAAATTCTTTCTTAAATGCTTCAAATAATTCACTTTGTATTGTATCTATAAAATGTTTTGGATGTGCAGTTTTCATACCAGTCTCTTCATCTTTCATCTGTATTATATCCCTTCTATTATAAGAAACACGAGAGTGAGGGGTCCAATATTCAATGACCTATTTTTTTGCATGTTCAAAAATTCTATCTTTTCGAGGAAGCCTACAAATATTTACCCAATTTTTTTCAATGTTTTCATCTAACATATTTCTCTTCCTGATATATCTTTGAGTAGTTCTTGTAGATACATTTAGTAAATCAAAAATTGCATGCACTTGTTTTCTCTGTGTCAACCACCTACTAGATAAAGTAGTCATAATTGCTCTACATGCAACACTTAAATCAGCTCCTCAACTTGAGTTATTAATGTTGTTCAATGCATCTTGCAAATTTTGAACTATTGTTCGATTTACATTTTCTCCTGAATTTTTCTTGTTGTCAACACCCAACAACTCCAAAACAAGAGTCATTTGTTTTTTCCTGAATAACCTAACAAATAATTGAGCTCTTGCAACCATACTTTTATTTTCAAAATATTCATCCCAAAGTGTTTTGCAATGAGTTTTAATTGTACTTTCAGATAACATTTCCTCAGATGGAATTTGACTAAAAAATGAATCCTCATTCATCTCCATCAAATTGCCCTTGCCAAAAGATCTATTTTCAGCTCTAGAACTACCAATTTGTTCCCCTGCTTGAATTGCATCTTCTTGAATATCAATAGGTTCTTCCTGAACTTCAACAGGTTGATCTTGATTATGTTTTGTCTGATATTTTTTGTCATCCTTTGTTCGATCATATTTTCTTAATCTATTCCTTTTATTCCCCATTGCAAAAACTGTTCAGATTGAAAAATATAAAAGAATCACTTAATTGGGAAAATGCACACATTTCTATAAAAGCTTACGCTCATAAGCAAACAAAATATTACATATTTATCATTCACAAAATCATAACAATCTAATCTTGCAAAATTTCTCAAGGACAATGAAAAAAATATAATTACTCCAAAATCATCAACCTATCTTGGAAACACAATGAAGACAATATTTTCCACAGAATAATTGCAAAAAAAAAATTCAAACCCTACCTTAAATCACCACTCGACAGAAACCGTGCAAAGAACAATCCAACAACCCTAAAATTTCACAAAGCTTTCATAATCCTCGAATTCAATCTCAGAGCCAAAATCTATAAACCTGTATATCGAATACTAGCCAAAATTTCTTAATAAAGTAAACCGAATAAAGTTTCCAATACATGCAACACTACAAACAGGTAAACTACCCTGTGAAAAATAGAAAAAGAATCAATTAACTTGAAAACACTAAATCAAAACTTGACATGCAATACCAAAAAATAAAATTAAAATAATTAATAAATTCAAAAAACTATTAAAAATCACTTAATTCAAGATAAAAATCACTTAACTCTTACAAATAAAATTAAAATAATCTATAAATTTTATAAAACTATTAAAAATCTAAAAAAAAAATTGATTTTCTTTAAAAAATTAGGCAAATTGTGAAAATTCAAATTTTAGGGGCTAGCCATGCATGGGACCGTGTTTGGTCGCCTAATGGGTCCGGCCGGAAGGGGTCCGGTCGGACCCATGTGGAATCCTATTTGGCAGCCAAGTCAGCAAAAAAGGGTTGCTCTCTCAAGTTCTCCCTTCTGGACCTGAAATCTCTGTCAAAATTTACCTTTCTGTAAAATTTAAAAATACCCTTTTGTAGAGCTCGTAGTCAAGATTATGGTCATGTAATTTTTTTCATGTTTTGATTTCATATAATATATTATAAGTTGAAAATACTTGAAGTATGTATTTTAACATTTAAGAACATGCTCGTTTGAAAAATATTAAAAATAACAAATCATGTCAGAAAAATGAAAACTTTATATTTAACACTAGAGGAGAGAGTCCTCTTCAAGAATATGTAATTTTTTTTTAATGGTGTAGATTTGATAGGGAAAATTGCACGCGAACTAAAAACTGTTGATTTCAGGTAACACCGACTTTGGATAGTTATAACAGACAAAATATAAAATAAAATCCAATCTTTGTTTTTTTATGCATTAGCTATACATGTCATCTAAAACATATTATAGAATCAGAGGAAAAAAATATTATTTGCATATAGTTTTTTAACACGAACTAGACCCTAGATTTTCAGCATATTTTAGTAATTAAAAAATGGACTTCAAAAATTAAAAAATTATGTCAAATTTTGTTCAAATTTTTTTAAAAAAATTATAAGCGTAAACTTCATCAAATTTTACAAATTTCATTAGTTTACATCATCTTCAAATTCTAAACACAAATACCACTTTTATGTCATTAAAGTTGAACAATTTGAATGTTGTTGTCCTTTTCCTTTATAAAAGTGTGACACAGGTTTGTACTTTTACCCATGCTACCACTTCAACATTTTATATATAAGAATATCAGAGTATGAAAGTTAGTATGGTGATTAAGGATTATATGTATGGATAAGATCAGAGCATAAGCTGAATGAGCAGTAAAGCCATCGAGTAACAGAGAAGTGAAGAATAGATAGAGATTGTGATTCAGAATTGAGCTACTAAGTACTAAATTATTTGTGTGAAGGATACACATTATGAGATAATAAATTATTTAGGACATAGATTCTGAATAGTATATGTTGATGCAAATTTGACAAATATTTTAGTATTATTGATTAAAGAGTAATCTGATTTTGTAAATTCTCTTAAACGAGTAGATCCTAGTAGATCTTAATTGTAAATCCTTTAACCCTATGCAATTCTTAGATTAGAATTTTGAAATCTTTTAATAGAGTAGATTTAGCAGTCTGCAGACTCTTAACCAAGTTGATATTGTTAACAGGTTAAGCTATCATAAATAGCGAAGCATTGCGGCTCTAAGTAAACTTTATTTTGCAGTAGTGAATTCTTGTGGGTGTCATCCCCACTGCAATTTTTATCCTATAACAAGCATTTTTGTGATACCAAATATGTATTATGTGTTGATTATTTTATGTTTTATATATTTCATGTGACGCATACAAATGTTATGCAATCAATAAATAATTGTGAAGAAAGTTCAAATAAGTTTAAAAGTATTTTACAATATTGTTTCACCCCTCCCCTCTCAGTACTTAATCTTCCACACCTAATCCAACAATTGGTATTAGAGCTCAATCTCTTATTAAGGAATTTAGTCACTTGAGAGGAAAGATTTTGAAAGACAAAAAGCTATAAGTACAAAAGGATAATTGATAATATTGAAATGGAATTGAAGATGGCTAATGAGAAAAAATGAAGAATTGAGAAGACAATTTAAATATTCAATTAGAAAAAGGAAAGATATAACACATTAGTTAAAAGATACTGAAGATCAAGTTGAGGAACTTGAAGAACTATCAGAGGGAAGCATGTCTAATTAATCTAATGCTATCATATCAGAATTATCTGAAAAAATAAAAAGAACTTTGTTGATCAAGTCAAAACACTAAAAAAAGAACAAGAAGCACAATCGATAAGGATGTGTGAAATCATGGAACAAAAAGGAAAAGTTGTGGATGAAAAAAGAACTACTGAAGAAGAGAGAAGACAAATGAATACAAGACTAGATGAGAAAGGGAGGGAAATAATTAGGTTGACACAAACTCACTACAACTTGACAGATCAAGTTGCTATTACAAATCAGGATGTTGCAAAGAAAGTTAGAGAGAGTACTAATCTAAGATATAAGAATGAACACTTGAAGCATGATCTGATATCTGAGAAAGATGCTAATGAAGTCCTGAAAAAAATGAGTAAGCCTTGAAGAATCAGGATGAACAACTAAGAAATCAAAGGCAACCAAATGACACTTTTAGACTTGGTTTCAATGCAAATAGAACTACTAAGAAGGGTGAGTCCTCCAAACAAGCAACTAACTAAGACAAAGTTTCTATACCACTAAAGTCTAAGAAGCCTACATGTTACCATTGTCAAAAACAAGGGAAGACAACTAACATTTGTATAAGTAAGAGAAATAATCCACCAAATAATCCTAAGTTTAAAGGTCATTTTTATAACTATAATAATTATGGACATAAGGCATTAGAATGTAGATCAAGAGTTCTAAACACTCCAAGGAAACAAAGATTTGATGGTTACTGTAACAACTGCAAGAAATATGGTCACATATCTAGAGAATGTAGATCACAAAGAAGAAATAAAAAATGGGTCCCTAACCAACTGAATGTTGACAACAACCGACAAGGTCCTAATATACCATGGGATTATAATACAATAATTACATGTTCTACATACGAAATATTTGGTCACATTGTTGAAAAGTTGTATAGGATGCATGGAATGAACAACAAGTAGTCATGGAGAAACACTAGAATGTCTTGTTTCCATTATCACAGAGTTGGTCACCTAGCCAAGGACTGCAGGTACTTAAATAAGGATTCAATCAAGGAGAAATTGAGTGAAAAGACTCCAGTAAACATTGATAAAATCAAAGATAAGATGAATAAGACTTGGAGAAGGAAGTAAGAATATGATGGAATAGAAGTGGGAACAAGTGATGGAACCACATCCTCTGGATCAGGTGGTGCACCTATCTTCTCTTAATCAATAAACGATATGTATAGGAGCTGATAACCTAAAGTTTATCTTAAATTCATTCCTAGATTTAGTGAAAATATTCATATCTACATACTAAGATGCATTTTCATATAAGTTGTGAAGTTATGTTAATCGGTAAAATGTTTAAGCTATTTTGTTGCATTCGGTGAAGTAAAGTGTATTTCAGCTAAATGGTAAAATATAGTTAGGCCAAGAGAATTAAATGTATTTATAGTCATTAGAAGCCCTAACCTAAAGGAAAAACTATAAATAGAGGATATGACACTTCATTTTTACTTTACACTTTTGCGATCACCTTTGAGAATTGATAGAGACAAGATCGCAGAGAAATTTTGATCATTCTAAACATCTACGAGAGCATTTGAGGTATTTATAGTGTTCACTGAGCTGAAATAATAGATTCTATTACTATTGATTTGGAACCCTAGTATTTTTTGAAGTATTTAGAGAACACACTAGCACCAAATTTGCAGAAACCATTCATAGTAGAGAAGATTGAACTAGGATACCAGAAGTATAAGCTTCCACCCATCAGTACTATTGGAATTGATAAAACTGGATCCCTATCCTTGATCTCCCCAAGAGTCATTTTGATTGAAGACATTCTCACCTTTATTCACTGTAAGATCGAAGATATATGTCAAGGAGAGATTGATTCATCCTACCTAAACTTGTGTTTTAATGGAAAGTTAAAGAGAGAACACACACACTTGCAGACCAAGGATTTGGTTCATACAATGCATGTTTCGATAGTATTTAAGCATGAGTAGATGAGAATTGTGTTCAAAGTACATGATCGGTGTATTTGCCTTGATAGGCCAATAAAAATAACAAAAGATATTTTACATATAGTTACTAGATTTCCAGTGGTGATAGACCGAGGGCTTACAAGAAAATAAATAAGAAAAAACTATGTGAGCTTACCAAAGCTAAATGGGATGGAAAAGACCTAAAGATATTTATTGTTGAAGACCCTAAATTGAAGTTTTCATAAAACAACATATCATATAGGATATTCCAATCATCTTAGGTAGATAATGTACCCTATGGAGTTGTAGACATTGCATACAAAATTGTTAAAAAGGACATGAAGATTGACTTGTATGAGATTCTGTTGAAATAGTTAGATGATAATATGAATACCATTCATAAAGAAAAGACAAATATGTACTAAAGTTTGGTCCATTGTTGGTATGTATATTCTTGTACTTCCAAAACTCATTTGCAAAAGTTGGTGAAGTTAAATGGAATGCAGATAAATACATGATTTACAAAATTATTGAATTTATTCAAGGCATGGGTGATAATTTTAATATGATTATGGATGATTACTTTAGTAAATTTCAATATAGAATTCACAAGAGGTACTAAATTATACCTTAGTTAGATGGGGAATATAAGGATGAACTTTTTGTTTTCAAGTGTATACTGATGTTTATATCATATGGTTTGTGGAACCTTGAATTGAGTGCTTACTACCTATGGGCTACGAGATGATCATAGAAGCAGCCATTGTTCAAATTAAAGGATTATTGGAGAAACCAATTGATAGAACTGTAAATCAGTGCGGAACCTATGAAGAGGTTAAGGAGAAAATAGGAGAAGGTATATTGAAACTGAAAGCAATCAGGAAAGAAAGTAAGATGATAAGTATTTTATTTGAGAGCTTAGGTATTATTGATGTTTAAGATGAAGAAGTAGTTGAGCCTTCATAGATAAAGAGGAAGAAAATAAAAGTTAAGAAAGAAACCCCTAGTTAAGTTGGTGTAAGACCATCTACAAGGTCTACCTCTACGTAAAGAGGAAAGAAGAAAGCAGTAGAGGATCTTATGAAAATAAAAACCATATGTAAGAGAGAATAAGACTACTGGAAGGCCAAGAAAAAAATTGAAGTTACTAAAGGAGAGTAATACTAACTCGGATGACATCATAATTTAAGGTTGCACCGAGAAAGAAGATAAAAATTCTTGATGAGTTTCTCACGACACTTGAAAGATATGGTGGAATTCAAGTTATGCAATAGTTAAAGTATGACATAAGGACTGATGAAGAGAAGAATAAAATTGAAGAGACGGTCATTACCACACTGCATAAGTTTAGAATGATTCTAGTTGAAGTGGCATAATATCTTTAAGGATAGTTATATCATAAAATAGATGCCAGATGGAAATATGCACGTTTTGCAGAGAAATAAATAAGAGAAAGGTCACTTGCAATCAATGTAATAGACGTGACAAAAAGAGGAATAAGAGATACACTAAATAAATATTTGACAAGATTTTTGGTAAAGGGGAGAGAATTGAGTATTATGGTCAGTCAACTAGAAGAAGTATGGAAAGAAACCAATAATCGTTAGAGAAAGATATTTTCTTTGGATCAAGTGAAAATAGGAGTTATAGTTCAAGAAGATAAATCCAAACCAGTTAGATTAATAACAAATCAGGAATAAGTCATAATAGAAGACATTATCAAACAAGATCTTGATGGATTAGTTAAAGAAGATGAAAATATGATGGCAACTGAGGCCATTGAGATATTAGTTATGGATATAGATGATTCTGCTACAACAATATTATTAATAAAAGAGCCTATATTTTTTCAAATATCAAATTTTCCAGAGATAAAGGTGACACGTGAGGAACCTAGTGAAGCTCAGAATTCTACCTAACCAGCTGAAGAAACTTATAATAAGGAGATCGAGAAGACTACAGAGACCAAATGCACTCAATGTTAGAACAAAAAGTCAGTGAGACCCACCAAGACTACAAGACAAACACAAGAACCATAGAAAGAGAAGGAAAAGGTAGAAGAGAAGAAAGAGGAAATGCAAGAAAGGAAAGAAGAAACTCAAGAGAAGATCAGAGATAAGAAACAAGAAGAATAAAAGAAGAAGGGAGATAAAGTAGAAGAAACATCAACTCAATTAGATGCAAAGAAGGCATCAAGTTCAAAGGGCAAGTCAAAGAAGAGAAAAGAAGAAAATAAGTTGATATCAATGAAGTTATAGTCATACAAAAGGTTGATTACACAACCATGAGTCCTAGGGAACTCTCTAATTTTGGAGATTTATTGAAAAGGAAAGCTTCTCAACTTCTAGCTAAGAAGCAAAAAATAAATATTTTGGAGAAAAATAAAAGTATTTTGAATGAAATTGTACCTGAGGCTACAATCAATGAAAAAGAAAACATATACAATCAATTGAGAGAACTTGTTAGTCAAATAAACCATCTGGGAACCAACACTACCGAGTATATGATGAAATGTCATGCCCAAAAACTAGGGCAAAACACACACAATATTTTTTTTTAAAGAACATAACATCAACTAGGTTACACACTAAGGAAAACTCAACACAAAAATAAATACAACTACCAACACATATCAACTCACAAGGGAAATCGTGCGATGTGTTGTCTTGCCAACATCCCTTGTGTATCAAACTACATTAGCCAAATGAAACCCTAACTAGGTTTAAACATAAATAATAAAAGGGAATAACCCAATATAATAATCCAAATTTAGAAAAGATGAAAAGTCAATGATTAGGTCAACAAACCCTAAGAGGTCAAATTTGAAGAAGAACGATTCAAACGAAATCAAATCATAACCCTAATGGTCCCTTACAGATGCCAAGTTACCAAGTAGGATCAAAATACAGAAAATTGAATAAGAGATAAATGATAAAATATAATCATGGTAATAACCCTAATGTGATAACTAGGGTTAACAAAATATTTCTAATTAAAATATAATAATATTTGATTAAATTAGAATTAAATTAAAATAACCTTTGATTAAACTATATAATTACCACAAGTACAATAATCGGTTTAATAATCAAATTAAGAAATTGAAAACATTTAAAATTATAATTATTAAATAAAAATATTATTACTAGGGTGAAATATTTCACCTAGGTCCCACCTAGGACTTATAAATTAATCTTCCCCCTATTAGTACAAATATTAAAAGAAAATAATAAAAATCATTAAAACAATAATTATCAATTAATTTGCCCAAAACTATAATAAAACCTTAATAAAGTTCAAATAATTTAATTAAATATATTAAATCAAAATCTCAAATCTCTAGAATAATACTAAAATATTTTTAAAAGCCCCATTAAATAATTCCCCAACAATTTCAAATTTGAAAATAAATCAAATAGTCATTTAATGGCCAAATATTTATTAATTCAATAAAGTAAACCATAAGGAATCTTGAAAATCTAATGGCTAAATAAAATAATATTTTAAAATTAAAATTTTAAAAACAGATAGAAAAAAGTCAATTGTCATTAAATACTCCAGTAACTAGTAATTAAATTGATTAGCCAGAATTAAATATAATTATTAAATTAAAATTTAAAAATGATTTGGCTCCAAAGGTAAACCCCAACCCTAATTTTGAGATTAGGGTTTGGCCCTAAAATAAAACATGGCAAAAACCCTAATTTCTCCATTTGGGGTTTTGCAGATTTGGCCTTGAGCATGGTTGAAGGAAATCAATAAGAAGTATACACACAAGTATACAAGAGTGTATATACACATGAAAGTGTATATATACACTCATATATACTTGTATATATATGTCAAAGAAATTTAACAATGCAGATAATAACCAGTCCTTTACATGAGCTCCTCATTGTAGCACCAAACAAATACACCAAGGTATAGAATTTATAGTCTTTGATTTGATTTAATACCCATGTGAAAAATTATATTATAGTTTCTCTTAGATTTAAATTTACATTCTTTGTTTATACAGAGTTATTTTTTAAATATATTTAGATCTTACTGCTTTTAGCACATAATGTTATTCTAGTTTTTTTTTTAACCTTATAAATTTTTCTATCTGCAGAATCTTTTTTTTTAATATTAAACACATAATATTATGTCGCAAGTTTTTTTATATTTATTTTTATAGATACTAGCATGCTACATATTTTTTTATCAAATTTTATTCTATTACATTTAACATAAAACATTTGGATTTTATTTATAACAAAAAAAACATATTGCAGAGGGGGTTTGGGGAAGGGTCCGTCAGCTGTCGTACGACAAAACAACTCCCTCTCCCCAACCCTTACAGCAGTAGGGCACTGCCCCCGCAACCCCCACGGTGGGGACACTACAGTGGCAGCACCGCCCACAACAACCCTCACATGCAGTGACTGTGGTGGCGACGTTGCCTCGTGCAGCTCCCACCATGGGTGTTGCGGTGGTAGAGCTGTTGTCGTAGCCTCTACAGGCACGAGGACAACAGTGATGGGAACGGAGTTTGTTTTAAACCTAGTTTTTTTAAAAAAAATTTTAAATGCCAAAAGTTTTCGGTAATATAAAACTTAGATCTATTATAAAGTTTGATTAAATGTTTATAATATATATATATATATATATATATATATATATATATATATATATATATATATATATATATATATATATATATATATATATATATATATATATATATATATATATATATATATATATATATTCATATTAAGTTTATTTAATCTCCTATTTCAGGAATCGAACGCAAGATCTTGCTATTACATAGAGAAGTAGCAACCGCTGCAGTCCAGGCCAATGCCTTATATATATATATATATACACACACACACACACACACACAAAGAAGATAAGGGATATAGAAGTATGACTAACTATACAATATATACAATGTATATAAACATATGCGTATATATTTATATATGTAAATATAAATGTATATATATATTCTCATATATATACACATGTGAATATATACTTGGATGTATATACACCCTTGAAAGAATTTTTGAACATAGAAAATATAGAGAATTCTTTCTTTCAAAATAGGAAAATAGAGAATATTTTAACATTATATACATCTATGTATATATACCTAAGTATATACATGGATGTATATACATGATATTTTTTTGACTCAAATATTTTCAATGAAGGATAATCTTTTCTACTAACAGCATAAACAAATAAACTGATTTTCTTTTCTTTCATTCTTGAAATAAATTTGAACACAAAAGAGGAAGATTTGCATACATTAGAAAATGAACTTTTTTTTTAATACATGCAGGAAAACAAACCATCAACTATACATTTCCTTTTTAAGTATAAAGAATGCATTAACTTTTACATTTTCTTGCTACAATATACAAAGAAATAATAGGAGAAACACTATACAATAAAATACAAGATTTTTAAAAGCATATCACATGATATAGGCATTTACATGGTCTTTTTGTCCAACTTTTTACACAAGGCATTATAACCTAATTTTTAATCAAAAATCAAGTAGGAATAAGTCAAAAGCTTCATTTCCTTTATTAAAACCAGCAAACTAATCCTTTGTAAAATCTGCAAAAAGAAGCCACAAGACCATGGAGGCTCACCTCCCAACCTAGGTCATTACATGGCCAGCCCTGAGCTTGGGGAAATAAAGGTGGATGAGGGTTACAATCAAGCCTCAACACACATACACATAAAAAAAAAATAGCAAGTTTACAACACATAAAATTATCATCCCAAGGATATTCACACAATGGGTCACCTTAGACCCATAAAAGAGATGAAGGTGGAAAGTACCCAAATAGGAGAAGTCATTCAAAAGTAAAATCCATGTGTTCAATAAGGCCAATAATCCATAGCCATTGCCTTCATAAGACCATAACAACAAGTACCAACCCTTCCATTTCCTTTCACAAAATATAACCCTTATGACTCCCAAAATAGTATACAAGAAGAATGGCAACATGAAGCACATACATTAATACCTCATCCCCTTCCTCCTTGAGGAAGGACTCTACACTATATGGGAATTCCCAAATTAATCCCTTCACCCCCTCCCAAGGGTGAATTTCACCTTGTAAACCCCAATAAAACAAAACACTAAAACAAAAACTAGCAAAAAGACATAACAAGGAAGCCATGAAAACAAGCATGAAGCTTCACAAAATCATCACAATAACATAACAAAGAAATCTTCATTTTACATACAATAAAAAGAAAGAGTCTTCCATGAAAAGACCACCAACCTTACTCCAAGCTATGGGAAAAATGGGTTGAGAAGAGCTCCCTTTCTTACAACCCTTCCTTCCTTGCTAAGTCCACCAAAACTTGCTAAGTCCACTAGAAGTCTCCAAATTTGGATTATGGGCAATCAACCTACCAAATTTCTCTCCAACCAAATAAAAAAGAAAACCCTTCTTAACCTCAAAGATGATTGGGCACACTCACCTAGTGTTATCTCTTAACAAGAGGGAAATTCATAATTGAAAAGAGAGGAAAACATGGCACACTTCCCAAATTCGTCATCTTTCAAAAATGAATCTTGTGAAGAGGAAAAAATGGTCTAAATTCATCATATTGGTCAAAATTTGACCCCCAACCCAAGGTACACCTATGAAGACGTCTTATTTTAACCCTAACTAACCCGTTGGGTCACTTTTTACCTCTCAAAAGTCCACTAAGAGTTGACTTGCAAAAAGGTAAAATAAGATTCCTTCCTAAGGTTCAACAACCAAGATACCTAACCTTAAGATTTTAAAAGGTGACTCAAAGGTGGAAAACAACTAATAAACAATGCACTTGGCCATGCCAACTCACAACATATGTGTCAATTGACACCACAAAGAGGATAAAAAACATCACTACACACATGGCATGTCAAGTAGACATTAATTTAAAAATAAAAATAAACACAATTAAATAATACAATCAAGCATTACTTTACATCGTTATACATCACAACGGGGTTATTTCTCCATTTGGAGATGACCTTGGTTTTACAATATTTTCACATGCATCTGTCTTTAATTTCCCCTTATTTAATCCATGGTCTTTTCCTACACACTAGATAAAATATCAGTAGGTCATGAAAGATAAAATAACATATGCATACAAAATACATCATAATGATCACACTCAAACACATCATAAAATTTGAATTGCATCCACACTTCATCACAAGATAATCACATAATTTTCAATAATAAATTTCCTAAATTCAAAGCATGTTAATCAAGAACACAATGATATATAAATTAAGCTAACATACTAACCAAGATCATTTCACATAAACTTTTTTTTCTTAAGTATAAAATTAAAGCATATTATTCTAAATTAATGATTCATAAAATACCATAAATCAAGACCTATAAATCAAAGCATGAAAATAATTCTTAAATCATCATCCACATAATCATAGGTCATCACATAGCATCAAAAGTATAATGTCTCTGTCCATATAGTCCAACATGATAAAAGAATGTATCAATATGATAGTCATAAGAGGAAAATAGGTTGCTATGAAATGATGGCACGGGGTGAGGCCTCACATGAAAGTTCACAAGAAAGACACGGAAACAAAGGTGATTAAATAATTGGTCTAAGGACACTTTCCCACTTGGTAGTATAGTCTCTGTCATTGATTTTGTAGAGAATTATACACTAAAACCTCAAAATGAAGTACAACCTATGTATTATCACTCTAAACAAGTTACAATTTTTAGACACATTGTATTCATGCATGCACATGATAGCACAGAGGAGGACATAAATGTTATAAGAGAGTATCACTTCTATATCAGCGATGATAGTACACATTCCTTAGGGTTGGTACAAGGATTCTTTAAAGTTTTCTATGAAATTTTAAGGGAAAGAAGTATAAGATACAACCAACACTTAATATGGTCAGACAATTGCACCTCACAATTCAAGAGTGCAAGGATGTTCTACTGGTTGACTAGGATGCATGTGACAAGTGGTGTGCAACATTTTTGGAATTTCACTAAGGCGGGTCATGGAAAGGGAGAGCATGATGGTGTAGGATCACGTGTGAAAAGAGCTCTTACTAGAGAGGAATTGAAGTATGAAGGTGGTGCAGTGTTAATAGATGTAGAAACAATTGTGCAATAGTGTAATTCTATGATGGGACCAGGTAATGCACGTAAGTCTATGGTTTCCATATTTTTTTGGTTAATACATGAATCTAACATTAAAAACTATTTATATTATTGTACACTTATAGGATCAAGAGACATACATTCATTTAGAAGTTCAAATGCAACATCATTAGCTATGTATACTAGATAGATTGCATATTTTTCCTCTTCGTGTAACTAGTTTTGCACGATGAATGTGAATCAAAATAGTGGGTTGACCAATGGTCTTGTAGACCTTTACAAACCCTAGATACATATCAACTTCCTCGAGCACTACAACTAAACCAAATGGAAGCATCAAAGGATTTTGACCTGCATGTATCTAACGTAGTTGAACCAGGTAATTTATCAATTTATTACTTAGTGAATTATTTTTCTCATCTTGTATGAATTTTAAGGTCAATTTATTAGTTATTTATGTTTATTTTAGTATTAACTTATAGTCTTCTACTAAATGCAGGTCATGTATATGCAGTCATTGAATATGAGAACAATGAAGAAGGAACAAATTAATTTGTGTGTCATTGTATTGACGTCAAAAAGAAATTGACAACTACAGTCACTGATGGAGAGAGTATTGAGTACCCAATAGGTTTCTCTATTGTGACATGCACATGGCTTAGTAGGTACTATTTTTGTGTTGAGTTTTTTTGAGACCTCTTAAACTCAATTTATTACACTTTGTATTGATATTAGAATTAACATATTTTTATAATAAAATACAGGTACCCTATCAAGAATTCTAACGCCTGGTTATTTGAAAACTTTGAGACACATGGACACATTCTTAATTACTCTAAGCTTGTTGTTGCAACAAATATTCAATTGATTAAATATCATGGTAGACCTCTTAACAAGAATTTGTGGAAAGTTCATGAATATGACCATGAGACAATACTTGACACAATAATGGTTAGAGTTGATCCAAAAGATTCACTTGATTGATTTTGGGCCATAACGATGGTTAATTCTATAATATGGTAGAATGATTTTAATAATTTTTATATGATTCTATGTGCATATGAGCTATAATGTGCATATTTGCATGCCAAATTTTGTATATAAAAACAACAATCGACTATAATGTGCATATTTAGATACAAAATTTTGTATATATAAACAATAATGAGCTTCATCATGCATATTAGATGCAAAAATTGAAATATAAAAGTGCCCATGGGGCTAATTTGCAAATATTAAGAGCCCACATTTTGTATATCCTAATTTGTACCATTTAATTATAATAACATATTTAATTTTGTATCCTTACATTTGTATCGTCTTAATACCATGTAAAGAGCAGAAATTGTGATTCCTTACTATGAATTTTGTATCCTTATATTTGTATTGTCTTAATTTTGCATCCTTACACGTGTATTGTCTTAATTCTACATACATTTGTATCATCAAATGATTTAATATTTGGATTCATTGAGTCAAAATTGGTCAAATGTATCTAAATTAAAATGGTGATTCCCTATGGCGAAGGGATAGTGTTGAAAGATTGCATTTTGGTATTGAACGATCTACTCCATTAGCTCCAGTTGGGTGGGTAATCGTTAATGACAACCCTATTGTTCCCACAGAGTCGCTAGAACGTTCGCGAACATGCCGAACCAAAGTTTGCCCAAAGTGCACTAAGCACCATTAGGAAATGATCTTTTGAGGCTCGTATCTCGTACACCATGAGAGGTATTGGCAAACTGTGAGATGCTATAGGACCGTGTTTCTGAATCCAACAATAACCTCTCTCCATTCTGGTAGATTCAATTTTTTTTTAATTTGGCATTCCAATCTCGCTTGAAACCAAAACTTGCAGTGAGGCTCAGTTGAAAGTTGCACCACTAGGTTTCTTCCAAACCATTTGTCCTAGCACCGAATGGTTTGCGTCATTGTCTCTAGTTGGGCGCATAAACAATAGTGACAACCTCGTTTCGACCAGGGAATCACTAGAACATTCATGACCATACTAGACCAAAGTGTCCCTAATGTGTACTAAGCACCATTGGAAAGTGATCTTTCGAGGCTCGTATCTCGGACCCCGTGAGAGGTATCACAAAACCATGAGATTCTACAAGATTATGTTTTTGAGGCCTAAAATAACCACTCTCCATTCTGGGAGATTCAATTTTTTTAAATTTGGCATGCCAAGCTCACTTGACGCCAAAACATGCACTGAGGGTCAGTTGAAAGTTGTACCACTGGGTTTCTTCCAAACCATTCATCTTGGCACCAAAAATTCTGCACCATTAGCTTTGGTTGGGTGGGTAAACTCTAGTAACAACCCTGTTTTGATCATAGAGTCACTAGAAAGTTTGTGACCATGTCGGACCAAAGTGTCCCCAAGGTGCACTAAGCATGACTGGGCAACGATCTATGGAGACTTGTATCTCTGACCCCATGAGAGGTATTGGAAAACTATGAGATGCTACACAACCGTGTTTATGAGGCCTACAATAACCTCTCTCCATTCTTGAAGATTTAATTTTTTTTTAATTTGGCATGCCAATCTTGCTTGATGCCAAAACTTGTAATGAGGGTCAGTTCAAAGTTGCGTCACTGGGTTTCTTCAAACCGTTCATCCTGGCACCAAACAATCTATACCATTAGGTCTGTTTGGCTGGGTTACACTAGTGACATTCCCATTTTGACCATAGAGTCAATAGAATGTTCGCGACCATGTCAGACCAAAGTGTCCCCAAGGTGCATTAAGTAGCATTGGGAAATGATATTTTGAGGCTCATATCTCAGACCCTATGAGAGATATTAAAAAAATGTGAGATCATACAAGACCATATTTTTGAGGCATACAATAACCTCTCTCCATTCTGGGAGATTCTTTTTTTTTTTTTAATTTAGCATGCGAATCTCGCTTGATGCCAAAACTTGTAGTGAGGATCAGTTGGAAGTTGCTCCACTAGGTTTCTTTCAAACTGTTCATCCCAATATCGAACAATATGCATCATTAGCTTTGGTTGGGTGGGTAAACGCTAGTGACAACCCCATTTTGACCACGGAGTCACTAGAACATTCACAACCATGTCAGACCAAAGTGTCCCCAAGGTGCAGTAAGCACGATTGGGCAGCAATCTTTCAAGGCTCATATATCAGACTCCATAAGAGGTATCGACAAACCATTAGATCCTACAAGACTATGTTTCTAAGGCCTACAATAACCTCTCTTTTTTCTCAAAGATTTGAATTGTTTTGAATTTGGCATGCCACTCTCGCTTGATGCCAAAACTTGCAAGGAGGGTCAGTTAAAAGTTGCACCACTGCGTTTCTTCCAAACCATTCATCCTTTCACCAAATGGTATGCGCCATTAGCTCCAATTGGGTGGGTAAATGCTAGTGTCAACCCCGTTTTGACCATGAAGTCACTAGAACATTTGCTACCATGCCAGACCAAAGTGTCCCCAAGGTGCACTAAGCATGATTGGGAACTGATCTTTTGAGACTCATATCTCGGACCCCGTGAGAAGTATCGACAAAATGTAAGATGCTACAGGGCCATGTTTTTTAGGCCCACAATAAACTCTCTTCATTCTGAGAGATTCAAATTTGTTTGAATTTGGCATGCCAATCTCGCTTGATGCTAAACCTTGCAATGAGGGTCAATTGAAAGTTGCACCAATGGGTTTCTTCCAAACCGTTCATTCTAGCACCAAATGGTCTACACAATTAGCTCCGGTTGGGTGGGTAAATGCTAGTGACAAGTGTGTTTTGATCACGGAGTGACTAGAACGTTTGCAACCATACTAGACCAAAGTGTCCCCAAGGTGCACTAGGCATCATTGTGAAGCAATCTTTGGAGGCTTGTATCTTGGACGTTATGAGACATGTATTGGAAAACTATGAGATGCTACATGACCATATTTCTGAGGCCTACAATAACCTCTCTCCATTTTGGGAGATTCATTTTTTTTGAATTTTGCATAGCAATTTCCCTTGATGCCAAAACTTGCAGTGAGGGTCAGTTGAAAGTTGCACCATCGGGTATCTTCCACACCGTCTATTGTATAACTGAATAGTCTACACCATTATCTCCCGTTGGATGGGTAAATGCTAGTGAGAACCTTATTTTGACCACAGATTCACTAGAACGTTCATGACCATGCTAGACCAAAGTGTCCCCAAGGTCCACTAAGCACCATTAGGTATGTCGGTGAACGTTCTGGTGTGTCAAGAGACAAAGTGGGACCATTCCTAGGGTAAACCTTCTCAACCAGACGTGATGGAATTATTGGTTTGTACCCACAATGAAAATATGTTTATGCTCCAATGAAGATGGGGACATGACCATAAAGGGTCATTTACAAATGTAAAGAGACCAAGGATGGTTATTTAAATGTGTTTAAAACATGTTTGTCATGTTTTGATGATCATTGTGTAATATTGATAAAGACCTTGAAGGTTGACATTGATTTTAATGTGGTCAATAGAGCCATTAAAATGATATAAATACACTAAATGTGCTAAAATGATGTAATAGTGCCTTATTGGCAAAGTAAGCCTTAAGGGTCACTATGAGGTCTAGATGACCTTAGGGGCAATATTTGGTTTGAGATAGAGTGTTTAAGCCTTAGACAAGGATCTAAGAAAAGATATGTCTTGTGAGGGTCGAGTTGACAAAGGTAGTTGACAACTTGAAAACCTTTTTAAAAAACTTGTAATTGTTAACAATTGTTTTGTGACTGTTGTAGACAGTTTTAGAGTTAGTTGCCAGTTTTAGAGTGTTTGGGGATCTATTAGAGGAGATCCACATGAGTATGGTTTAGTATGTAGAATGGTGTGATAGTGAACCAATGTAAATGGTTCCAAATTAATAAACAAATTAATATTCTTATAAACTGGTTCACTGGCCTGTGGGTACAATCATTAAACCAGGGCATTTGAATGCATTGTAGATTATGTTTGTGATTGGAAATAGAGTAAATTGATTGTCTATTGTCTTGTTATCACTTCCATGATTTTATTCCATCATTTCATTAGCATTCAAAGGAAAGGAATTAATTGGTGTCTTGTATAATAATGTTTGGTTGCAGGGATATGCAAGATATGGTGGTGGAGAGACCAGAAATGGTGGTAAATGTTGATTCAAGGTGCATGAAGTAGCACCAGTCATTGTTGCGAGCATATAATCCAAAGGATGAGTATATTTTTTGATGGATATATACTATTGGGGTCCATAGGGATGTGTTATATCCATTGGGTGGATCTAAAGATATTTGCAAGGGTCTTTGTGAACAAGCCCTAGCCAAGAGACCCTAGAAAGGAGGGTTTGGTACCTAGAATGATAGGTCATTATTTTCTCAATAACAGTTTGACAAAATCTTGATGTAGAAGGATTATTTCATTAATGTTCTTATTGATTCTCATAGAATGATGTATCTTCGACATGTATAATAGAGTTCTAACATGATACATTTTAGAAGAGTTTATTTGACAAGGTGATCATCGGATTTGTGAAGTGAACTTTGAAGGATTTTCTTGGTTGAGAGCATCAAATACACATGAATACAATGTATCACATAAAGTATGAATTCACTTAAATGATGAATTACATTTATATGAACATGCGTAGCACATAAAAAGTACACATAAATTTTCTTAAGTCGGGAAGCATATATGTACCACATGGATTACAAAGCATACACATGAATTCACTTAAGTCGTGCACGTAGCCTGTACACATGAATTTAGATTATGAAGAATGTACTTGAATACACATGAATATACTTAAGGCATAAATCCTACAAATGATTACATACACACAAGCATATTTACATACTAATAATGAACAAATAACAAATTGGATCGAATATCAAGTTTGATATATATCAAAATGAACAATAATTTGGCACATATGAATGGCATACATGCCAAGTTAATAATAGAGTTAGAAAAATGTGGCATCGACTATGTCAAGGTTGATATATACAATAAAAATATTGAATATATACTAAATTTGGTCGTTCAATAACCATAACTAGATCTATATATCTCTATCAATATCTATGACTCTACTGGATCATCGAAATTGAGCCTCTTCAAAGAAGTAGGTGGCTCACTAGGTGACTACACAAGAACAATTCAAATGCTAAATCACGTATCTTTTCTCAAAATAACATCAAAATAACTAAATATATTATTGTAATATGTTAGAAGTTGAATTGTTGGTTACCTCATCTATTTCTTCTACAATTGGGTCATTCCCTAAAGTTGATGGTCCCAATCTTGCATGAGCTGGACTCTTAAAAAAATATAAAGGTAGAGGATCCATGGGAGGTTGTGAAGAGGGCTATAACAGGTAAAATAAAATGAAATCAAGTTACATGAAACACTATGTTTAACATGTATATATAAAAAATACATACCGAAACTCAAACCTCTCAATATTTGGGGTAATATTTGGTTTTGGTATGAAACACATAGAAAAACATATGGTTTTTGTATGAAACCTCTAAAAATACATTGAAAAAATAATATACCAAAAATACATAGAAAAAACATGGTATTTCTATGGTTTGGTATATAGAAAACATATGGTTTTGGTATGAAACTTCTAAAAATACATACCTTAGGGGCAATATTTGGTTTTGGTATGAAACACTATGTATCAATTAAAACTGCAAACAAGAGATGTGCAAAATATTAATTGCAAAGTAATCAAAACCAAAGTCAATGGCATAAAGGGTGATATCATCAAGTTCAGAAATCTGAGCAACCGACAAGCCCTATAAAACACCAAATAAATATGCATATATTAACAAAATATACTTTGAAACATACATAATAATTCCATTTTAAGGAATATTTTAAAAGAATTGCCTTAGGTGTCGAAGCTACACATGTATGTGTATGTGTACGTCTACTCGAACGAACACTCTGTGGTGTGCTCGTATCACCTTCTACACCCTATAATGCATATTATTCATGTATCAATTTCAATTATTCTCTAAATAAAAAATTATTTACTTTTATAAGATTTAGGTGATTAATTAATAACATGTCAAAACAAAAATAAAAAAACTTGTCTCTGCTCTCTAGAAATTACCATCGTCATCAAGTTGTCTATGAGGGTTTCACCCTTAACATTGAATGCATGACATATACACCCGCAATATGTACATGAATGAGATGTCAAACTATCCTCATTCGCGTCAGTATCTACCCCAACACATATACCCTGACAATTGGGGCACATATGCTCAATGGATTGGGTTGATCCAAATGGTGCATCTGATGATGATGGAGGTGGCAGGGGTGAAGATGCAAATGTTGCATCTTATGACAATGGAGGTGGTACAGGTGTTGATCTATCCTATGCTCCAACAAACTGTGTTCCATGCTCAATGATGACATCAGTCAATGATGTAGCTACATGAAGGGTCTGTAAATCTATGGACTCCTTCACAACTATTGGGACCGCAACACGAACCATGGGTTTTTTAGCTAGAGGCCTCCTATGTTGTGGTTGTACCACCCTACGGTCCCCAGGTCTATCCTATGTAGAGCCTCTCCCTCTACCTTGGAACTGTCGGATGTCAAAGTACTTCGGCTTCTCACCGAGGATAAACTCACAATATAGCTTTTTGAAGAAATATAGATTTCTCAAGAAATATAGAGGCACCTCCCAATTATTACAGGGTGCTTGGTCAAAGAACATATACCACCTATTTCCAAAAGATGATTTCATCCTATTGTGAACACACCAATGTATAGGAAAACAAGTCGTATTTAGTTCTAGGGTGTTACTAGTGCTAGGATCGATAAAAAGAACACATAAATCACTTTTAAGAATGGCCTTCTTTTTCACTTCATCATATGACAAGCCATCCTCATAAAATGCTCGACACCTATCCCTCCATGAACCCCATTTGTTAACGTCTCTAAAAACCTCATTTGCACTATTGGCCATTCTTTTTAGCATCGAGGTGGGGGTTGAGTGGTGGTCAAGACTAGGTTGACCAATCTACATGATCTAATGGAGGACATGAAGGGTTTACGGGTGGCGGTGGCTATGGAGGAGGATTTTGTGGTTTTGGTTGTTTCTCATGTTCAATATTTTCTTATGTTTCTTGTGCATGAGGTTTTTGTTTTCTTTTTCATTTTGTGAAAGTATTTGTAGAATCTGACATCAATTTTTTTAAAAAAAATTAATTGAAAAACCCTACTTAAAATAAAATACAAACAAAAACATTTAAAACACTAAAATCTTATGTTTTCGACAAGATGCCATTGTTGTGAATCGATGAAAAATACAAATAGAACCAAAACACGCTCACATTTTGCAAAAAATGGCTTCCTCAATTAACTATTCCTTCGTTTATGGTGTTGGAAATGGTCCAAAGCCGCAGGTTTTGAGGAACATAATGTTCCTCAAAACTCATACGCATTTTGAGGAACATTTTTGTTCCTCAAAATTCATACGCATTTTGAGGTTCTATTCGCATTTTTTAGTATTTTGAATTTTGTATAACCTGTGTGGGTTATGAAATTTTATTTTTTATTTTTTTCTGTAGCCACTAAACTATCCACCATCTTGGTGCACTTACCCTTATTTAGGCACAAGAGCCATACTTGAATTTACCAATGGGCCTTCAATAAGGCGGCTTCATGATTGCCCCTTCTGTAACTAAGATTCCCTCTGAGACTCTAAACTTCTATGGTAGCGGCTAGCCTCCTTATTCTAGTGGTATTATAGCCCCAGATCTCAGTAGTCACTTCCTAAAGCGATCCCCTACAACACTTTGGTGAGCCTTACCTTGGCAACACTGTACCTGCTATTTGAGTCAGTTTATTTACAGAGCCATGTCTCTCATCATTTGGATCCCTGAGAGAGGTTTCACAAAAAATGGTATGCTAAACCACAAATTAGGAGAATTTTGACCTACTTCAATTTTACAAGCTAAAAAAATGCTTGAAATGAATGATGCACTTATATGATGAATCATGTTGAATACACCATCTATTACATCTATTGAATAAAGGATTGTCTTTAGTTAGGGTGCACTTACAGGTGGTCGGTTCAAGGCGTTTGTGGCGTTGGTGCGTAATGGCACTACTCTTCTTTTCTGCACAACATAATGAATTGAAATGAAACCTTTTTTTTAAGTTATGCCCATGTTCATCTAAACTTCGACGAATTGCCCTAGTCGTAGAAATTTAGACGAACACATGCATGGATTAAAAAAATCAAAGTTTTCCTCCTAAATTCTTACTAAGAAAAACCATTTTGCAAGTTCGTCGAAAATGTTGGTAAAAAACTAGGGTCAAATGTAGTAGTGGATACACAGTCATGCTTCTTGCTAAGCCAAGAGATCAACTTCTTCCCAAGAAAAAGGCTTCTCCACTAGTTTTTTTCTTGTCATCTACACATCCTACCCAATCTGCATCACTGTAAACATTCAATGTGAAGTTGACTGATCTATCATACCACAATCCTAATTCAATTGAGCCCTTGAGGTATCTGAATATCCTTTTTATTGCTACAAAATGTGTATACTTTGGATCTACCTAAAATCTAGCAACAATTCCAATTGCATTAGCAATATCAGGTCTAGTATGTGTTAGATATTGAAGCCCACCAATCATTGATTTGTACTATTTTTGAGGTACATTCTTTGCCCCATCTTAAATGGATAACTTACTCCTTGTCACCATAGGAGTTCCAACTAGTTTACTTCCATCCATGCCAAATTTTTTCAACAACTCTTTTAGATACTTTCTTTGTTATATAAAAATCTCATCTTTGTTCTTATTTATTTGCAATCCCAGAAAGAATTTCATCTCCCCTATCATTGACATCTCAAACTTACCTTTCATTTATTCTGTAAACTTGTTACACATAGCATCATTACCCCAAATATAATGTCATCACCAAATACTTCTATTATCAAAGTATCTTCATTATTGCATCTTAAACATAAATTACCATCTGCACTACACTTCTTGAAACCAAGATGTAGTAAATACTTGTCCAACCTTGCATACCAAGCCCTTGGAGCTTGCTTCAATCCATATAATACTTTCTTTAATATGCGAACCATATTTCTATCACCTATCATAAGAAAACCATAAGGTTGCTCAATGTAAACTTCTTCTTCCAAATCACCATTCAGAAATGTGAACTTGGCATCAATCTGATACATCTTAAAATATTTGTATGCGACATAGGAAAAGGATAACCTAGCTACCTCTATACTCGCCATTGGTGGAAAGGTCTCCTCAAAATCAATTCCTTCTTGTTGTGAGTATCCCTTACACACTAATCTGGCTTTATTCATAATCACAACTCCACCTTCATTCATTTTGTTTCTGAAAACCCACTTTGTGTCAATGACATTCTTGTCTTTAGGTCTTGGGACCAATTCCTAAGTGTTGTTTTTTTCTCAATTTGACCCAATTCTTCTCTCATTTCCTTAATCCAATGCTCATCATTGCAAGCCTAGTCAAGTATCTTTGGCTCAACTTGCAAGATCAAACAAACTACATTTCTAAATTGCGACCTTGTCCTAGTACCTATACTCTCACCTCGAATGATCTGATCTTGTGGATGATTCTTCACAACATACTTAGGTGTCTTGAACACTCCTAGTTCACTCATATTTACATCTGTCACTTCTTGGCAACAAATCCTCTTGCAGTTGTTCATGTACTTCTTCCTGACCTTTCCCTATTTGAAGCTAATTTTGATTGCTCTGAAATATCTCATTTTCAAACCATTCCAAATCTAGATTATAAGGATTGATTTCGCATGTTCTTTCTTGTACTTGAAACCTTTCATCAATTATGACATTCACACTCTCAATCATTTTCTTAGTTCTCAAATTTTAACATGGATATACTTTTCTTTTAGTGGAATACCCAAGGAATATTCCTTCATCACTTTGAGCATCAAATTTCACTATGCCATCATCTCTTTTGATAAAACACTTTCTACCAAAAATTCTAAAATAGCTAATAGTAGTAGTTTCACCATACCATAATTTAGAGTGTCTTGATTTTTCCTTCTCTAACCTGTACTTTGTTCATTGTGTATACTACACTATTTACTACTTCTCTCCAATGCATGTGTGTTTCTTTCCCTACAATCAACTCTCCTACTCCTGGATCTGAACTTTTTTATGAACTTCTTCCAGATCAGTAACCCGACTCAGGAAAGCTAGCTTGAAGATTACATTGAAGCGGAAGGATTGGACAATTTCATTACTCTGGCACAGGACCCACATAATCTTCAGGAACGCATTCAGGAAAATGATTAAAATAGCGCCAAGATAGACAAATTAGGATTAGTAATTTTTGTCATAGTATGAACTATCAATATGGATTATTACTATAATTTTGTAAAAAAACTCCTTTTATATGGACATACTCTAAAGATATGATATTAAAGGGCTCAAGTAGATCGTTAATAGAACATTTCAGTCCAATATGGTTATGGAAATGAAATGGGTATAGTATATCTAAATGCCTGTTAATTAAGTTTCTAAATTTTGGAACCAGAAGTGAAGCATGGCTTTCTCCCATTCAGTTGGTTATTGAATCAGTCTCTTTCAATAGTCAGTATTTTTTGTATCGCTCTTTGACTTATATTTCTAACTTGTATACAAATATACATCAAACATTTAGTATAAATAGAGATATTTGGAAGAAAATATAGGTAGTTTTTATTGGTTTATATCATTACTCTCATAGATTGAGCCGTGTATAGATTTTAATAATATATTTAGCCTTGAAACATGGTGATTGGTTATCTGGTTAGCTTGTCTGGCTTTATGGATAGATAGAGTTGCATTTAGTAGTCTATCATTCATTTTTATATATATCTCAGTCAGATGGATGCTAGTAGAAAGGGATTTTATAAGAAGTGCTCAAGACTGTCTAGCAAGCCTATTGAAGGCTAGGAGCGTCGGTTGTCCAAGGGTTTGGTTCGGGTAATCTCAAAAATAGATGTTAAATGACTAATTTCAAATGATATTGATTTATTTCGATACAAGTAGAGGTTTATGGGTCTATAATCTTGGGTTCTATCCTCCATGGTAATATTATTATGCTTTCTTAGCTGTAAAATTGATTTAAGGTTTTTTAATATTTAAGGTTTTACTCATATTCTAAATTTGATTCATTTTCGATTACAGTTCTTGTTTCATATTAGCATATAAATAAGAAAAGAATTTTGATTTGATCATTTTTGAATTTATAAGGACTGATTATGACCTACAAATTTTGATCTTATCCGTTAATTTAAAGGATTAATTTAAAAAGCTTGTAAGCTATTTCTTATTATAAAACATTTGATTAAGATGGGGCGAGATTGCTAACATCTTTGATTAGAAATAGATACTCTTGAATACATTACTTTTCTTTGAAGGATATAGAACATTGGCTTATTTGTTTATCTGCTCTTATGTTAGGGCTACTAACATTGATCTTGACTAAGTGTAAGAGAAAGAGTAAATGTAGATAACCAACAATAAAAGTAATTGGGGTGATAGGGAGAGTGATTCAAAATTCAGAAGAAAGATCTTATGATCAAAAGGGTCATATAACAAGATCTACTGTATAAAATGGGTTCATTATCACAATAACATGTTATAAGGATTGAGAATTAGGAATTTTTATTTAAGTAGAATAGATTATCATGTAAAAGTAGATCAACAATTTTCAATACGCTTGTATAGAAATTACTGACGTAGAAAGTACAATTCTTTTTCAGATCTTTTATAAGATCTAGACTAGATTGGAGGTTTTCTTCCCTCCATTATTTCCTACAAGTACCAACAGTGAATGAGGGTGTAAAGTTCATATTTCTTAATATTAATAAAACTTATTGACTTCTTTTACTATAGAAAAAGAAGATTATAGATATAACACATAATAATTATAAAAGTTTCCATTATCATAATATAGACAAATTTTCCATTATCATAACATTTACGAATTTAAAGTTAAACGCTAAAGAGTGGGAGTTAAATAATACAAATGACAAAATAATAAAATATTCAAGAAAGGAAGAGAAGCATCTCTCCACAAACTCAACGAAGTATTAAAAATTAAACTTGTCCTTTATTTTTAATAATCTAATTGTCTTATGCATGATAACTTCAATCTATTTGGAATTGTGGCCATTCAATTTTGCGTGATAAATTGAGGAAGTTAATTGAATATTTGAGAAGTTAATTGAAGTTAATCAAATTTTCTCTAAATTAATTGAATATTTAAGATGTTATAATAAAATAAATTGTTGTTCAGTACATAGAATTGAATATATTTAGTTTTTTTATTCTCACAATGATTGGAACGGTTGTAGTAATGAGATGCCTTTTGTTCGGAAGAGATAAAAACATACGAGAGAATCTATGCTTTTTATTCTATTTAAAATGCAATTAAAATTTCAAAGAAAAATTCCCATCTCGCATTTTTACCAGAAAAAAGAGTGCACTGCCACATAAATTGATGAATTAAAAGACATGCGTGAGCAACCCGAACAAGTTGAAGGCGTGCAAACAATTACAATGTAGTGGGCATTAAAGAAGGGAAAACAGTTATCCTTGTCATCTTTGTTCACGAATTTGGAGTACTAGTAGGGAGTAAGACCTGGTAGGCATGGTGATAAGAATTTCAGGTTATTTAGAACTTGAAAGCAACAGTAGTGACAGTGAAGATCAAGATGAGAGTGAATCTATATTTGAAGGTCATGCTCGAGAAATCTAGACACGTCTGACATAAACAATTGAGACAATGAGAGTGAATCTATATTTAAAGGTCAGGCTCGAGAAATCTAGACATGTTTGACATAAACAATTGAGAAAATTGATGACATTTTAGTAGTTGACAGGGCATTGATTCATAAAGAAATTGTTGCATCTGTATCAGATCCATCAGAGAAGACATGTACAATAGTTAAAGTTGACCTTAAGCTGATTTGAAAGCCCTGGAAGAGAAATCATAAGAAATACTGATAGCAAAAAACTTGTCAGAGTATGTGCCTGTGCAGTGGGGGATTATGTTATATATGGGCCCTGGTTGGGTAAGGTTAAAGCAGTGGATCAAAATGTAACAATCCTTTTTCAATGACAATGCAAATTGCAAGATAAGGAGGGCTGACTGTGAGTACAAAAATCAATTTAAATACATTAGTTTAAAATGAGATGATATATTAAAGAATTTATAGCCAACAAAAAATATTTTTATGAATTTAAGAGTTTAAAGATTAAATCTAAAATTTACATTTAGAAAAGAATAAATTAAAACATAATTATGAATAAGATTTTAAAATTTCTAATATAGTATATTTTAAATTATTTTTAGAATAAAAATAGTAAACAAGAACTAGTAATTAAAAAATTGAGAGCAAAATAAGGTGCAGCACAAAATAATTATAATAAGAAAATATTTAATAATTTACACAGCCTAATAACCATTCCCGGAGAGCTGAAGAACCCTAAGAAATTGACACTCTTGTCCTGTTTCTCACATGCTGGTTGAAAACTTTACTGGTGCCTGGTCACTACAAAAGGAGACTTATCAGGTTCAGTCTCTGCTACTGTGGAGTCAAGTGAAGACACAGAAACTAATGTGCAGTTGGATTGCTTGAAATTTGATTTGGGAAAAACTACTGATGCTCTAAATCACAACAAAACCCGCAGAAGTCTTATGAATCACAATAGTAAAAGGCACAGAAAGGGAGATGTTATTTAACATGCACTATTGGTTGTGAACACAAAGACAAAGGTGAATGTGGTTTGGCAGGATGGCACTCAATCATTTGTTTAGATTCACAGACCTTGTTTCCTGTTGATAATCTGGGAGAACATGATTTCTGGCCTGAGGATTATGTGCTGGAAAAGGGCGAGGATAAGGACAGAGTGGCTTCTAATTACAGCCAAATAGGAGTTGTGAAAAGTGTAGATTCAAAAGAGCGAACAGTAAGGGCAAAATGGCTAAAGCCTAAGCAGTATCCAGAAGATCCTCACGAGTTTGACAAAGAGGCAAGTGTCAAGTGTCTACGAGCTCACTGCACATATAAATTACAACTACTGTATTGGTGAAATTGTCGTTCTGCTGCCATCTGTTCGAGAGAGATTCATAAGATCTGGTATTGTCAACCAATTTGTTGAGCAAAATGGCCAGAATAGTTTAGGGCTAGAGGAGAATGGCGCATTACTGGAACCAAATTCTGGGCAAAGAGATTTAAGAAAGATGTCGAATCATAGAGGACGTGGTTTCATTCATATCTTTCCTTTATTGGATATTTTATTGGTCTTCAGGACGACGACATTGAAGTCGCATGGGCAGATGGGATGATATCAAAGGTGTGTACACTCTTTCTTGAGTAGTGAGGCAGTGTTTCTGAAATAGAATATGATATATATTTGACTTGTAGAGCATCACATGCATCAATTTTTCTTATAAAGATGCCAGATCTATATCTATATTCCTTCTCAATAAGTATAAAAAAACATTAATCAATTATTAAATACCTCGAATTTTCAATCTGCTAAACAAAAATTCCAACCATGGCTGGAACAACAGCGGCTGAAAAAGATTTACTAGAAACAAAAACATAATAAAGTAACTGGAGAAACCACACGACTGTGCTACGTTGCTGTAACTGTAAATAAAGTATCTTATAATGTGGAAACATAAGTTTTTCAGGTTATAACCTTTCATTCATGCTACCAAAAAACAATTGCAGGTTTCTTTTTTGAACAAGGACTACTCATAAAATCTCCCATATTAAAACATTGAAAAATACTTAAGCACTGTAAAGTTTGCAACATTACCCACAAGACATTCATCCGCTCATCCAATAACATACGACTGCAACACCACATAAAAATTCAACCGAAAACAACATGAGAAACGAGTGCTTAACGAACTGGAACATAAATGGCATCTTCTGTAATCAAGAAATTATAAATTAACTTTACCTCCTCTGACACAGAAATCCCAGCTCCAAAAACATCATTCAACACGGTAGTAGAAACAAAAGACGCCGCCAGAATCTCAAGTGCCTGCAAAATGTTAAAATTATTACAAAAGATCTATTAAATGTACTCCGTTGTAACAAAATTGAATCCACCGATATGCACCCCCAACAAAATTGAAATAAAACTGAAACGCTGACCTTCTTGCGATCAACAATAGCATTCTGCTCCTGAAGCTTTGTCAAATCTTTAATGTTGAGCTGATTGAGCAACATTATGCTTGTGATCGTTGAACTCCCAGTTATCTTCAGATCGTCAGTTATTATAAATGTAAGCATTTCCTTGACATAATCGCTATTCCCTTGACCTGTACTTTGGCTGGTGCGTTCGCTGCCCTGGTTGGCATTGGCATTGGCATTCCCCCTCAGCTGAACGAGGCGGTTGATAGTCCTTCCGCAGGTACATAAATCTTCGCTGCTTGTGCTGATATTGTGAGTGCCTCCATTATTAGAATAAGGGCAGACGTAATAATTTCCACCTTCAATCTTTAGAGAGTTATTAAAGTACGTGGTTATAAATTTGGGGTCAAGCAGCTGGGATTTATCCGTGCCCATAAACTGAGAGGGCAGTTTTTCCATGCTATCATAGAGATTGGAGACAGAGCCAACTCTTGTAGCAGATTCGAATTCATTCAGTAATTTGAGAGCAGCACCGATGAGCATGGAAAGAAAACTAAAGAAAAAATCAACAAACTCTTTACCAGCCTCCGCATATATGATATGTTGATTTTTAGTATTTACCAGAAACCGCACATTCTTGGCTTCAGAGCTTTTGTCTGCCATTTAATGCAGGAAAGAGAAATATCTATAAAAGCCCAACTACGATAAACTTCCAATAGACTGATTTAGAGTGAGCGTTCTTTGGCATGGAGCTTCTCCTTTAAAAGCAGTAATGAATACATCGGTTTGGCGCCCAAATTAGTAATGCGAATGCCACTTGTTTGCATCTCAACAAACATGTCGTAACTGATCGCTCTTTTCGAGAAGGTGTTAATCTGTTTAATGCGAATGCCCACTTGTTCGCTCCGTTCGAGAAGTGATTTTCTGCGGAGGAAGATCTTGAAATCTCGACGGCTGTCTTCATATTTGTAAAAAGTAAAAATAAAAACACGCCTCCCTCCAACTTTTTCAAAAAGTTAAAGATAAAACACGCCTCCCAACAATTATTACTTAGTGGCTATAGCCGCTGCCGTATGCCCCCATAACTATCCCTCGATAATTCTGTGTCAGTACTTTTTACGTGTGCCGTGCAAATGAAATCAGAGTATGCCTCCTAAACAGTTCAAAAGATTTAAGTATTTAAAAAGAATACTGTTTAAATAAAAGGTCATATATATTCTTGATTTTTTTCTGATTATTCTTGATTTAATGTAAAAGTTTCTAAATATTGCACATATACTCCAATAATATTTTCCTTCAATACGAATTATATATTTTATAAGAATCGAAAATACTTAAGAACGGCCCTGGCTATCGTCTCAACAAAAATGTACTACACAAATTTATTTTTTGTTGTTTTCGATTCAAAATATGCAGATCATGAAGAACAGATCTTAAAAATTTCGTAAAAATCTATAGTATTTTTGAATTTTTCAAATCTGTAGACATGCATTCCGCATCCCTTAAAAACAGCTAATAAGAATTCTATAAAAATATGCTATAAATATTAGCTAGTTTGAATTCTAAAAATAAAAATATGGTATAAATATTAAAAAATAATAACATTTTCAGCAAGTTTCATCTTGGTAAAGTTATATCTAATTTTCAGCAAGGTTCATATTGGTAAAGTTATATGTAATTGTAAGGCTAAATAATTGCATCTAAAAGAGTTTGATTATTATCAGGTGAAAAAATTATTATTCTCTTATGTTAAAAAATTTAATATTAAAGTTATAATTAATTAAGCTTCTATATTAAACCCTGGTGATATAAGTAGAATAATTAGATACTTATATATTTTTACTTACTAACATTGAATTCATTATTTGCATTTATGTCCCTCTTTGATATTTTCTAGGATATTAATTTTAAAATGAAGATTTTGTTTGATTTTTTTATATTAAAATATAAAAGATTAAAATCTATTATATAATTTGAAGTAGTGGATCAATCTCTTTTTCTTGGTATGCATGCATAATTTTATGAGTTAGATAGAGATGGCTATAAATATTCTCCCAATTAAAGGTGAGAATATTATAAAAATAATAATAGCTAAAAAAATTAGAGAAAATTATTAAACAAATAATAGCTAAAAAAATTAAAGAAAATTATTATCTTTTCTTTATGTTTCATTCTAGAGTGTTTTAAATAAAACTTTTTAAAATAATTACTAAACTTTTTATAAAAATATTTTTAAATTTAATATTTTTTAATTAAAAAAATACTTAGATAATAGTAGATCTCAGTTTCATATTTATTCATGAAATTATTTACAGTGCGTTGCAGAAAACTATTGTACAGTATTTGTAATTTAAAATTATGAAATTTCTAAAGTTATTAGTATATTTCATTAAATCTTTTTCTACATTTGATAATGTGAATTTTTATTGACAATAAAAACATAAACAAATTTATAAAATACAAGTAAAAATTAGTTATATGTATTAATTAAATTTATAAAAGTTGTCTGCCTTGGTGGCGAGTTACCAAAGTTCCATGAAATTACTAGTCTAAAGAAGAAAATAATTTTAAATTTTTGAGTAATTGGGAACCATCACATTTACCATGTATGTGAATTAGAGCGTAAATACCAGGCCATCACTTTCAAACCTGTATACACGACATGGGTGCTGGGCCTTGGTATTCATTATGCAAGGCACTTTCTTCATTGGGGTGTTGTTCTGAAGGCTCACAGACCATGGCGTCTGAGTATGTTTACATTCACTCGAATATGGAGTATTGTTGTGTGTGTATGAGTGGCACTACATAATGGACGTCTTCCATAGCAAGGAAATGAGACATGACAATTGCTAAATGCTGCAATGAACCTTTGATCTATCATTCCTGAGAAGATGGGCCAGGAATTGCATAATCTAGACAAAGAACCAAACTCCAACCTAATTTGCAATTGATGTCCCCGCATATTTGAATTCTCTTATTTTTTTAAATGCATTCAAATCTGAGGCACAGTCAGCCAGGCTTTACGAATACATTAATAGTTCAAGAATTATCATCATCTCTACCTCATCTCAGAATGCACAGCAAACTATAATATTCGGAACAAGAACAAGATTTTCTTATAAACAGAAGAAGTTAGCAAACTGTTTGACAAAATGTTAGCAGACTTTGGACTCAATAATGATCATTCGACATTTTATTTATATGAACTATACTAAACATCAAGTGCCTTCTATGAGAATGCTTGGTATCAAGCGTTTAACAATGAATATTGCATTGAATTATTATTACAGTCCAATCAGAAATAGATATTGATTTATCACATTGCTAGTTTTTCCTCCATGGTAACTGTTTGAGAAAATTAAAGGACGGGAAAAGTAGAAATTTATGCTAATACCCTTTGGGAACATTACAAGGACCTTGCTCCTCTGCTTTTGAGCTCTGCAAAAGAAATATTTCAGGGAAACGAATGCTTTCTACTAACCAGGGTTTAAAATTACTCTTAGCTACTTTGATTAGAATTAGAATTAAAAGAGTATTTAGGAATCCATTATATTATGAGATCCCTAGCATATATTATTCCCTACGGACAAAATTACAAGATTCTTTTCTTCAATTTCAATCCCAGGCTCCTCATAATTATGGTTTGTCCTCATATCACCCCTGAAAGTAGCACAATTTTGACAGATTAAGCATAATCCTATGTATTGTTCCTTTAACGTACATTAACTGTAAAGACCAAAACCCTCACCAGCCACCTTTTATTCTCATAGAATTCGATCGCGTGCTTTATTTAACTTTCATCGTGCATTAAAAAAAAAATTCAGATTTCGCACTCTCTTTTCTGTATTATGAGCATGCGTGCAGATTTCGTAAATTGAGTTCTGATTTCCCCTGCATTTCTCCATGGGCCATCGCAGGAACATGACTCTGAAAAGAAAAAGAAAAATAGATATACAAAATACCAAAAAAATTGAACAAAATACCAAGAAAGGTGAGAAAAAACTAAGAAACTAACAAAAATTCAAAATGAAAAGACAAAAAAGAAGCCATGGAACAAATTAGACAATGAAGGAAAGGAAACAAAACCAAAATTTCCCCGAAATATCAAATAAACTACATATATATATAAGTGGATGAAATGTGATTTTTTAAACGGCAATCTTGTTCTTTTTTCAATGAAAACATAAGAATAGAGATGCATTTTGAGGGATGGATGGTTGAGTTGTGTGCTGGGTACGATTGGTTTGCGTGGAAGCCATATGGGTTTAACTGATTGC
This sequence comes from Chamaecyparis obtusa, assembly GCA_027943335.1. Classification (NCBI taxonomy): domain Eukaryota; kingdom Viridiplantae; phylum Streptophyta; class Pinopsida; order Cupressales; family Cupressaceae; genus Chamaecyparis; species Chamaecyparis obtusa. Next base: position 53,261 of record BSBK01006345.1, on the reverse strand, counting down.
ATGCAGTTTTGAGCAAGCCATCTGGACATATCTCTGTCTTTTACGTTGCAAGATGTGAACAAATCCATTTTGCTTCTATCCGTGAATCTATAGACATTCCCTTTAAATGGTTCTTTGTAAGATGCATTAAAACCGATTTTACGCACTTTCACTGAGGGAACAATACTAACAATTTTCCAGTATGAGACAATATTCTGAGAAGAATACTGACAATTTTTCCCTCTTTTCTGGTCAGCTGACACTTTCCCATCAGCGGACACTTTTTCGTCAGTGGGCTATGCCTACAGTGAAAAGCTTATCGGCTTAATTACAATACAAAAGTCGTGCATTGAAAGAAGGAATAAACATTACAATACCAAAATATTGAAAATAAATAAACATTACATCCTTACTTAGGAAATTTTGTTGACCACCGGTGTAACGTTGGGCTCGGTTTTCCGACACAACGTGGTACCACTTCTTCATATTTGAAAATGCATAATGCGTAATATTTTTATTATGCTAACGTTGCTAATTGTGTTCTACTCCCCTATCACTCAAACCGACTCACGTCCTATATTACGATGTCCACTCAATGGTTAGTTGAAACAAATGAATGAGGAGTGGACAGGTAAACGTGGCGAACGTTGAAAACTATTTTTATTCTAAACAACCCAACAAATTTCCATTATTTGCAAACTTTCTTTTATGTGCTTGAATCGACTGTAAGCTTTCATTATTAGAAATTTGCAAATGGGGTACTCACCATCGGTTTGGTCTATCATTTTTGAAAATCGAGTAGTGTGCTTCTCTTTTAGAGGTAGAAAACATTATTTGTGCTTTCATGATTATGAATATTCGATAAACATGGTTTGGAATGATTTCCTTTGCAAATAAATTATGTAGCTATTGTACACTTTCAACAGTAGAAGAGGTCATCGAACAATCCAATATTGACGACGCCTTGTTTAGGTAGTTGTGCGTGGTGAGAAATGACCATTGGAGAAGTCAGAAAGCGTAGAAGTTAACTACACTGAATTTCTTTAGGAATTGTTTTTGTAACTATTTTTCAAAAAAGATATTTAGCTTATTTTTTATTGTCAAAAACATTGTTCTCGACAATTTGCAGGTTATTAAAATGCATTTTCTTGGGGAAGCAACAATTGCACATTCTGAACAGTGCACATTTGACATGTATTGATATTGCATAGAAATTATATTTTGCAAGTATTCCTTCATGAATGAAACAAGTGAAAGTTTACGGAGCTTGGCATTTTTTCATTTACAATTTAAGGTTTTTTTTTTCAAATGTGAATCTATCACCCTTAATACAACGCTAAGTTGTGAGTTTCAGAATAGAAATTTGCAGTCAACGCAATGTACATTCCTTCTGCATGGATGTTATTGTTCATCAGTGCAATCACCCCATATAATGTGACTCCTTAGTTTGATTCCATGTAATTGGGATACATTTCCATGGTTTTGGCTATGTAGGGGCCAAAATGCACCTGATAAGGTAATTTATTTACATTTATTAATTAATTTAAAATTCACAAAAATATTGTACTTAATTTTTAAATTAATTAATAAATGTAAATAAATTGTTTTATCGGGTGCATTTTGGCCCCTCCATAGACAACGCCCATTTCCAGCGGCTATAACATCTTGATGCAGTTAAAGAATTGAGGCAAAATAACTTGATTTTTTATGTGATCGGGAATAAAAGCAACGCTTTGAGAGAAGATAATGATAAAATAATTATTTTTTATCTTTGACTGCCTGGTCAAGGGTCTACATGTGACCTTGTTGTTGGCTTGGGCTCCCTGGTGAGTGTTAATTTTTGGTTAAATCAGTTCTTTTTTATACTTAAACAACGTTCATACATTTACCTTTATTTTTGCTATGTCCTAACATGCAAACTATTTTAAATGGAAATGACAACTAACAATCACAGTTTCCTAATGCATGTCAGAATTTAGGAAAAACTTTTTACAATCACCAAATGCTCAATAAATACTAGAATCCATTTGATGCATCACTTTCTTTTGAGGTTCTTGATGTGTTTCTCATATGTAATTCTCATGTCACTTCAAATAAATTGTTGCTAAGGTTACATGCGGAACCAAAAACACACAAGCATTGAGAGACATTCTCTGCACTGCAGCAATGATAGTAGGCATGTGAATTGACAAATTACCTTCATGGTGATTTATTTACTATACTTCCAATGAAAAATCATTATGCAGAACATACACATCATTTTATAAAATGTCTACTTTGGTATTAGTTGATAAATAAAGACAAGTCATTCCTGTATCTTAGAAAACCTTGCATTAGGTTTTCCTTTACTTCAAAACAAACTTTATATCAACATCAAAATCAAGTCTAACAACGCCACTTATATTCCATCCAATAGCTATTTAAGTATAAAACAAGTCCACTATACATATGAGTTGTTAAAGAATAGAATAAAGAACATTTTGAAGGATATAGTTTAATCTCTAGATGCACATAATTACATGTATAGAAATAATTAAAAGCATCATCCATCTTTTGTTCACACTTTTTGACAACCTACCATATCTTGTAAACAAGGGAAAAAAAACTGTATTGGGCCATTGAGCAGAGTTGGATGGCCCTGATGTAAGAAATTACAGACATCAGTTCAGCTCTACAAAATAACAATTTGATCATGGTTGTCCCTAAAGACAATTAAAAGGTTATAAGGAAGATCACTTCTTTACATAAATGGTCTTCATAACACAAACTAAGGAGGATTATAAATTAGCATGCTTTGGTCATTTCATTGGTACTTATAAGTTTGGCGCAGAGCCCAAAACAAACAAAACAATACGGTCTCATTCTATCCAATCTACTACCTACATTAAATTAGAAAAGAATAACGGTATATCATAACCTATATCAGATCAAACATTAGCATCTAATAACATGTGGTCCTTCCCATTTGAGTCACATTTCTCACTCTTCCTTTGTTCATTTCTTTCACTGGATTTTGAACTCATTCCCCTTGTTATATTAGCAATAAGACGAGAAAAACAAACATGTGAATGAGATTTTTTATGACTGGAATGATTTTTAGACTATGGAGCTAGAGGAATGGAGGATGGCATATGATTCTGAATCACATTTTCACCACCTTAGATTCAACTATTTTCAATTTCCACATGGCTTGTTTTGGAGGGCCCATAAATTGGAAAAGGGATTTGACATGGCAAATCGGCACAAGGCTTCCTTTTAAAGGCCATCATTACTATGAATGGTTTCTAATTAAAATAGATTCTACAGAGGATTATAGGAGATACGGAGTAGATTTAATTGATGCCAATTTCATTTTAACTTGCCATCCCCACATGTTAACCTTGGTGGCCTCCCTAGCGTCGTTTCACTAGCTCCAAGATAATTATTACCGGTGGTCAAAGCTACTGGTGGTGTTGCATCTTTGTGTGTCAATTAGATGGGTAAGCTACAAGAGAAATTAAATAGATAATGATTGAACAAGAAAAGATGACTAAGATCAAATGACTTTCTTTCTTGATTTCTTCTATTCTCAATCCACTCGACTAAAAGCAAGCACTCAGTAAATGTTTTTTTGCATGTTGCATGCATACATATTAAGAGTTGAGTTATACAAAGAATACAAGAAGAGGGTTTTACAAACTCATAGCATCATGAATGATTAATCTTTGTCAAACAAACATGACTAGAATCATTGATTCAATTCCATAATTTAGGTATATAGTTTACATGATGTTCAAATGAACATCAAATTCAAACTACTAATATTCACGATGACAATTCAAAGACGTCAAACTTAATCAAATGTATTGGATATAACACTTGAATGAATGTAAAATTTATTGAATTGAAAAATGGCTCATGCTCACTCTGCGCTCTGTTAGGGTTTTTTGCCTTGCATCAATTTTTTGCAGTCCTTGTCCTTCACACATACCGTAGTTATTGCGGGAAGTAGTTTAGTATATATGGCTCCGGCCACTTCCCACCAAGCAATTGATGCTAGTGTTGGTATGGTTTCGGATAGCAATGGCACCGCCAAGGAAACGTTCCCACAAATTTGTGCCCAAAGTGTTCCATGAGGTATGGCTCAGCCTGATATTGTTCTACCCATTAATGAGTTTAATGATGCTTGCACTTGGCTTGAAACACATACCCTTATTGGCTATTTTCTAGGTCGCAACCCTCCTGAACATGTTCTTTGGGATTGGATTGCAAAAAATTGGACCCCTCACGAAATCTGCCTGGATGGTATCCAGAGCCTCACCAAAGGCTTTTTTTGTTTCGCTTTTCCAATCTCTCCCATGTGGACACCATTTTTGCCAAAGGTCCCTGGAATCTTAGGGCCTCACTGTTAATCTTCCAACACTGGTCTCACGACTTCTCTGTCTCTGATGACAAGAAGTTGAAAGTCTCAATGTGGGTTGAGTTTCCTGGTCTTCCCCTACCTTGTTGGCCTTTCATGCATGCCATAGCGCAAAAATTAGGTAGGGTTATATGCAACGAGCATGATCATTTTCTTAATCTGCAACCTCAAAAGAGGCTTTGTGTTGAGGTTGACCTTTCCAAGGATCTCAAAGAATCCATTGAGATTTAGGTTGGTGATACCACCTTCACCCAGAAGGTTCTTTATCTCAACCTTCCTAACACTTGTTATCATTGCCAATCTGCGAAGCATAAGATTAAGGACTTCCCTTTGGCAGTGCCTCGTACCAAGACTCCTCCCAAGGATTTTGGTTCTCAACCAGCTGATGTTGGCAAAAAAGATGACGGCAAAAAAGTTGAATGGGTCATAGTCAGCCGCCGTAACAAGTCCCACAAGCAACCTGCATCGGCTTCCACCTCCCATCTGCCACCTTCGGATAACATGGTTTCTTCGTAAACCCCAGTTATCAAAGTTTCAAACCCTGCTTCTTAGGGGAAAGGATTTATTAACTCCCAGGTTGCCGCTCCTGTAGCTCACATGCCTCAGATGGTCACACAGATTGTTTCTTCCAATTCCTTTTGCCGCTCTTGCAGCCCTTCTAAGCGTGCTGAGAATAGGGTTGATGGCATGCAAGAAAAAATGGCGTAATATTTGTTTGGAGTTTTTTGGGTCTGCTTTTGCCCCAAGTTATTTATCTAATATTTTTGACTCCCTTGGGGACGATGATGGAATGGATGACACTGTTATTCCATGAAGTACATCTCATGGAATGTTCATGGGTTGACAGACCTACACAAAAAAAATTTGTCAGGGACTTGTGTCATAGTTTTAGTCATCTGGATGTTTTATGCCTCTAGGAAGTTAAGATTTTTGGTTTCATGCTTGATGCTACTTGTAAAGTTATTTGGCCTACAAGCCTTGTGCTCTGTTCTCAGCACAAGGCTAGTAGAGGCAGAGTTGCTACTCTCCTTTCTCCTCGTTGGCATTCCTTTTTGGTTAGTCATGGTTTTGATCCCATGCAGAGAGTTGTTTGGGCCATTTTCATTATTGAAAATCATTCTTTTGGCATAGTTAATGTTTATGCTCTCAATGATGTTGTTGAGAGATCTCACCTATGGCGTTGGCTTGCAGATTCTCTGCCACCTGTTACCTGGATTTTTTGTGGGGACTTTAATATGTTAGAGATGGTGTTTGACAAGGATGGCCTTTTGCCTTTTCGATGGACAGCTGGGGAAAGAGAAGCCTGGTACTACATGCATAATAAATTAGGGCTTTTTGATCCCAATGTGGGACATTGCCATTCTAATGGTGCTTGGCACACTTGGTCTAATTACAGGGCTTCCTCTGACATAATTCATAAAAGGCTTGATCGTGCTATGATCTCGACTCAATCTTTTTTCTCTTTTTCTGAAAAGCAAGTGTTACCGGTCACTACTTTTGTTGATGTGACCCTGTCAAACCACTTTCCCATCCAATTTAATATTGTTTGGAAGATAGCTAAGGCTAGGCCTCTCACCACGCAATTTTACTTTAATACTTCTGTCCTTCACCACCCTTCTATTGTGGCCCACATTCATCGGGTTTGAAACCTTGAGCCTAGACCAACTTAATTGATAGGTTGGATTCAATGGTGGAATGACACCATCAGGTGTATGAATCATTTTTTGTGCATCTATGGCAGACAGTTGGCCAAGTGTCATCGTAGAGCCAATGATGTCAACATCAAAGCCTTGTGTGTTGCCATGGAGGCCCTAGCCCAGGATCCTTTCAACCAGAACCTGCAACTTGATCTTTCTAAGTTGCGTCACCAGAAGCAAGTGGCTAAAAATCATGCTGCCAGAGGAGCCCAGATCAAAGCTCACTTTCACTGGTTAAAGGTGGGAGACCAAGCTTCTAAAGAATTTTTTACTACCCTCCGTCCTCGTCATACTAGTATGAGCATAACCAAAATCAGAGAAGGTCAGACCCTGCTCACCGAGCATCCTAATGTTTTGCAAGCCTTTGTTCATCACTATGAATAGGTTTTTTCTACTTAGGGATACTCCCCTACCAGTGAAAAAGCTCTTGCTGATTGTACCGCGGTGGTGCCATAATGTGTCTCCCCTGCCTAGCGTGTCTTTTGTGATCAACTACTTTCCTTACAGGATCTTCATGAAGTTGTGAACTCACCATGGATGACGATAAAGCCCCTGGTTGTGATGGCTTCCCCTATGAGTTTTATAAAGCCCTCTGGGATGCCATTGGCCCTGATCTCCACCAGATTTATCTGGAAGCTTTTCATACCCAATCTCTTGGGGATATCATTAACCAGGGTAATATCAAGTTCATTCCCAAGTCTGGGGATTTGGAGGACATTTGTAACTGGTGGACCATTACCTTAAACTCAATGTCTCCTACAAGATCATTGCCAAGGCACTGGCTCTCAAGATCCTACACTTGCTTCTAGAGATTGTTCAGCCTGAGCAAACTGGATTTATTAAGTCAAGATATATTCTTGACAACATCATTTCTATCTGGAAAGGTATGGAATGGGCTCGTAAGTCTCACCAGAAAGCCCTTTTTCTTAAGATTGTTTTTTTCTAAAGCTTATGATCGTATTGAATGGCCTTTTATCCTTGTGATGCTTCACGCTAGGGGCTTTGGACCCAGATTTCTTCAATCTATGTAGATGCTCTTCAATAATGCCTCTACTTGCATTACCATTAATGGGCACTAGTCCTCGACCTTTGGTTTCTTTCATTCCATTCGACAAGGTTGTCCTCTGGCTCTGGTCTTGTATATTTTGGCTGCTGAGGGTTTCGCTTACCTTCTTGCTCACTCCATCTCTATGGGAACTATTCAGGGAATCTCCTTGCTGAATTCATCTTAGCAACTGGTCAATGGCCATTTTTCTGATGATTCCTTCCTCACTCTAGAAGAGGATGAAGAGAATATCAAGGCAACCTTACAGTTTTTAGCCACTTTTTGTCTTGCCTCTGGTTTGACCATTCAATGGCACAAAACTGTTTGCTACAGACAGTCGTCTCTTCCTGAGCCTCCCTGGTTTTCTCAATTTGGTTGGACTAGGATCCAACACAGGGAAATTTTTCACTTTCTAGGCATTCCCTTTGTGTTTTTGCAAGGCCACCCTACCGACCTTTGGAATGTAGTTCTTGCTAAAATTGAAAAAAAGCGTACCTACTGGATCACGAAGCCACTCTCTCTCACAGGGAAACTCCAAATATACTCCAAAGTCTTGGTGGCCATGCATGTTTATTACTCCTCTTGTTGGGCTCCTTCCAAAGCCTCCTACAAGAAGCTGGAGAAACTTCTACTAGATTTCCTCTAAGCTTCCGGCATTGATCACCAGGGCTTCCACAGAGTTGCTTGGGATTTCTATTCTCCCCAAAATTTCCGGTGGGCTTGGTTTACTTGATACCCAAAAGCAAGGGCACACCCTTTGTGCCAAATGGGTTGTGCGATGTCTCACATGCAACGAGGCCTAAATTTTTTTACTTCGGCACTTCATTTCCTCAGGCTTTCCTCTTCACAAGCCTGCCTCGAAGGGGATTGGCTATCAAACCCTTCTGGTTATGAATTAGGAGCCTATTCAAATCCTAGGTAATTTTATCACCAAAAGTATTTGGAGATCTTGGGAGTCTGTCAAGCCCTGGCTCCATTGGGCTCGGAATGGTTTCTGTGATGGTCTTTCTTTCAGCCAACAAAATATTTGGTGGTCCCCTCTTTTTTCAAAACAAGGAACTCCTCTTGCCAGATTTCAAGGGGTTCGTGCTCTTTGGTTCCACAAGCGTAGCATTCAAACCCTGAAGGATCTTTTTTCCAGAGCCACTATGAGTCTCTGATATTAGGATGATCTTCGGGTTCAATTTTGGCTCATACCCCCAAATCATCAGACTTTTGACTTTCTGGTTTTGGCTATCCCGCCTCATCTCCTACATAAATTAGGAATTCAATATGTTAGACCTTGGTGGAAGGACTGGAAATGGTATCTTGCTACACCCTTCACCAGTTATAAGCCTAAGCTTTTTTATTCTTGACTTATGCCTCATTTTCCCGTGATTGATTCTCTCAACTAGCACTACCATATTTCCTCTTCTCAGAAAAGTTGGAGCTGGAGATTTCATACTATTTGGGACTCTGTCACTAAGCCTAAAAATTCTCATTTTTCCTGGTGTTTATTATACCAGGGCTTACCTTTGGGAGCTAGACTCAAGCATTTGGGGGTTCCTAATCCTAAATGCCCTTTTTGTGGTCACTTTGAGATGCTCATGCACATTTTTTGGTTTTGTCTTCATGCCCAGAATTACTGGGTCTGGATTCACAACTTCTTTGCTCCTTTTAGACCTGATCCTTTTTCATGGCACATGGTGCTTCTTGGTGACTCTCCCAAAATGCCTTCCTAGTACACCCAGTTATGGCATACTTTCAGGATGGTTTTATTTACTTTATGGAAGGATCAAACTTCTATGTTTTTTTCTCACAACTTTCTGGATATTCATGTCTCTCTTTATGCTAAGGCATATATTTGTAATAATGTCATAATGCAGATTCAGGTGCAAGCAGATAAAGTGGCTCTTTAGATTGCTCACTTGTAGGAGTTACTTCAACACTAGGGCAATGCCCCTTATACTGTGGCTCAAGTGCCCCTAGATTCTATCTCTACTGATCGTACGCCACCTAGGGGCCAACATCATAGCCGAATTTCCTCTACCAAACACTCCAGGACTCCATGTCCTTGGCGCCACCGCTCCGCCTCTCCTCCTCCTCGAAGGGATGCGGGTTCTAGCTGGCCTCCTGTGCTTGCTTCTACTATTGTTGCTTTTGCTCGGCCCTCGGCCTCGGTTCCTGCTAATCAAGACAATTTCCCTCATCTGGCACTGGCTATCTTGCCTAGGTAGGAGTAAGGAGAATTGGAAAAAGAAGATCCAAAAGATGGCTGGGTCATTCCTGAGCAGACTCTTGGGCCCAATGTTTGGGGCAATCCTGATGACAAAGATCCTCCTCCCTCTTCTACTACTGCTCTTGTAGCTTGAGGGTTTCTCTCTTTATAGGTTTTTTTATGAATAGTTGTATGATTCCGGCCTAAGTGTCGAGTGACTTGCGGGGTGATTTCTCCCTTGACCCTTTTTTGGTGAATACTGTACTTTTATATTATTAATAGAAAAGGCCTCTATTCATCCAAAAAAAATTTTTTTACTGAATTAAAGCAAAGATGACTGTCATATGGACATTAACATTAAGTAAAAAGGTTTCTTAGTGATCATCATATGGACATCAAATTTAATAATTTAAATTTGTTGTGACGGTCATATGAAAGTCAAATTTTATTTCGTTGATTCAGTAATTATGGTTATAGAATGAATGTCAAAATTAAACAAATTGCATTTGTTGTGATAGCCATATGAGCAAAAATTTAAATAAGTGAATTTTATAAAGATGGTCATATAAAAGTCAAATTTTACCTATTAATTTTAGTGGTAATAGTAATATGAATGTCAAATTAAATGTAAATATAAAATAGTGATGATAATATAATGTGAAATTTAAAAAAATAAATTTAATAGTGAGAATATGAATATTAAATTAAATTAGGGAGCCTAACCCTAAACCCTAATAACGTCTAATTTGTCATGAAAATAATACTTACCAATGAAATTAAATGTCAAGGATTAGTTCAAAAACAATGTCAAGGTAAGTATGAAGTTAATTTTTTTAAATTATAAATGTTATTTTTAAAATATAAAAGATATATTAAAATCTTAAGTTTAATTTTTTAGGTTAAGTGAAAAAAAGAAAGGCAATGAAAAATTAAATATGATAAAATTTAGTATGAAAAGTGGTAACAATTACAGTTAAAAATTATAAATAATTAATATTATTATTTTATGATTAACATTTTTTTTTTGAGGTCTCTTCAAAATCTACTTTTAAGTAATAAAATAATTTGTTTTGTTTATTTATTATGACAACAAAATTCAACATAAACATGTAATCTTTTGAAATTGTTTTGAAGAAAACATAGTAATAAAGACTGTAGATATAACACAATAATTCTAAAACTCCATGACTGGTTTCACAACTGGCTGTCACCTTCCCTCCACCCCTTGATAAAACTCCTCTGGAATCAGGCCCTTCCCATCTTCTGTTGGATCCTCTGGAAGGAACGTAATAATAGGATTTTCAGGGAGACTGAGCTTAATGCTACAATGGTGTTCCATCTAGGTCTCAAACTGTTACAAGATAGTTTACTCATCTCCCACTAGAAGACCCCAAGACTCCCCGCTTCTAATTGGGACCACAAAATTGCCAAGATTTGGGGTATTGATAAGGGATTCACCAATTTTGACAGCACCAAGCTTTCAACTCATAAGGCCACTATTTGGAATCCTCCCCAGGCTACCTGGACAAACTCAATTTTGATGGCTCAGTTTGCAATGGTCTCCCAAGTTGGTGGTGATGTTATTCGTGATCATTTGGGATGATTGGTGGTTGCCTATGTTGGCCCCCTCCAAAATCATACTGTCAATCAGGCTAAGGGTATGGTTTTCCTTTGGGGCTTGAATTTTTCCATTACCTTGGGATGTACCAACATTGATATTCAAGGGGATTCCAAAGTTATCATTGATGCTACTAGGGGAAACTCAAGCACTGGTTGGAAAGCTGATAGTATTTTATTTGATGTTCGTAGTTTAATGGAGCGCACTCACAAGTATACTATCATGTACACCTACAAAGAAGGAAACTATGTGGCTAATGCCATGGTTGCTATAGGTCTACATCTCAACAGGCTTCGGTGTTGGAGAGCGGTTAGTCAACTACCCCAGACTACTCAAGACTTGCTTAGGCGGGAAATGAGCGATGGTGAATTTGGGTCCCATGAAGTTTAAAAATTGGAGCTTGGTTTGGGCACCTACTAGTGGGGCTGGGCACTATCACATTTTTACCACCTCTCCTTCTACTACTTTCAAATGCCACATGGCTTATTTTGGAGGGCCTATAAGTTGCAAAAGGGGTTTGACGTGGAAAATTGGCACATGGCTTCCTTTTATGGGCCATCATTACTCTGAATGGTTTCTAAATAAAATAAAATCTACAGAGGAATATAGGAGATACAAAGTGGATTTAATTGATGCCAATTGTGTTTTAACGCGCCATCCCCACGTGTTAACCTTGGTGGCCTCTTTGGTGAGGTTTCACAAGCCCCAAAATAATTATTACCCTAATTACTACTCACAGCATGACATGACCTTAATTCCTTTCTTCTGCTATCAATTCATCATTCCCAACTCATGCCTTGTGAAAAATTTGGGCTCTAAGTCTGGTGTGAGTGTTTTTATGGATCACCATTCTGGTTTCGAATCCTCTGGTCTTAAAGGCGATTGCTATCCTGTGTTTTGTGGGGTGTTGAGCGACTGACATCTAAAGACAAAGATGGGAGGCGACAGGAAGAGGATTGAGATGGACAAGATTGAGGAAGAGTTCTCCTCAGACCCCATGGTCATGTATTTCTGTAACGAGGGAGGTATTCTTCCTTTTATGGAAAACCTCATGGGTCATGATGAAATGATATCTAGACAGTTTGTTAAAACTTGGAATGAAAGGAAGGTTACCATCAATGGTATCACCTTTGAAATAAATGAGGAGGTCATTGGCCAAGCCACAGGGACGTCGACTACTGGTAGAAAATGGAAGAAAAGTGCTAAAGCCCAAGTGAAGATGAAGTTCATTCAATTTTTTAAGAATGATGACACTCTAGTTTCTAAAAATGGTGGCTACAGCATCTCTAACCTCCCAGAATTCTGGCCTAAGATCTGTAAGCTAGTGATCAAGTATTTCACCCTAGAGGGTCGCTATGTTACTTTCTACAACTACCATCTTCCTTTTTTGAATCATTTTTGGCATAAAGTTTTGATTTCCTTACCTTTCTACCTGTTACACTCTTTGGAGTCCAATGTGAATGATGTTAATGAGGCTATTTCACTTGGGAAGAATCCAGTCTATCTCCACTAGGGCCTAATCCTCAGACTATACAATTTCCATCATACCCTCTGCCCCCCCTGCTGTGCAAGTTACCCACTCTATCCAATCTTTGTGGCCTTCAGTTTCCCTTAACCAGGGCCTTCCCATGCTCTCTGAGTCTAAAGGGTGCTCGACCCTTGCTGCTAGCCCTAAATCCTCTAAAACTCAACCCACCCCTGTTTCACAGATGAGCTCCAAACATGCCCTTATCCTTGGAGATTACTCTTAGTCCCCTCCCAAAAAACCAAAGAAAATCATCATTAACCTAGACTACCCTCTGAATATACTGATCTTGAGCCCAGCTCTACCTGTCGCTCCTCTCATCTTGCCAAAGAGCAAGGAAAAAAATTTAGATGGCCAAACATCATTAATGATGGCGTTGTAGACGGCCAAAGTGAATGTTCCATAGACGTGCAGTTTGCATAGGGCATATACCATTTTAGAGATTTTTTTTTGATATTGTTCATATGATATGGCTACAATTTCTAGGAAGTGTTGTTTCAGCAAGTCACCTTATAAAGTGCAATCAAAATTGCCTTCCTACCTTTACAATGTGCATAATAAGCTATGGCAACATGTAGGTTGGGCGGGTTTGTTGCAATATGTGCAATCCACAAAGTCTATATCAATCAAAGTGTCAATTTTCAATGCACGATGGCATGTGCTACAACATATCTCATAAGGCAGAAAATGTGTGTTCTTCGCCTTTAATGTGCCAAGTAGCTACAAAATAAATGGTGTTAATATGCATTGTGTGAAGGATGAAATCATGTAGATGTAGTGTGGAGTTGGATGGAAAGAATTTTGTGCTTTCCTAGGTGTTGCATTTGGCGAGTGTTTATAAATGTACTTTTGTACATTCGGCATTAAGCTCTTGCACAAATGAAGACTATGATGGTTGGATGGAATGTGAACCCCTTAAACTCGTACGTACATAATTTTTTAAAAACACTAAAGGCATGTCTATTGTTGATTTAAGTCATATTAGAGAAGCCCAAAAATTTGTGTAGTTGTTTGACATGAGAACCTGCAACAAGTACTAGTTATTAGTTTGTAGTGTCGAAGTGTCTAGTAGGTAGTATACAATAGTAGAGTAGGAAGTGATAGTGTGTTTGGATATGGGTAGCAATGCACCATGGCCATGTCCTGTTGTGAATCTCCATCTTTCACATGTACTTCAAGTTGTCCTCTGTTGTTGTGATAGCTTATCGCAATAGCACCAAAGGAGCCAACTAGATAACAATAGTCAGCGTCTATTAGCTGGGAAATTGTCATGTCAGATGTTAGTCTATGGTACTTGCACATGGGCTTGATAATGTCCAATGTGCTCTTAGATGTTAAATCAATGCGTCAATCTGCATCACCTTGTTTGTACTGTGATTTACTTTTCACAATGAACTCAGTGATTCATATGCTAGTACCAAGTCCTATTCATGGTAAGAAGTCATCTATTAAGGCATTTTTGATTTTCATTGTTATTGTCATCTATCCATTAGCATCCATAAGGTCGACATGAACAGTTTCTATTTTGTTTTGTGCATTGGAGTATTTGTTTGTTGCAGGCTTGTAAATAACCAATACTTCACCTTCAAATAGTAGACCACCCCAGTTTCTGCACAGGTCCAAAATTGTGCTTGTGCTATGTGGTATTGAGGTGAGGTTGGAGGCACATGGTAAGGGAACATTTGTTAGTAGGAAATCCAATTTCAAAACCCAAATCTTGTCTTTTTTGGTTGATCAGTATATAGGCATTTAAGTTTGGTAAAAACATCAGAAAATGCTGACCAACCCAAGTAATGCAGAATTGACGGCCTAATTTCTTATGCAAATGTTTCATCTGAGTTTGTATACAATGCAACAAGAATTCATATCTCTGAGGTAATGGAGAAACCAACTTAATTGAGGCATTTACTAATTCAAATAATTTTTCCTTTAAAAAAACACTGCAAACATGTGTAACAGTGAGAAACACTTATGATGCAGGAGCATCCTGGGTGTAAGAGCAATCTTGCATCACCCAAAAAAAAAAATATTTATGTTTTTATATTCAATAAGGGTTATTTTGTGTAGAGCTGTTATTTATGGAAAGTTACTATTTTTTTTGGTAATTTTTGTATGTGCTCAGAATGATCTGATTTCTTTCTTGGAGGTTCATTTTGGTCATATAAGTCTGCCAGTAAAGTTTCATTGCCAGATCAAGTGTATATTGGAAGATATTGAAGATTTTCAGTATTGGCAGCAGGGTACATAAACTTTGAACTCAGTTTTGAAGGCTTTAGAGGCCCCGGATGAGGTTGAAACTTTGGGTGACAGGCGCTTGCATGGATGAAGCTTGTAGAGCGCTTCGTGGCATTTCTGAAATGGGGTTATAATAGCCAATCGGGTCAACTGGTGATGACTTATGGTCTTCGGAAGTTGGGCCACCTGAAATGGCAAAAAATAATTTTCTTCAAAATTTCAGTTCGGGTTTCAAAGGTTATCTTGAGCCGACTATGATGTAATAAAATGTAAAATAAAATAATTCTAAGTTTGGTCGACCTTATTGGCTAAAATTTTGGAACCTTCCCAGGCGGTGGAAAATTGCCTATATAAGGAAGGCTGTATTATTGTATTAGGCAGTTCAGAATAGTTCTGGGTAGTAGATCTGGGTATTGATTTGAGGCTTTGTCCTACAGAATATTGTAAGGGAATGCCCATGTGGCTTTGCATATTGTAATTCTGAAAGTTTGTAATTCCACATTTGTGGAGATAATAAGAAGCCAATTTTCTGTTCTTGCATATGGTTGTTGTTTCTCTATTTCTGTTATGTGTTTGTGGTATTAAGGGGAGCACCCTTCATCAACTTAGTACTCTTCTAATCAAATATTGGTAACATTATTTCAGGTGTAGAGATTTAGGTCAACCTACTCTGGACGGCCGCCATCTTAATGCGCATGAAACTATTGTGGTAGGTGAAAGAGATTTAAGTAAATACCTTTGTTTTGTATGGCTATTTTGGTCATCCGATTGTGGAGGTGTGGTGCATGGTCTCTTGTTGTTTATCTCTTTGTCATGTGCATCTGATTTAGGAGGTGTGGTAGATGGCCTCTTGTTCTTTACCTACCTATCAGAGGGATAAAGAGAACAATATAGTTAGGTGAGTATGGTAAAAGTCTAAACTAGTTAGCATAATTCAAGTGCCTTACCATTTTAGCATATGCTGTTGTGGAGCATCATTTTGTTGGCTATCGGTAGTCATGTTTTTAGAATAGCTAAAAAAAATAGGCAAAGAGGAAATGTTAGAATGCATATTAGAATACATAAGAATTTGGGGTTCGTAATGTGAAAACCTTTAAAGAGGCAATATATAGGTTGGTAAAATCTTGAAGGAAGTGGTGCCAAGAGTGAGGGTTGTATAGGACAGAGGGGAATGTGTCAAATATGAGTAATTCAGAGACTTTTGTAGAGTTTAGAAAGTGCCAGTTTGGTAGTTGATTTTGTCAAAATTTTAGGCGAGTGGATTTTGGAACTCATAATGTCAAGAGCTCAAAAGAGCTGGCAGCCAACTTGATAATATGTTGGAAACTCTATTGCCAAGAGTGGAGGGAGCTCAGGGAATTAAGATGAGAGGTATTTGTAGTCTTTTCTATATAGTGGTGTTTTCCATAATTGAAGTTGTCAGTCTAATACAAGTGTTGTGTTACAACAAGGACAAGGAAGACAGATGCTAGGGTTTTTTCCAACTAGCATCTACTGTGGTAGATGGTTTGTTGCAAATAAATATCTCTGTTGTGTATGGTTGTTTGTTGCTTTTAGTTTAGCAGGGGTGGTGCGTGGTCTCTTGCTCATTAGTTGCCTATCACATGTAAATAGTAAAGTGTAAGTAATAAAATTGGTGGAATACGTCACAGATCTGAAGGGGTTTGCAAAATTGAAATGTCTTATTGTTTTACCACATACTGTTGTGGAGTGATGCTTGTGTGGTTCTCAATGTTCATGTCTTTGGTGCATCTGGAAAAGGACAGGGAAAACATGTTAAATTGCACATCAAGATAGACAACAATGGCTAAGTAGAGGCATAGGTGCAGGTTATAGAACTAGCCACATAAGTCCTTGCAGGGATCTAAATTTATATAGACAACAATGGCTAAGTAGAAGCAGAGGAGCGAGTTATAAAACTAGCCACATAAGTATATTGTTACAAGGAATAGCAAACATATTGTTGTGGCCTTAAGGTGAACATAAATAGAAAGCACCATAGGTGTTCAAAAAGTAAAAGAAATGGAAAACCTTATCCTTTTCAATAAGTGCTAAAAGAATAAACAGTCAAGTTTTCCCATATGACTCAAAATTTAAAGGTTAAGACTCTGTTTGAAGAGATACTTTGAAAGGTATGGAAGAACATCCATAACATTCTAGTGCAAAATGCATAGGGGGAAAAATATAAGGGTATCTCTATTAGAAAACCAATGGTAAATTTCTTTGGAGCATAAAGGTTAAATTCCAAGTTATTTGGAGAAAATGAAAATTGTTAGCTTTAAAACAACATGGAGAAAATGAGTAAATATACTTGATGGCAAGTTAAGATGTTTTTAGCTTGTGGAAGGAAACTAAAGCATTGTGGATCATTGTGTGCTTGACAAGTACATAGTAGGTTGTCAAGCATCCAAATAATCAATTTTAGTAGCTTGCTAAAGAATTAAACATCTTTTTGTAGTTAAGAAAATTAGCAAACCAAAATTGCATATGATCATTGAGAAATTATATTGCTTCAAAAATATATGGTGTGATTTGAAATAAAACTCTTATTTTGTTATCATAATTGTCATGGTTTACCATTTTGGTGTATGTTCTAGAGCATTGCTATTAGCATGCATCTTTGATTGAGTGTTCCTGGAGCATCTGTCAGTTGAAATCAAGAAAACATAGCAATGTCATCATGTTTAATGTACAAGTAAGCCTCAAATCCTTAGTTAAGTTTTAGAACCATAATTGCCTAGCATAGAATGCTTAGAAGGAACTTGGATTTTTTTAATTAGGAATGCAGGGTTTTGTAGGCTTACCTTTGTTTTGCTTGGCTTCTTTCTGTATTCAGACTACAAGCATGTTGTTTTTGGGATCTAGTACTGCTTGTTTGCCTACGAAAGGGCAAGGGTAACATCTTGGTATTTGGAATAAATAGACGAAAAGGAAATTCTAGATCGCATATCAGGGTACACAACATTTGCAGATGGGAATAGAATTGCAAGTTGTAGAACTTTACAAGGATACCACGTGCTAGTTTGCTTAGCATAATTGTCATATATTACCATTTTTCTATTTGTTTTAATGCATTAGCAGTGCTATGTGGATTTGATTCCATGGTTTTAGATCATCTGTGACAATAATGTCATCATGGTTCAAGTACTAGCAGACTTAGAATCCTTAGGTAATTTACTAAAACATAACTGCTTGTTGTAAAATGCTCGATAGGGATTTGAGTATACCTAGTTTCATACACATACCTCTGTTTCGTCTGGCTTGTTTCTGTATACAAGATGTGACAGGTTATCCTTTGTGCCCGCTATCGCTCGTTTGTGCACTTCAAAGTAGTAGAGAACAATTTAGTACATGGAATAAAGGGATCATGAAATTAATTATAATTTTTAATGCAGAGTACGTATATTTAACCATTTGACTATGTGCCATTGAGGAGATGTTGCTTGGCTAGTTGTTACATCATTGTAAATGCATCTGTTGGAATCAGTCAATCATGTACAATGTAAGCAGGCCTTTGTCTTTTGTAGAGAACATAGACTTGATAGGAGATAACATAAGTATCTTTTATGTTGTTAGGTGAATAGATATGGCCTACCATTTTTGCGATTGTTGTGCACTGGTGGCAATCCTTTCACTGGAGGCCATGTATATGGAGTGCCTATGGTACAATGACAGTAAAACATATCAGCGTCCACTGCATGTGTTGGAAGCATTTTTTACCTAACTACAATGGGAGACTTGTTAAAAACTTATGTTATGGCAGGGCACAATTATCATAGAAAGCATTTGAATAGTATGTGCTAACAATTTAGTACATTCCCATTGCAATTATCTCTTGCATCCATTATATGGAATATTAAATGATATTTCAAAAATGGAGCCAAAATATATATATAGAAGCTATGTTATTTCTAATCAAGCCGCAATGAAATTTTACTTTTTGTCATTCTGAAAACAAAGCAAGTTAAAACTGATAACAAAACTTTGTGAATGGAAATGATATTTTAGGGGTTTATCTACAATAAAAGTATTACTATTCCTTTGAAACCTGCTTTGTTTTATGTTATCATGAGATTTGAATGGTTTTGGTTATTATTTAATATATTTAATGTTTCTAATTTTTGTGCTTTGTGCATTCAGTGAATTATGTAAAACAAACACAATTGGAAGGACAAAATTCAATAAAATTTATCAAACCTGATCTGTTTGTTTCAGATCTACTCGATCTTATGCGAAAGGATGTTTTAATGATTTTTAAAAAGAAAATAAATAATTAATCTACACTTCAATCCAAGAATAATTTTTGTAGATAATTGGGTGAACCCACAATAGTGGCTTACACTCTTTTGCTTGAACAGACACTGAACTCTACATTTTGAAAAAAAAAACTTTTAGACTCGGATGCATATTGTCGTTAAACCGTTTGAAATCAGAAGATGAAGTAAATTAGAGTCTTTTGAAATTAGTTTTGTAACATCCATACAGAGGGCATGCAATTGGTTTTATGACATTATCATGATTATTTCATATTTTATTAACGTTTGAAATTGACTAAACCATAATTTTGACATACCTTAACTACATAGCTTATAACTTGTTGTGTATTTGTCCAATTTCATTTTTATTTTTTTTTATAGAAATAGAACTTAAATACCTAGGGAATAGATATATTTTAGAATATTTTTTTTTCTCTCATTTACTATTTTTCCATAAGTGTCAAATATAGAGGTAGACATACGATGAAATATCTATGTTTAGTAAAACTAAAAATACAAAGTCATAATAAACTTAATATATATTAACATTATAATCATTGAAAAGATTTTTCTTAATAGTAAATTAGTAAATAGATAGGTTTGTCAAATGGATTCATTTGATATCCTAAAAGATAAACTCAAAGTGATTTTTTGTCAGCATTTTAGCAGGTGCGAAGGAGACTCCATTATAGGTATGAATGAGGAGTATAGATGTTATATCAATGTTTTTTTAATCTAAGAGGCTTTGAGATAACCATTTATAATTAATTCCATCAAATGGAACCTCTCAAGGGTTAAATAATCATATTTTATTAAAAATATGCTATTTCAGCAAAAATTAGTATGTCTAAAAAAGTGTAAACCACTATTGTGGGGTCACCCAATTACGTAGAAACAACTTAAAAGATCCTCCATGTAGAGGAAATGTGTATTTTCTAGTGTTGTGAAATCTTCTTCTCTAGCCTTCAAATTTCTCTAATCTTGTGCAAACCATAATAACTAGAAATAAGCAAGTGTATAATGTAAAATGCAAAGAGATGGTGTACAAAAACAACACCAGGTTATGGGGTAGCACTAGTGGTACAGATCGTAGTGTCAGAATCTATAGGCCGTACTCAAAGAGGAATGCCCCAAGACCTCTATTTTGTTGTCCTACTTTAAAAGCTCCACAAGCTTATTAAGGAGTTGATTAGGTGTATATTGACGATGGAGCAAGACTTGAACTACATCAAACAAGCAACTATCAACCTTGAAGTTAAATGAATTGACTCAAGAGAAATGTAAGAAGGATAATTGATATTGGTTTCAAGTTCTTGCAAAGTGCGCACTATTGAGTGTGTGGAGAAAAAGTGTCATTGATGATCACTATTTGCCAAACGCATATGACCTTTAGGGGACATTCTGAATATGAATGATAAGAATATCATGATCAGTCTAGTACACCTCTAATCTTTGAATTTTAGATGTAGATTAGTAGTTGTTCATCCAAAAGTGGTCAGTAACTGTGCTAGGCTGAGGGCCTGGTTGTTCTTGCAGCAAGTGCAGATGCTATAGTTGCATGGTCTCTTTAAATATTTGTACACTTTTGTAGCATGTGTAAATGTCAATGTTGAAGCCTCTAGCAATATATATAAGGTTTCGAGTGGAAATAGTTTCCATTACTTTGTTGATAATTGTTATGGTATGTGTGACTGCAATGGCTGGTCTGGCATAGATATTACAAACAAAAATTGTTTGCCCATTTAGGAGAAATGAGAGAAATATTTCTTCAAATTTTTTAATGATTAAAGCCATTACATTCAATACATGAATATGTTCCTTGATGCACGTCATTATGCTGTGGACATGGCATGTTGAAAAACAATTGTACCCTAGTAATGGAATTTTATTTGTTTGTGCTTTCAAGTGCGTCTCTTGTAGACAAATTATGTTTGATGACATCAAGTCTCTATTGTGTAGAATGTCCTCTTTGTGTGGTTGTAAATGGTGGGTATTCAGTGTAGCTATTGCAATAGAGAATGTACCATTAAGAGAATCTAGGGGTTTTTGAAGGGTCCAAGTAGCTTCTATAGTCAGACGTTTCATTTTCTTGTATGATTGTTGTTCTCACCTTGAAGTTTTTCATTGTTAGAGGATTCAACAAGAATAGTGTATCAATGCTTTTTGTTCAGGACAAGGCTGTGTATGCTAGCCCATGGTGGTGCACTCCTAGAGGATCAAATGCAACACCATGCATAGTGAGCCCTTGTGCTCTATGTATAGTTTGAGCGCATGCCAACTATATTGGAAAATGTTTTCTGATAGTACTCTTGTGCATCAGAGTTTGTTTTTGGAGGGGTTTGGAAACTCAAAGAATTGGCACCCAAACGTAAGATACATATGTTTCGTTAAGGTTTTTTATTTGTGTAATTTGTGATTTTCTTATGTGAGGGTCTTCGAATTCTACCCAAATAATGTCTACATCAGTGGTTTGTGTGTATGCTTTGAACTTTCCATCTATTCCATTAACAAGTCCATCTTGTATGTCGTAGTTGCTACCATATAGTTCGATGGTGATGGCTTGTTTTAATTATATTTGATTCGCCAAAGGCACACTATTTTTGTGCAAATGATCAATTTCACTATAGTTACTATGCTCATCAATTACATTGATTGTAATCAATTGTCCAGGGAGAGTGGATAATATCTTTTGATTATGTGCATTGACATCTACTCTCTTGTAAAATAAAAAAGGGAATGTTGGGTCTGTAGGTGGGGAGCGCAAGAAATTGTTGTTCAAGTATGCTATGTCATCATTTTTATGGGAGCCTATGTGTATTCTGTTAAGAATATTGATGAAGGCCTGGTCTTTTTGCCTTATTGTTTCCTGTAAGTTGTAGCACTTTACATTTTGTCGCTAGAAATCATAAGGTATTAGCTCATTTTCAACTGCCAGCATTTTGAAAATTGGACAATCATGTATAGGTTCTACCTAGTAAAAGTCACCACATAAAATAACATCCAGACCACCAAAGTGTTTAGTAGGCACTTGCATTATGTCATGAAATCTTTTGTTTATGCAACATAGCAATCTTGCTCCAACTACTGAAATATCATCGATGACAACAATTCGCAATTGATGATACTGCTTTGTCAATGTGTCTAATCTTTCAAAGCTTAATGGAGTAGAAACATATTTGGTAAATGGAATATGGAGTACAGAGTGCAAAGTTGTGCCTCCTAAATTATATGTTGCTTTCCCTGTATATGCAAGTAACAAGCCCTTTATCTTCTCTGGGTCACTTTCTATTGAGTTGTTGTATATACGGACCAAGCCCTGGTATATTGATTTTGTAGTGAAGGTTTTTCCTATACCGACATCTCCTGTTAAGAACAAATGGAGTGGTGTAGAGTCTAGACATTGTTTCCTCATTAATATGTCCTTTACTATGGCCTATTTTTCTTTGTTCAATCTTCTGCGCAGGCTATAATATTCTATATTGTCAAGAAAATGTGGGTGTGGTGCGAATTCAAATGGCTTTGACATCTTCCTCTTGTACACGTTATGGGATGTTGCATCTAAATCTTCTTTCAGGTTGTATTCTTCATTGTTCCATATTTCAGCTTTTGTATGTTGTTTACATCTTGACTATTTCCCTCTTTGGTTTTCACATCATGAATAGCATCATCCATATCGCCCCATGACTCGTTTACATTGTACATATATTTGGCTTCATTGATTTTTATTTTTCTTTCATTGGAGACAAAAGCATCTTCCCATGTTTCATAGCCTTGTTTCAATGTGTTTTCATCGGTGGAAAAAGGGAAATAAAGAAGAAGTTTCTCTTTGTAGTGGTTTTCAAGATAGAGTTCTTTATTGTACCTAATAAATCTTATAATTTGTGGTCTTTTTCACCATTTTAATATCCCTTTTTCTATTGTGAAAATCTACAACAAATTCTGACAGGCAAGTAGAGGCCATTCACAAAGAGCGTCCAATATAATGATCAATCAAACTTTTGCAAGCAACATTTTGTGATTCATCTGGTTCATTACTCAAAAGCTTAGAGGGCTTCAAAATAAATGTACAATTGTCAGCAGCAAAAGTGTTGATAAATCTACACTTTCGTGATCTGTAGTTAAGAGGAAGGTCAAGGACAATGTGTACTGCTTGTTGGGCAGACATTTGTTGCAAGTTGAGAAAGGCATTGCCTAGCTTTGTCATGATATTTAAGGCATCAATGTTATGTTGTCTATGGTCTGTTTATATTTTGTTGAAGGCATTTGTCATTGAATTACTTCCTTTTGTCATATAAGAACTGTAATACATTGCTACTACATATGCATTGAGAAAAAACTAAGCATCTGTATTTTCTTTCCATAAATGGGGGATCTGTGTTTCAAATGAGTTATTCCATACATGAGCAGGTTTCCTTTTCAAGAAAAGTGTTGGTCTTAGCAGTGTTGTACGTATTAC
The DNA here is from genome assembly GCA_027943335.1 of Chamaecyparis obtusa. Taxonomy (NCBI): domain Eukaryota; kingdom Viridiplantae; phylum Streptophyta; class Pinopsida; order Cupressales; family Cupressaceae; genus Chamaecyparis; species Chamaecyparis obtusa. The sequence goes on along the minus strand of BSBK01006345.1, from coordinate 29,854 downwards.
CAAGATGTATTCATCTTCGGTCATTTGTAGGTCATCCAAGAACTCTATGAAAGAGACAGTAGGATGGTAGCTTGAAGTTTCCAGTGTGGTTCTTAGTGTATTAGCAAAATGCATATTGTCTTGTGTCCTATAAGTACATGGCTCAAGTATTTTAGTCCTTTTCATTGGTGGTTGTGGAAAACCAAAGTGCCCCTTCCTTTTTTTGTTTTCCTACATTGTCTAGTGTGATGTTGTGTGTGTAGCTTAGATGTTTGTTCATCTAAAAATAATGTGTTGCAAGTTATATATTTGTCCATGAAATTCTCAATGCTCAAATTCTTGTATTTTCCATAGAATGGAGCATGTTTGATCCACAACATGAAATGGTCGTGTTCATTTCCCCGATTCTGGAACTTTGTAACTGAAAAATAGTCTGATATCTTTATGAAAAATGTTTGGTCTGAACATATTAGTTGTTTCATAGCGATAAATATTTTTTTGTAGTAGTGGGTACAAGTCACTGGGTCCTTTTTTATTGGGTATGTGTAGGATCATGGTATGCCAAACTAGGCTCTTAAGTGGCAATGAGAATTCAGAAAATCAAGTTTAGGCAAGTTGACATAAAAATTTGAACAAGTTATAAATATTATATAAAAAATATGTAAGAAGAGAATCTGTAGAAAATTGAATTTAGTTTCTAAGATACTAGGCCTTTTGTGAAAAATAATTATTCTATATGTTGAAATTTTGAAATTTTCATGTAGTAGTACGAAAATTTCAGGAAAAAATAAGAAGTAGGTGTATGTCTGACCACTTTAAACACAATCAAATGATAAGTTTTTTTTACAAGATTCTAGATATAAGTAGTAGACTCATGTCTGGAAGTGACACATATTTTTTTGTAATTTTTTTCTAAGTAAATAATTAATTATGATTTTTCTTCTACAACTTTTCCAGAATACAAAAACTCTTCATGTCTAACCACGCTAACTTAGTCTAAACTTTATCAAATTGAAAAAAAAATAAAAAATTCTTGTAGTAGGAAAAGCGTAGAATTTGACACATGTTTTGGATTTCAAAAATGTTATACAGTTTAAAAGTTATAGCTATTTTTCAATAAGTCTATCAATTAGGACTAGAAAGATAACAAGTAGGTGTATGTCTGACCACATTAAACAAAATCAAATGATAATATTTTTTTATAATATTCTAGATAAAAGTAGTAGACTCATGTCCGGATGTGTTGTATAGTTTTTTATATTTTTTTTCCAAGTAAATAATTAATTATGATTTTTTACTACAAATTTTCTTGAATATAAAAACTCTCATGTCTGACCACCTTAATTAAGTCTAAACTTCATCAAATTGAAAGAATTATTTATTATTATATTCGGTGAAGCATCTAATGTGATGTATCTTTCAGATTTTAAAAATATTATATTGTTTCAAGGATATAGTTGTTTTTCAAAGAGTTTATTAATCAGGACTTCTTTTTCACATTGCCACTTTTTGGCATACCATGATCCTGGACATACCCTATTAGCAAATAAATGTTATTGCAAGAGGCTTTAGGATTTATCATTTTAGAGCTTGTGTAGTGTGATTCGTATAATTCCTTCAGTGTGGTTGTTAGTGGGGTCCAATTTTGCTTAGCACTAGTGAATGTGACAAAGAATGTTGGCGGGCCTAATTCTCGTATCATTGCAAAAACATTCTTGTTCAGATAGTGAAAATAGTCCAAGGAGTTTCTTATCTTTTTAAAATCTCTATATCTAATGTCTGATTGCAATATTTTTTCAAGGTTTGGTTTGCATTTCACATCTCTTGATTTCAGTGTCCTTCCTTTTAGTTTTCCTTTGCGAATTCTTATCCATATTGTTGAAAAAACCTGGGCAATTAGTATTTTGATTGTTTTGAAAAACAAGTTCATTGTGTGATATGCAAAGGCTCGGTTTGAATTTTGTAATTCTCATTACACTATTTTTTGATATGAAAGTTGTTTCACAATGTTTTCATCACATGGTTTGCCAAAAAATAGTGTTGGGAAGTTCATCTCTTCTGCGTAGTTATCTTGGAATATTCCTAAAGGTTGTTTTCCTTCTGCGGGTTCTATTTCTATCATCTTGTCTTGAAGGGCATGTATGGTTTTGGCCTCAGTAAAGCCGTGGACCAAGGTATCTGTCTCAAATTCTCAGCATTCATCAGGTTCGCTATCATCTCACTTGATGGAAGATTAGTATTTGACATTTGCCCTTGTGAAGATAAAAAGTGGTTTTCTCATGCTTTGTTTAATTGTACATTTTGCATCTTGTATAGTGTTGTCTTGCAAAAATCATTAAGTGTATAGATAATAACAGTTGGCCTTACTTTTCCTTTCTGATATGCGCTTGTGTATTCCAAACATCTTTTTAATTCAACAACAACTGTCCACGTGTCATTCATCGAGTGAGTTAATACAGTTTGAATTATGTTGATGTATGTTGGCACATTGATAATTGTTCCTTTTAGACCAACTTGCGATCTCTTGTGTCCCAGTTGCCAAATCTGTGCAAATGCGATTCACAATGACACCAACCATTCTTCAAGTTCTGAAAGCGTAGTTGTATGTCGTAAAGACTTGTTCATTTTAATCTATTTTGGGGTTGCATAAGGTGGTTTTTTGTGTTGTTGGAGCTGCTTTTTACAAATCTTGCATATATTATCATTAGACAATTTCACCCATTCCGGTAGTACTAATGAAAATGCATAGGCTTTCTTTTGTGGAACACATTTCATATGTTTTTTGAAATGAAGTTGTGCACAAATTACGCATGTGTATTTTGGTGTGTCTTGTATCTTTTCTAGGTAAGATTTTATTTCTTTTTTTTTATCGTTTGGTTAGGTTTCGATTGTTTTCAACTGTAGCATTTGCCTAGATTTGTTGTTTCACTTTACGAAGCGAACAGTGTAAGGTCTTAGTTAACCTGGTTGTGACTTGTTTACAAGTATTGACTTGCATGCTATTTTTCTTATCGGGGACTGTATTGTATGGATTTGTTGGCGACATAGAGTGTTTGGCATGTATGTGTTTGGTAGCTCAAATAGTTTGTTTTAATCTATGTATCTTAATGTTTGGTCTTGCATTGAATGTTGCCATTGTTAGTATCTATTCAATTTTGGGATGATCTGGAACTCTAAAGTCTACCTCGCATGCCTTATAGTGTGTATGCATGTCATTGACCATGATGCATGTGATATTGTACACTTTGGTTGGCCTTAGGCACTTGCAATGTTCTCATATACAAATGTTGGTAGTTTCTGATGAGATTTTCATCTTCACTTGCAAGATGTGGGAAAGCCATTCAAAACAAAAATCAACTCCTTCAATTCTGCTTTGTTAATATGGGTCTCTGATCTTTGCAATAAATGTTTCCCATCTTGTGACACCACAGCTCATGGTCAAGTCACTTTTGATACACGTTTGCTTGCATTCCAATGCTATTTTGTCCCCACACAGAATTGAATTGCAAAATGACTATGTCATGTACTGTCTAAGACAGTGACCATCGTACTCATTATTCGTCACAGTTGCAATTTCATTGAAAATATTGTTACCACAATCTGATATTAACAATGCATGTTTGCACAAATTAAATACTGGATCTCGTGAGGCTTGTTGTGCAAAATTGTCAACGGATGCAAGGGGGTTGCTAGTATTTGTAGCTAGATGAGCTTTTGCTTTAGGCTGAGGATTTTTCTTGTTGATAAGTGCCTCAAAGTGCCCATGCAAAGGATTTTCATTGTGAAACAAAATGGAATATGTATTTATCCTTATACGCTTGTTAAAGTGTAGGTATTTTGATTTCCTTGTGGAAGACCACACACATACTTGTATATCTAACCATTTGGAGAGCCACTTTATGCAAAACAAGTCTCCCCAAAGGCCACATTCACTACAATTTGTCCTTGGAATTGCTGACAACCACATACACCATAGGTATGTTTCAACATCAGTAAGGTCGTGCAATTTACATAGTATTTGTGGGTCTAGCTCATCATTATAAGAAAGAAAAGCTTTGACATCATTGTTTTCTAGGCAATATATGAAGTGATCAATGATCCCATTGCGAAGTTCTATGGATGTGTATCGCATGTGCAACAACAGCTGGAAAGAGTTGAAAAGGCAGTCACCTATGTTGTATGCAAAAGACGTTATTCTTGACATGCGATTGTTCCCCAAGGCTTTATCAATTATGCTCTCAAATAGGTCTTTGTTAATAGATTCATAATTCTCTACATCTACAACATGCTTTGCTAGTTCTATTGTCTGTGGTTGTTGTTTCATTTTGCCCATGATATAGTAATAGTTTGACAATAAAAAATACAAATTCACTAATATTATCATTTATGCCTCATGCATATCTATCTCTATGGGCACGTCCTTCCTTGATACAAGGGGATATCCATTTCCCTTAAAGAAACACTTCACAACCTTGAACACTAAGTCACCATAGTATGGTGCAACATACACACATTAGCATTTGGAAAAATTGGTTGGCCTGTAATGCTGTGCAAGAACATTAATATTCTACCTCATTTGGGTATGTTACCTCTTTTGAGTTGATACATTTGGAATTACAACTACATTTGTATATGTTTGTGCTTGGTTTTCTATTTTTTTATCAACCATACTAGCAGTTTTTTTTTTAATGTGAGTCCAAAGAGGTAAGTAAAACTACTTATGGTAAAACTAATTAAAGAAATAAACAACAAAGGCTGCAAAGGAAGTTCATCTACTTGCAAAAAAGAATTTTTTCTCCATGTCATAGCTAGCTTAATTTAAAATTTATTATAAACAAAAGTATCCAAAGCTTCTACAAAAAATAAAACTCTGGACGAATTTCTACCTTGATTATTGCAGTTAACAAAAAATAGTTAAACTTCTTAAAAAATCTAAAATAATTTGTAGAGTGTGCAGTCTGCATAAACTTGCATGAAATGTCTGAAAACAATTACAAGGATACATGCAAATAGCACTAAATAGTGGTATAGTAAAAACTAGTCATTGAGTTATATATAGTTTTTTACTTTAAATTCCTACAAGAAAAGTGAAAGAAGGTAATTGTCCAGTTAGTAAGCCAGAAAGACTAAACTATAAGTGGTGAGGAGGACCACACACATAGAAAGTTGAACACAAATAGAGATAATAATGAAAGAAAGGGAATTGTAACTTAGAATTGATTACTGATTGTACTAGACAATTTATTTGAGAGAAACTAGAGATATTGACATGGTTTCCATAACAATTTATTTATGGTGAAGCTGATTGCCAAATAAGTTTTGTCCACGAGACTAACAAATGCCAACAATTATACATACAGGTAGAAATGAGAGGGGCATTTACAAAATTTGTACCACTAGCCAATAAATGAATTGCTAATATTATAATTTCTATTACTAACATGGCACCCAAATGATACTCCTGGAAACATGATGTTGGAATTGGAGAAGTTGGAAGGTGTGGAGATGATAGGAGAATGCAATTATGGAAACACTATTATGGATGGAGAAGATACAAGTGGAGAAGATCAAATAGTAATTTGGATAAAGTAATGACTGGAGTTGGGAAGCAAACGACTCCTTAGTCTAGATGAACATAATATCATGAGAGGTTAATAGTTAACCAGGAAGGTACATATGCTACACCGAATAAGAAATTCATGGGGAGGGATCATAAACATATAAATCAACATTTGTGATACACTAATGAAATTTAGTTCAACTTTCAAGAATTGTCAAGGTGAGTAGATGTTCTTTTTAAAATCAGTCTACAATGCAGAGAAAGAAGCAAGGTATATTAGGATTATTTTTTAACTAAGACATTTGACAAGTCAAGTTCAAGAGGGAGGATTGTTTTCAAAATCACAGTTAATATTTGAAACTCAATCGAATGCGATAAAATTAAAGCCAACTGAAATGACCTTTATGAAAGGTAATTTTGGCATATATAAAAGCAATGGTATGCTTATAATGATTCATCCATTTAGGATGGGAGGGATTATGAAGAAGAATTTTTTTTTTTTGGAAAATCCATTAAGCATCGAGAGCTTCTATTATTAAGGAATCATTACATACTATTTCTCCACTAGAGACACGTGCACGATAGCAGGGAAGTCATAACAATGTAACCAATATTCACTGCAGGTAATACAGCAGTCTAAGAGACAAATTATGCATTCCAATCCAAGTCTGAACCATACTTTTCCTTCTAATAATTTTTTTTAATTCATTTGGAAACTTGAATGGCTAAAAATTGATAACATTATAAGGAATTTTAGGGTAAATTTTATGTTGTATGGTAAATATTTGAAAATTAAATTCCTCATGTTTCCTAGATTTTGTTCAAAAGAAATGGTAGTACAAGTCTAACCTTTGTTGCTGGTGAATCTGTCTAATCTTTTTCTGACAATGCGGGGCTCATAGTCTTTGTCCCATACAAATAACTTCTGAACTTATATTACGGTGGATGCAAATGTGATAAAGCCACTCCAGTTCTTAAAAAAATTTCTATTAGGCAAAATAGATTATTCCTAACTATTGGAATTGTTGTTTAATTTCTAGATTCAATCTATAAAAATGCCCAATTAAATAATTCCCAGTTGGGCATTCCATAATTAGGGTTTCTTGTACCTTGCCCTATAATCTCATATGCTCTTCATAAATTCTCCCCAAAACTAGAGGAGCACACCTAAAATTAAAGGCTAGATTTCCAAATTCGTTCACCTCCAAATTTTTTTTTAAAATATTGAAATCTAGCCACCATGCAATAGAATAATAAATTGGAATCTAGGTTTTCATATTTCTAGATTGCTATCTAAAACTTGAGATTGATTCAAATGCAAGGTATGCATGACAGTCTCTCTATAGTCTGTTCCCAAATGAGATTTTGCTGTTGTTTTTCTGGAAAATATCAATACTTCCACAAAAATAGCGATGCCCTACTCGGCACAAATTCATGTGTGATCTTTATAATTTTGTATAGCTTTGGAAATTTTATTCATCTAGATGGAGGTATACCCTCGATCATGAACACGACATGATAAATGTTGCCTACTTTTAAGGACACATGTACCGATAGCGGGTCAATGCTCAAACCTTTATTTTTTCACCAATTTCTCACACTCCAAAGAAATAGTCTCAGCAAAATAATATGCAATTACAAAGACAAAATTATTCATTAAAAACATTTTTTCACCATTACTTGGTTCAAAATTACTTCAGAAGTTGAATCAGAAGTATCCACTGACAACTTTGACGACTCCATCAATGCACTTTAGGAACAAATTCCCTCATGCTCCAAAATGAAGAGACTCATCAGGTGGCTTGAGAGAAATCATATAAACCTTATATCGTAACTCTAATACCAGGGAACAACTTTCAGAAGGAAAGGAAAGAAGCACAGAGCGCATAAAAGGTAGTTTAAATTTAATTCTTGAATAAGTTCCAAGGCAAGAATGGGCATGGCTGGGGGTTATTCTTGGGTGGGGAAACCTACCAGACTAATTAGGTGATTTGATAGAGCATTTAGGTTATCCTCATTATCCTTATTTTGTTTGTGCAAATAGAAGAGAGAGGACTGCCTCTTGCCCTGATCTCTTGCAACATACATTGTGTTCTCTTTGCCTGGATTCTGATTGGGTATGGAAATGAATATGATGAGTAGGAAGAGAGTGAGGCTATTATCCCTGCAATTTCCCTCATCGTGGACAGGAAAATATCAGATAAATGTAGGGGAAATTGTATGTTGTGAAATGTTAAACATTAGGAGAGGGAAATTGGTTTTATCTTTTTACGCATACAAATGAGTGTGTTAAAATTCGCTACTAGGTACACTGGTAAAATAAAATAATGATTCATACCTAATGGTAGCTGCTGATCCAAGTCAAAAACATGTTCGCAGAAATTGACTTCCCAACACTTGAGACATGTGTCCTCCTTAATCTCCTGTACCACAAAATAGACGGGTTGCAATTAGAGGGGTTTTTACCCAGTCTCTTCCTTTATTAGGCTCCACACACAAATCAATGAATGTAGGTTGAACAATAGAGCACATGGCTCACCTGCATGTTAAAATAAGAATGCAAATAGGCCACGATAGGAACTCAAAATGGGAGCCCAGAACCCTTTGTTAAAATGGTAACCCCAACACTCTGATATTCGCTAGGCCCTCCTTGAAAATGCCAACTGCCTAGGTCGTCTATAAAGGCGAATCTCCCAACACCTCTACTTTGGTTTTCTATCCTTCTCTCGCATTGTAAATCGTGCAAGCCTCTATTTTGCCCACAGGGCGTGCGCCAACGTTTGAAATGGGCAGCAGCCCCTAACAGTCAATTATATTTTCTTTACAAACATTGGAGATAGTCACTAGAAGAAGCAAATTAAATAATGTGATTGGTCATGCGGGTTAAGATTAATTACGAGTTAAGCTCCAACCCTCCGCAAGAGTTTCCTGCCTTGGCAGGAACTAATAAAGGGCACATTGAGGAAAGGTACATTAAGGGGACAACCAATAGAGGATTGTTAAATCTGAGAGCTTCCAAATCTTGATTAATAGTCAATTAGAGGTTGGTGGATAGAGGATTAATTTTTTGATTGGGAGGTTCCACGATTGTGGGAAATATATGGTTAAGACGACAAGGATCTATGAGTATTTGTGTTCTCTGTAAAATTTATCCGAGAAGATTCGCTCAAATTTGCACAATCTTCAATCAAATTTTCTCTAAATTATTCTGAATATTTTATATGTTATAATAAAATAAATCGTTGTTCAGTGTATAGAATGAATATATTTAATTTTTCTATTCTCACAGTGAGATGACTTTTGTTCGAAAGAGATAAAAACCTCTGAGAAAATCTATGTTTTTCTTGGTAAGACAATTGTATTCTCATGATATTTTTGATATATTCATTTTATAATTAAAAGTGTGATAAAAATTAATTAAGATAAAAAGTGTGATATTTTTTTAAAATATATAATCTTTTGAAAAATGATATCTCTTACCTTCTTTTAGGTATTTAGCACATTATTAGAAATTTATTAACTTAGATCTTTTATAAAGAATATCAATGACAATGTAAAGTGGATGACTATAGAATTAATTAAGAAATATTAAATTTAAAAACTAAATAGAAAATGTAAATCTTAAAGATAATATAAATGAAAGAAAAGTGGTTGATATTAAAAAATCTATAAACATCTTAAGAAATATGATTGTAAAAATTTTTAGTATAAATATAAAACTCTATCTAAAAACTAAATTTAGAATGTGTAAGATTAATTAGATTTTAAAAAATATAAAAGAAAATAAATGTCAATTGAAAGCATGAATACATTAACCTATATCTTATCATTGACTGCTATGGGCAATTGATATTATGAGTTTTACCATAATAGATAATGATTATGAAAAAAACTGCCACAGAAAAACATATTTATTTATTTTTCTATTAATATAAAAGCGCATTTATGCAAAATCTCTTTATAACAGTCTTCTTGTTGAAATTGACGAATTTCTTCTCAATAAGTATAAAAAACACTGATCAATTGTTAAATACCTCGAATTTTCAAGCTCCTACAAAAAAATTCCAACCATGGCTGGAACAACACCGGCTGAAAAAGATTTACTAGAAACAAAAACATAATAAAGTCACTGGAGAAACCACACGACTGTGCTACATTGCTGTAACTCTAAATAAAGTAGCTTACAATGTGGAAAAATAAGCTTTTCAGGTTATAACCTTTCATTCTTATGCTACCAAAAAACAATTGCAGGTTTCTTTTTTGAATAAGGATTACTCATAAAATCTCCCATATTAAAAGATTGAAAAATACTCAAGCACTGTAAACTTTTCAACATCAGCCACAAGACATTCATCCCCTCATTCTGCAACAGACGCCTGCAACACCACATAAAAATTTAACGTAAAACATCATGAGAAACGAGTGCTTAACGAGCTGGAACATAAATGGCATCTCCCTGGAATCAAGAAATTCTAAATTAACTTTACCTTTCCTGAAACGGAAATTAACTCATCTCCAAAAACATCATTCAGCACAGTATTGGAAATCAAAGACGCCTCCAGAAGCTCAAGTGCCTGTAAAATGTTAGCATTATTACAAAAGATCTGATTAAATGTACTCCATTGTAAAAAAAATGAATCCACCGATATATGTACCCCAACAACATTGAAATAAAACTGAAACCCTGACCTTGTTGCGATCAACAATTGCGTTCTGCTCCCGAAGCTCCGTCAAATCTTTAACATTGAGCCGATTGAGCAACATTATGCTTGTAATCGTTGAACTCCCCGTTATCTTCAGATCATCAGTTATTATAAATGTAAGCATTTCCTTGACATAACCGCTAGTATTCCCTTGAGTTGCAGTTTGACTGCTGCTTCCGCTGGCCTGGTTGACATTGGTATTCTGACGCAGGTGAACGAGGCGGTTGATAGGATGCCCGCAAATACATATATCTGTGCTGCTGGTGCTGATATTGTGAGTTGTGCTATTACGTAAATCAGTTGAGCAGACGTAATAATTTCCTCCTTCAATCTTCAGAGAGTTATTAGAGTAGTTGGTTATAAATTTGGGGTCAAGCAGCTGGGCTTTATCCGTGCCCATAAACTGAGAGGGTAGCTTTTCCATGCTATCATAAAGATTGGAGACAGAGCCAACCCTTCTAGCAGATTCGAATTCATCATTCAGTGATTTGAGGGCAGCACCGATGGGCATGGAAAGAAAACTAAAGAGAAAATCAACGAATTCTTTATCGGCCTCCGCATATACGATACGTTGATTTTTAGTATTTATGAGAAAGCGCACATTCATGGCTTCAGAGCTATTGTCTGCCATTTAATTGAGGAAAGAAACAACACTACAAATTAATCCAAGAGAAAGTTGGCATAGATGGAGTTAGGGTGAGAGTTCTTTGGCATGGAGCTTCGCCTTTAAAAGCAGTAAATGAATACATCGGTTTGGCGCCCAAATTAGCGAGAGAGAGATTTGAAGCGTTGATCCATTTAATACGAATGCCACTTGTCCGCATGTCACGTACCATTTCGTCACTGTTATTTCTTTACGAGAAGGCGTTAATCTGTTTCATGCGAATGCCACTTGTTCGCTCTTTTTAACAATGGATTCGTAACGCTTTTCTGCCGAGGAAGATATTGCAATCTTGACAGTTTCTCTTCATATTTGTTCTCCTAAAGTAACACGCTTCCGAACATTTCCAAAAGAAAAGAAAAAAGACGCCTCCCAAAAATTATCAACACCATTATTTAGGGGAAATGTTAGCACATACAAAAACATACAAAATGGTTAAATACCTTTTAGTTGTCGAAACAATCGAGTTGTAACATCACATTTTCGGATAGAAACAAAAAGACGTGGGGCCTCCTCTTGGCCCGATAAATAAATGACTTCCATCAATTTTTGAATGGATATGTATTTCAATATATTATTTTGTTTTTATTAGAGTTAAGCATAATGTCTATAGAATTAAAAAAAAGTGTTACTTATTTTGTCTTTTACTTTAGAAATTAATTGTAATTATAGAAATGGGACATTATAATAATTAATTAATATAGTGAATGAGAAATAGATACTACTTTGGATAATAATTTTTAATTCATGTTTCTAATATATTTTATAAATTTTTAAGTCGGAAAAATATATTTATAGTGGTGGTATGGGGTGGGGTGGACTGAAATAGTACGAGTGTGTGAATTGTTAATAATTTTTTTATTAAAAATATTAAATAGTGGACAAAGTAATATATAAGAAATATATAATTCAAATAAGATTATTAATAATTAAAAGACACCTATATGTAAGTTGAATTAGTTGATAAAGAAATAATAAAAAAATCACATTCACATATAAAAAATAATAATCTTAAAATATTACCAAAATGTACTTACAAATATAACATTAATACTAAAGACATAGGTTGGAGAGCTTGGCTCCATTTGATAAAACTACACGAGGTCATGAGGTCCATTTATAAAAGAATTATAAAAAATAATAAATGATGTCATGTAATGCTTCGCCAGTGAACTAGGAGATATTAGCTTAAACATGCTACTAAGTTTACTGAATAATTATTTTTCTTAATAGTTTGCAAACAATAATGAATAACAAGGTGGAAGAAATATAACATAAAGACACTACATACTCATTTACAATGTCATTTATAGATTACAAATCTGAAGGGCTCCTTGACGTAGATTATGTAAATATTATTTAATCTACTTAATACAATAATCATACAGAGTCTCTACATAATTTAAATACATCATTATACACATGAAATCCAGATACAATGGATACCATAAGGTATCCATAATGAAAGACATCCTCTACACATATCATAGGGTATGTAACAAAATCAACATAAGGTACAATATGATATCTCTAAAATAATTGATATAATGATACAAGAACATAATATAATAAAATAAGAATACAAATCCAACAATGATGAACAAGAAGGTACAACTTCTACGAAGATCATTCAGCACTACTACATGAATGTCAGAATCTCAAATGGTAAAAGAATCACTACCACTTGACCTCGTGGAACCTAAATGGTCCACTCTTACCATGCTAAGGAGATAGAAAAAAACACCACTCAGATATCAAACACAAAAATCAACCATAGTACAAATTAAGAAAGGGATCTTAAAATCTCTCTATCTCAAAAGGTATAATAGAATGAAAAAGGTAAGACATACTCAAGCAGAGGCAACCAACACATGTAGAAAACCTAATATGCATATGGGGAAGTGTCATCACGTGAGCCAACTCTAGAGTTATTGTGGCAGTCTCTCAGGACCCTGATGCCCTAGTGACTCTATATGGTATCAGTAATCCTCTCATACAGATGAGGTACCAACTATGCTATATCCAAATCCACGGAACTAACAAGCATCTTCTCACAAACCATCCTAGCATGTACTAGAACTCAAGGAATGGGTGAGGAACACATACATCTTATTAATATTTCTATTGTAATAGATTTTATTATGTTATCACTTTATTAAGTCACTTGCAATAAGTTATCTTGGTAGCCACTTGTGGGCCCTGATGCCTATTGCAAGCCACTCCCCACTTATATACTTAGTTAACTTATCTAGGCTCACAAACTAGATAGCAACAAAAGATAATAATAATATCCTCAAAATTGTTCCACAAAATCACAAGGAACATGCGTTAGTCCTCAACCCATAATATCACAAAAATCACATGCTCCAAGTGTCCACATAATCATGAGTTTAAATAACATGGTTGAGTAAAATAATCAGGACTCTAACCATCATAAAGTATATAAATAGTGAGAGTGTTAATCCTATTTGAGCATTATTCATTGTCATTAATATCAATCATTTATTCAATCAGTAAAGAAGGAAAGAAGGATAGTCAGTCAAATGCATAAAGCCTATACACCGAGAAAGATTAAAGGAAGCTCTCTAATCTTACTGAACATGGCTTTGACTGAGTATTCTCACTAAGATAGATGGTTACTGAGTACCGAGCTATTGATCACCAAGAATTCATATGAGCTGAGCATCAGTAAATTACCGAATGAAGAATGCAGTGAACACCAAGTAAACTGGGAAATAACATAGTAATTTGAAATGAAACAAATATTAATGAAAATTGTTCACACTGATCTTTACCGAGATCGAGACAGAATTAAATATGGATGTAATCATTAAATTGTTAATGATTCCTATGTAATGCTAGATCTAGGTTATTTTGTTACACCGTTGATCTTAGGTTTTCTAAGATATTATAAACCCTAATTAGTTCAAGTCAGTTTGATATAAAATATGTAAAGATGTCACTGTGAATATATATTATGAAGGAGTAGTCATACTAGGGACATTAGGAGATCAGACAAAGGGTTTTTTGACTGAAGGTTTGAAAGAATCATTCATTTTTTTAGAACATACATAAGGCTACCGGGCAGAACAGAAGGACACATACATCACTACAAGGTGATATCTTTTATGTTATACTATAGATCTGAATTAGGCAAGATAGAGTTGCTAATTACAGATACATTTATTATTACCATTTAACCATTGTAGTAGATTCAAAATTTCCTAACAGAGTGGACTTAACAGTTCTAGTTTAAATCTCTTAACCGAGTACACACATGTATTGTGTTGTTAAAATCCTCTAACTAGGTATATCTAGTTGATCTAATTGTTACTCCTAATAGGGTAAGATCATTAGAAGTGACCATAATTTGTAGCCTTAACCGACATACTTTGTTACTACAGTAGTGAAGATTTGTGGGTGTCATCCCCACCACATTTTTTACCTTCTTACAAGGGTTTTTGTGATACCAAAACATCTATGTTATGTGTATGAATTTTCATGTCTGACTTATTGATTAGATTACATGCAAATTACATTTTTAGTTATAGTTGAATGTATGGATTCAGTCGGTTAATGCTATGTACATCTACAAAGATTTTAGTAATGAAAAGATTTGAAAGTACCGATTCACCCCTCCCCTCTCAGTACTTATCTTTCCATAATCCCAACAATTGGTATTAGAGCTAGTTCTCTTGTTAAGGAAGTTTAATCACTGAAGAGGAAAGATCTAAAGATGGAAAGATATAAGTTGGATAAGACTATTGAGAATCAAATAATACAGATGCAAACCTTTATTGAGACATTCAAAGAATCCAAAGAAGAATTGAAGAAGTTACTGATCAGGAGGAAGGATATGGCAATTCGGTATAATGAGACTGATTATTATGAAGAAGAGATAGATGATCAATTTGAGGTATTTGGATCTGGATCTAGTAGCATATCTGATGCATTTGTAGGAACCATATCTAATCTCTCTAAAAAGAATCTACATCTTACTGAACAAATGAAGGGACTTTAGATCGGTCAAGAGACACAAATGGTCAAAATGATTGATGTGATGAACAATGCAAGGCAAGAAGAACAAGAAAGAAACTTGGCTATTGAAGATAGGAGGCAAATGACTGACAAGTTGTAAGAGAAGGAATCTGAAATAATGAGACTCACAGAGCATCACTTTGAAATATCTAATCAGATGGTTATCATAAGTCAGGAAGTCAACTGAGTAAACAGTGAGCTTACAAGGAAACTAGAAGACATCAGTGAAATAAGAGAGGAAAATGAAAGATTGAAGAATGAGGTAAAGATGCAACAAAATCATAATGAGATAGAGAAAGCAGAAGAAAATACTAAAAGAATGGATGAATTTATGATTAGTCAGAAAAGACTTGATAGCACAACTGGTTTAGGCTACATTGAGTAGGGAGAGTCATCAAGACAAGATGAACATAAGAATGCCGACACTTATCCAAGGTCAAAGAAGCTATCATGTTATCATTGTGGAAAACCAAGCCACACATCAAACATTTGTAGAAGTAAAGCAAAATATATTCCTAGATCCATTCCTAAACTTAATGGTTATTGTTGTAAATGTAAAAAGTATGGACATCAGACACATGAGTATAGATCAAAGTTGAATAGGATACCTAACATAACTTACATGGAGAAACATTGTCACACTTGCAACAAGCATGGACACATGTCACAAGAATGTAGGACAAAAATGAAACAAGTTTGGACACCGAAGGAACAGAACAAATCCTATCAACCAAGAAGGCAAGGTAATGCATCTACTTGAGATTACAATACTTGGGTTAATTGCATAGCATGTGGCAAGTATGGACATGTAGCAGAAAATTGCATGAGAAATAACTAGAGAGGAAGATCTCGTAATTAGACAAGTACTTGTAGGGTATGTTTGCATTGTCACAAGGTCAGTAACTTAAGAAAGGATTCTAGAGACCGAGCACCAAAGATACATATAGATACAAATGGAAATTCAATTGAAGAAATCACGAGGATAAGAAATTAAATGTGGAGAAAAGCATCAAATGACAATGTTGGATCAAGAACTGCACTCACTAACACCTTATCCATTGGATTAGGTGACAACACCACCTCCACCTAAATCAATGAAGGTATTTATGGAACTAAATTTCAAATCGGTTATATTTTACAATAGTTCCTTATATCTAGTGAATTCACACCAAATCATCATGAAATGAGATGAACTATTGGATAACATGTTTTGGACTTAAACTGTGTATAGTCGGTAAAAGCATGATTTAGTAAATATTTGCTAGTTGGTAAATATTGGCAAGGTTAACCGAGTTATGGTATCAACCGAGTAATATCTAAGTGTTAATCAAGCTAAGTTCTTTAAAGTGTAAACTGACAACAACCATGTATACCGAGATGTGGTAGGTAAAGCATTAAATGCAAAAGTTTGAGCGAGATAAGGAAACTTTCGTATAAATACACGACAAATGTAGTCATTTTTCACACAACGATCATGACACAATCCAAAGAGACTTCACTAGATTTGAGCAAAGAATTTATAGAGCTTTGAGAAAAGATTTAAAGAGTTCCTGAGCAAGTATATCATGATTTAAAGTAAGTTTCTTTGTCATCGAGTTGTTTTACCGTAATATCTAAGAAGCCCTAAATTTTAGAAACGATGGCATCCTCGTCCAACATCATGAAATCTAATTTCAAAAGTGATAAGAAGGTCACCTTAATCAAGTGTGCAACATGTGATGAACTGAAATACAAATTACACCTTTGGATTGCATCATAGATTGACCAAATCAGTGCATTTTCAAGTATTCCACCTAAGGTTTTACTGGTTCAAGACATTCACGCTTACATCCACTATAAGATTAGTGAAATTGGAGATTTAGAGCTCCAATACACCTACTAGGAGCTGAGTGTGGATAGAAATATCAAGGATGAGCACAAACATATGGAGGTGAAGGGATTGATGAATGCCCTGTATTTCCTGAGAGAGTTCAAGACATAATGGATTAGGGTTTTTTTGAGTCAAGTGCACGAAGGGAAGCTATGGCTAGATGAGCCGATAAAAATCATAAAGGACATCATACATACAATCATCGGTTATCCTATTACCAATAAATTGAAAGCCATAAGGAGTCCAGTGAGGACTGAAATCGAGAAGCTTATCGGAGTAGAATGGGATGGCAGAGGTATGCAAGTCAACACAATTATTGATCCTGAGATAAGTTTCGGAGCCTATGTAGTTGGTTACAAAATATTTCAATCAAGCAAGCCAAACAGTGTACCTTGTGGAGCTGTGGATATCACCTATGAGATTGTGAAGAAAGGTTTCCAATTTGACCTCGTCAAGCTTCTATTGAAAGAATTGGATGAGAATATGAGAACCATCAGGACAAAAAATAAAAACACCTATAAGTTTGGTTCTCTACTAGTTCACATATTTTTATCTGTACAAAACTTCTTTCCCTCAGTTGGTAATGTTGACTGGGATGTCAACTGACCCGCTATTATGCAAATCGGTGAATTTATTGAAAGTTTGGGTCAGAATTTTGTCAGTGTTATGGATGTTTACATTGAACAATTTAAGGAGAGAATGTATCAAAGGAGTAGGATACTAGGTTAGCTGGTAGAAAAGAATAAGGATGATATCTGCTTCCTAGTGGACATTGATACCCCATATATCCGAGCAGTTGAACCAAAGGCTACTTCGTTAATGATGCGGGAGCATCTTAGGTCCTTGGAAATCTTGTGTCACCAAAAAAAAGTTTGAGTTTTCTATGTTGCTCAGTTCCTTCTTTGACCGAGTTTGCTCGGTAATTTCTCAGTTCCTTCTTTAATCGAGTTGGTTGGTTAATTCCCTGACGCTCGGTTAACCTTTCTTACCGAGTTATTTCTTTTGGTTTTCTGTTGAGGGCGACTTGTGCATTTAATTGTGGTCATAGATTTAGTGTTGTTACTGATCATTTGGAAGCGTGTGGACCTAAATCTGGTTGTTCCTTCTGTTAATTGTGGATCTAAAGGCTGACTTATTCAGTAGCCTCTTGTATATAATGTAGTCATTGGTTGTAGTTTTGGAGAGTCAGTTTTGGTAGCAATTAGGATTTAGATTGAAGGTAGTTTTTGAACCCTTGCATGTTGGAGGACTGTTGTAATTGAAATATTGTATTTGGCCCTAATCAGGAAGCCCTTATAGCCTGACATGTATAAATATATTTTATGAATAAAAGGATCTAATCTATATTCTCTCTCTCATTTGTTGTATATTTGCTTCCGTGTGTGATCTCTGCAAGGAGAATTTGGATTAGGGTGTGCCTATGGCCCCTCTTCCTATCCTTCCTTGCATCAGGTGGTATCAGAGTGAAGGTTAGATCGGGATCTAGATTTGTGAATCTAGGTTTGAGGGTTGCTTCTTGTTAAACCCTAGTTGATATTGGTTGTGGGGTAGCAGATTGTGATCTGAGATGCAATGTTTGAAGATGGTTCATGGGAGGCAAGATGCAGATGTAGGATTGGCAGACATTTTGAGATAACTTGCTACTAGATTTGAAGCTGTTGAGATAGCCCAGTGAAGAGGAAGACATCTTGAGGATGTTAGTGATGAAGAAATTGAAGAATAACATGATGAAGTAGAACATGCACCTGTGATCGATCAAGGTGAGGAAGGATTGCTAAAATATTTGAAAAATCTAAAATCTACACCACATTTCAAGGCTCTTGAGTATAGTGGAAGGCTGGATTCAGATGAGTTGGTGGATTGGATCACTGAGATGGAGAAGTATTTTGAAAATTGGAAAGTACTATGATAAGGTGCTATGTGATATCATGCCTATGGATTGTTGTCATATTTTGTTGGGTAGACCTTGGCAATATGATAAACATGCTATATATGTTGGGAGATTGCATATATATACTATTTGGGCTGATGGGAGAAAACAAATCTTGTTGCCTTTGATTGAAGAACTTGTTAGTAGTGTTTTCACATCTGTGAAAGTCTATTTGATGGAAGGAAGAAATTTTGTTAAGGATTTGAAGAAGAATGATGTATGTTTTGCTATGATTCCTAACAAATCAAGTGGGAGATCATTTATGATAATGTACCTAATGAAGAGATTGATAAGATACTCACCAAGTATAAGGAGATCATTTATGATAATGTACCTAATGGTTTTCCACTAAAGAGAATCATTGATCATTCTATGGATCTTATCCCTGGAGCTATTTTATCGAATAAGGCACCACATCGGTTGACACCTAATGAGAATTAGGAATTAAACCGACAAATCCAAGAATTGTTGCAAAAAGGTTTGATCTAAGAAATTTTGAGTCCTTGTGTAGTACTAGTTGTATTGGCACCTAAGAAGAATGGATAATGGTGAATGTGTACTGATTCCAGAGCAATCAACAAGATAATAGTGAAATATAGGTTTCCTATACCAAGAATGGATGACATAATGGATAGTTTTACTAGAGAAAAGTATTTTACCAAAATTGATTTGAAAAGTGGATATCATCAGATCAGAATCAAAGAAGATGATGAGTGGAAGATTTATTCTAAGACAAGAGAAGGTTTATATGAGTGTTTGGTTATGCCTTTTTATTTAACTAATGCATCGAGTACTTTTATGAGATTGATGAATGAGGTTTTAAAGAAATTTTTGGGTAAATTTGTGATTGTATACCTAGATGATATTTTGATCTTCAATAAGACCGAGAAGAGCATTTTTTGCATGTTAGAAAAGTATTGTAGAGGTTGAAAGAAGAAAAGTTGCTGATTAATTTGAGAAAGTGTTCCTTCATGAAAGAAGAGATTGTGTATTTAGGATTTGTAATTTGAGCTAATGGTTTGAAAATGGATCCTAAAAAGGTTGAAGCTATTTTGAATTGGTCTACACCTGAAAATGCTAGTGAGGTAAGATCATTTCATGGTTTAGCAAGTTTTTACTGAGAGTTCATTAGAAATTTCAATTCAATTTGTAATGCTCTGACTGGGACTATGAGAGGAGATAAAAGAGAATTTAAGTGGACACATGGAGCTGATAAAAGTTTTAAGAATTTGAAGTAGAAGGTTTCTGAATTACCCATGTTAGCTTTACTTGATTTCAATAAGGTATTTCAAGTTGAATGTGATGCAAGTGGTAGTGCAATAGGAGCTAGATTTTGAGTCAAGAAGGTAAATTTGTTGCTTTCTTTAGTGAAAAGTTGAATGATGTAAAAATGAAATACTCTGTATATGATCAAGAGTTCAATTCTATTGTTCAAGCCCTAAAAAAATGGAGACATTATTTGATACTGAGTGAATTTGTATTGTATACTGATCATAAGGCTTTACAGTATTTGGGTAGTCAGAATAAGTTGAACCAGAGACATATGAAATGGGTTGAATATTTGTAGAGTTATGTACATTTTGGATAAAATATAAGAGTGGAGTCACTAACTGAGTTGCTGATGCATTGAGTAGAAGAAGATCTTTGATGACCAAAATGAGAATTGAAGTTCTTGGTTTTGATGACATGAAATATTTGTATGAAATTGATCCTAATTTTTTTGAGCCATGGAGGAAGTGCAAAGCACCTATTCAAGATCAACTGAGTACTAAATGGGAAGACTATTTCATCCAAAAAGGTATGTTGTTTAAAGGTATTCAATTGTGTATACCGAGAGGATCAATGAGAACTAATTTGATAAAGGAGAAACATAGTAGTGGCTTGGCTGGACATTTTAGCATTGACAAGACATTGAATTCACTTAAGGAGAAATACTTTTGGCTATAGTTGTATAAGGATGTTCAAATTTTTTTGAAAAGTTATGGAATTTTTCAAGTTGTAAAGGGAGTAAGTTAGAATAATGGATTGTATATACCAATTTTTGTTCTTGAGAAACCTTGGATTGATATCAATATGGATTTTATTCTTGGCTTACCGAAGATAGTGAGAGGTAATGATTCTATATTTGTTATTGTGGATATATTTTCTACGATGACACAATTTATACCCTTTAGAAAGACATCAGATGCAATGCATATAGAAGATCTTTTCTTTAAGGAAATTGTCAGATTGCATGGATTACCGAGGAGTATCATCTCTGACTGAGACAATAAGTTTGTTGGATACTTTTGGAAGATTATTTGGAGAAAGTTGGGCACCGAGTTAAGGTATAGTTCTACATTTCACCCACAGAGTGATGGACAAATAGAGGTTGTGAATAGAAGTTTGGGTAATCTTTTGAGATTCCTAGTTGGAGATAAACTGAGTAATTGGGATTCTATGTTGGCACAAGCAGAGTTTGCATACAATAATTCAATGAATAGGAGTACTGGGAAAACACCTTTTGAGATTGTTAATGGCATACAAATGAGAGGTATATCAAATTTGAAGGATACTACTGGTGAAGAAAAGAGAAGTGTTGTAGGAGAAGATTAATAAAAAATATAAAGACAGAGGAGATAGATCAAGAAGACATAAGACTTTTACAAGTGGGGATGAAGTTATGGTTCATTTGAAGAAAGGTAGATTTCTTGTTGGAACATATGGGAAGTTGAAAACAAAGAAGTTTGGTCCCTATAGAATATTGAGGAGATTTGATAGTGGAAATGCTTATGAGCTTGAGTTACCTGATGACATGGATATATCACCGATATTCAACATTGTAGATTCATATGAGTACCATGAATTAGATGAAAAAATGACAGTACCAAATGATTATCCTAAGAAGAAGACAAAAGAAGTTGAGAAGATTTTGGAGCATAGAGTTGGCAGAAACACAAGAGGAAAACAATATTTGGAATATCTAGTAAAGTGGATGAATAGACCGATTGAAGATAGTTCATGGATTTCATAATATGAGTTGTATTCAGCTCGGGTTTTACCTACTGCATGATTTAGAGAATCATTTCAAACAACCCCAGGTGTCTAATGCAGGAGCATCTCGGGTCCTTGGCAATCTTGTGTCACCAAAAATAAGTTTGAGTTTTTTGTGTTGCTCAGTTCCTTCTTTGACCAAGTTGGCTTGATAGTTTCTCAGTTCCTTCTTTAATCGACTTGGTCGGTTAATTCCTTGACACTTGGTTAACCTTTCTTACCAAGTTGTTTCTTTTGGTTTTCTATTAAGGCTGACTTGTACATTTAATTTTGGTCAAGGATTTAATGTTGGTATCCATCATTAGGAAGCATGTGGACCTAGATCTAGTTGTTCCTTCCATTAATGGTGGATTTGAAGGCTGAATTCTTTGGTAGCCTCTTGTATATAATGTAGTCATTGGTTTTAGTTTTGGAGAGTCAGTTTTGGTAGGATTTAGGAGTTAGAAGATTGAATATAATTTTTGAATCCTCACATGTTGGAGGACTATTGTAATTGAATTGTTGTATCTGGCCCTAATCAGGAAGGCCTTAGAGCGCGGCATGTATAAATCTATTTGATAAATAAAAGGATTTGATCTGCATTCTCTTTCTCATTTGTTGTGTATTTACTTTCGTGTGTGGTCTCTAAAAGGAGGATTTGGATTAGGGTGTGACTTTGGCCCCTCTTCCTACCCTTCCTTGTGTTAGTTACCCCTATGGGCAATGAATTAGATATTGATCGAGCTTCCAATTCAATACAGGCATTACTGGCCAAGCCCAAAGATCCAAAGGCAACTAGGTTTGGTACCTATGAAGAGGCCAAACTAAGAATAAAGATGGATCTAGTCAGAGTGAAGGTAAGTAGGAAATCCAAGAAGATGATGGATACTTTGGTGAAACATTTTGGAGATGAAGCAGAAGAACAATAGACATTAGTATCTAATTTGGTTGAAGAAGCAACTAAGGAATAGTTACTAAGAGGCAATAATGAACATGATGAGGAGGAGACCGAGTCAGATAAAGATATCCAAGATATGCACCGGAAAAGTCCATAGGGAAGAGAAAACAAGTAGAAGCACCTACAAGAGAAAGGATAAGGTCCTCAACAATTGCTTCTCCACCCCTAAAGAAAAGAATTGTAAATTTATCAAGGCCAACTCTTACAAAAACCTATCAAAAGAAAAAGAGAGGTGCCCAAGTCACCTCCGAGAAACCTAAGAAGAGGAGAAGATTAATTAGAGCTAAAGATGATATTGATGAAGAAGATGATTAAGAACTAGATCAAGGTAAATTTAAAGTAGTTGTAAATAAAAGTCAATAGGTAGATGAGTTAGCAAATATAATAAAGGAAATAGGGAGTCTAACTCACCCTAAGTTAAGTCAATATGTACATATGACTACCACGGATCAAGAAAAATTTGTAGAAGCTATCATACAAATGATAATCAAGTTTAAAAGGGAACCAATTGAATTTGAAAGATATGTAACTAAGGAATTGTATGAGAAAGTGTCAGCCAGGTGGACATATGACCTGCACACTAAGAATAAAATTAGGGAGCACTCTTTGATTTTGGCTATGCCTAATCTATCAGTTCCTGAGATAGAAGAATTGATGAAAAAATACTCTAAATAATTTCTAATGAAGGGTAGAGCCCTTGTCATATTGTTAGGAAACCTTGAAGAAGTTGATGAAAATAGCAAGCTTCTATGGACTATAATTTTGCAACCAAAAGAAGAAGCTGGTCAACATACATTGGCCATAATTCTCAAGTAGAAGAACAAGAAGAAAGGTAAAGGAGTTCACTCGAATGATGTTGACTTGGCCACCAAGGATCTAGTCCACATATCTGACACCGAGGTAGCAGATGACACTATTGCTATTGATTTTTACCCGGCTAGATATAGTGAGGAATATAAATAGGATGCTCCTGAATAACTAATAACCCCAAGGATAGATGATGTTTTGATTGAGGAAATCACAAATGGATATATTGATGATGTAAATAATGATGAGGATATTAACACTACTATGGACACCATCGAGGAGAATGTACCTAGTGAGGGAGAAACATGTGAAATACCAAGTGATTTACCTATATTGGTACAAGAAGTTGACATTGTCACATAGAAGGAACTCGAAGGCTCAACACCCAAGCAATAAAAGGATACACCCGAGGGATAGGGTACATCCAAGAACAAAGATTCTAATGAGCCTAAAGAGGCAGAAACAAATGAAAAACAAAAGGATAAACCTGTAGAATTAGCTACACAAGACACCACAACAAATGCCCAAGGACAAGAAACTGAGACACTGGTCACCGGGCAAGCAAAGGAAGAAAGTCTATCTACTGAGATAGAAACGTTGAAACTAGAGACAAAAGCTCTAGTGCCTTACACCAAATCTCCTACACTAGAGAAGAAGAAGAAGAAGAAGAAGAAGAAGAAGAAGAAGAAGAAACATGGTAAGGGTCCTATCACACTTGATGAATTTATTGAAATTCCTGAATGTGACCCAAGGACCTTAGGTTGAATTATCCACTGATTCACTAGTGATTATCCACTGCTATATCCACTGTTGAGCATCGTATAGAAGTAATTATCCACTGTTGAGAAGTAGATAGCTTGAATTATCCATTGTTGAGCAGCGGATAGCAATGGAATCACTAGTTGGAATATGAGCCCCCCGGTGTATTTCTTTTAAAAATCCCAATCGAGAAAATAAATTGATAGCTTGTTCTTCGAGATATGCTCAAACCATAAATGAAGAAGGCCATAAGATATTGGTTAGTACTTGTCAAGCTCCCTGCTTGGTAGGGGTGCCTTTTTGGAGCCTTGTCAAGTAGAGAACTCGGAATGATATGAATGGAGCTATGCAATAAACACTTCTTAGATTCTTTTAGCAAAAGAAAAATAATCCCTGAAGCATGAGAAGATATGGGGAATTGTGCACAAGAAAGGTTGCACAAGAGAAAATGAAAAAGGAGAGTAATATAAAACAAATTTTGGAGGAAGTTAGAGATATCCTAATGCAAATATTTCCCGAGATCAATGTTGATGAGGCAACTCCCATCATTGATCAACTTGCTACTCTAACAAGACACATCAATGCCCCTGATGTAGATGCTGAGAAAAGAATGAAAGAATGGGAAAAAGAAAAAATACAGTTGAAATTAGCAGAGAAAATAAGTCAGGAAGTGATAATAAATAAGGTCAAGATCTCAGAGGTTGTTATCAAGCTTGAAACCATCATTAAACAAATCATTCAAATTTTGTATAAGTTATGCACTATGGACCACTTCACTATAGAGATTAGTGAAAAGATCAAGAAACTTGATGAAGAAATACAGGTCAGTACCTATAATTCTTTAACTGAGCCCAATGCATTCCTTAATCATTTTTCAAAGGTTTGAGAACTTTAGTGATTAAGGACTGATTTGAGGCAGCAAGAAGACATAATAAGTGAGCAAATTATCAAGCTTCAGGCATAGTTGCTTCCCCATCTTAAAATAATGGAGAGACATGTTAAATAAGGCAAAGAATTTAGTTGCCACCCCAAAAAAATTTAGTGTTGGAAAACATTTTTGACATGCATGCACAAGTTGTTTTAGAGCACATTGCTCTTGAGAACTTGAAAGAGGAATGGGAAAACCTCTTGGATTCACTCAAGAAAACCCATAAGCATATTTTTGACAAGTTGTAACTACATTATTTTTTTTGGCATTAATTTCAAAAAGGGGGATAGTCTATGTATATGGATGTATGTATATAGATGCTAGTATGTACTTCACACCGAGAGCATGCACAAAGAGGGAGTTAACATTTCTTTTGGAGTTAGTATATTTTCTGAGCAGTAGGTACATATACATAAAGTTTTGATCATAATGCCAAAGGGGGAGAAATTTAATCCTATTTGAGCATTATTGGTTGTCATTAGTATCAATTAGTTGTTCAATCGTTAAAGAAGACAAAAAGGAAGTCGATCAAACACATAAATCCTATACACCAAGCAAGATTCAAGGAAGCTCTCTAAGCTTACTGAGCATGGCTTTGACCAAGTACTCTCACCGAGGAAGATGGTTACTGAGTACTGAGCTACTGATCACTGAGCATTCATATCAACCAGGCATTAGTAAATCACTGAATGAAGAATGAAGTAAACACCGAGTAAACCAGAAAATGACATAGTAATTTAAAATGGTACAAAAATAAATGCAAATAGTTCACACTAATTAGGAAAGTGGTTTACCAAGATTGAGACCGAATTAAATATGGATGTAATCATTAAATTGTTGATGATTCCTATGTAATGTTAGATCTAGGTTATTTTCTTACACCGTTGATCTTAGGTTTTCTAAGATATTGTAAACTCTAATTAGGTCAAGTTAGTTTGATATAAAATATGTAAAGATGTAATTGTGAATATATATCATGAAGGAGTAGCCGCACTAAGGACATCAGGAGATCATACAAAGGGTTTTCTGATAGAAGGTTTGAAAGAAGCATTCAATTTTTCAGAACATACACAAGGCTACTGAGAAAAATAGAAGAACACATACATCACTACAAGGTGATATATTTTATGGTATATCATAGATCTGAATAAAAGAAAGATAGATTTCATAATTATAGATACATTTACTATTACCATTTAACCATTGTAGCATATTCAAAATCTCCTAACAGAGTGGACTTAATAGTTCTAGTTTAAATATCTTAATTGGGAACACACATGTATTATGTTGTTAAAATCCTCTAACCAGGTAGATCTATTCAATCTAATTGTTACTCCTAATAGGGTATGATCATCATCAGTGATCAATATTTGTAGCCTTAACCAACATACCTTGTTACTGATGTAGTAAAGATTTGTAGGTGTCATCCCCATCACATTTTTTACCTTCTTACAGGGGTTTCTGCGATACCAAAACATTTGTGTTATGTGTATGAATTTTCATGTATGGCTTATTGATTAGATTACATGCAAATTACATTTTTAGTTATATTTGAATGTATGGATTCAGTCGATTAATACTATCTACATCTACAAAGTTTTTATCATTGAAAATTTTTGAAGGCACTTATTCACCCCTCCCCTCTTAGTACTTATCTTTCCATGATCCCTAAAATAAGATCACAAAAAACACATATCCAGCCCCTGGTTCACATTTCCTAAAGGTCGACTTAAACCCCCAATAAACATATTGACACAGCTAGGTTTAAGTCTTAATCTATCAAATCATAATTTAGATATTTAAAAGAAAAAATATTTCCTTAAATGAAAACCAATTCGACTTCATATTTATGTATTCTAAAAAAACATTTTAATTCAAAAACATACATATAAATAAAATAATAATTTAACATATTTATTAATTAACAATTTTAAGATATATTAATAAATTAAATAACAATAATAATAACAATAACATAATTATTAATTAATAAGTATTAATAAATATTTTTATTAAATTAAATTTAAGTCAATTTAAAAATATAAACCAAAAAGAGGGTGTTGGGGGCGTTTCCACTACCCACAGTGGCCCCCACCCTGCAGTCCCCGCTGTTCCACGGGTCTGCAAGGGTTGCGACTGCCATAGCAATGGTACCACAGGGTACCACTGTCCCTGTGGACCACATGTGTATCGTGGTCCCACTATGGTGGGAAGGTGGGGGTGAGGATTTGGTTTGGCCACCTCCCTTATTTCTTTTTTTAAATTATTTTTTGTTTGTTTATTTTTTAATTATTTTATTTATTTTTTAAAATATAATTTCTGTCAGAATTTCAATAACGTAAAATTAGAGAACATTATTTTTTTTTAAACATCCACAATTATAAATATATATTAATTTAATTTTCTTTATTTATGAATCTGATAAAATCAAATACGTACTAGATTCAACACAAAGATTTTGTCTAAAATTAGATTCAAACCCTAACCA
This sequence comes from Chamaecyparis obtusa, assembly GCA_027943335.1. Taxonomy (NCBI): domain Eukaryota; kingdom Viridiplantae; phylum Streptophyta; class Pinopsida; order Cupressales; family Cupressaceae; genus Chamaecyparis; species Chamaecyparis obtusa. Next base: position 2,161 of record BSBK01006345.1, on the reverse strand, counting down.
AATTAATTTCACTTTTCCTATTGTTTTTCAACTAAATTCCAAGGGTTTACACAAAACATCTATCATGGATTTTTTTATATCAAAATTAAACTAATAATAACTATAATTTTCTAAGAACAAAGTATGTAGATTTTTGCGAAGAAACAACCTAGGGTTTCATCAGGAAAAATTTCTTGAATTTTAATTCATAAAACATTCTAGATGTGGGTTTATTAAGAATTCTTCTCATGTGGTCTTAATAACCAAATTAAACTAAAATAATGGGAAATCAAGCAATAATAAAATAAAAAATTCAACAAACACTCAAATCCTGGTATTTTATCAAACCAAAATCTCAAGGAGTAATTTTATGAAACATACAAATTTGCAAATACAAGGAAGACAATCTTTCAAAGAGAAATAAGAGAAATAGAAATAAGATTCAAAACCCTACTTGAAAATTCACAAGAAGATCTTAAACAACAATGGCCAAATCGAAGGCTCGAAGATTCCAAATTTCTCCTAAGCTTTGAAAATAATCCTTCAATCAATCCAAATAATTTTCTCCAAAATCTAGTCTCCTACAAACCTATGTTGTTAATAATGACTAAAAGTATTCCTAATAATGAATACCTGGGAGACATAACTCAACATGCAACCCCTAATCAGAAATTAGAACTCAACATGCAACTCCTAGTCATAAATTATAACTCAACTTCCTAACCTTATTTTTATAAAATTCTACTGCATGATTAATTACAATTTTAATAAAAAAATGCACTTTTCAATTATCAACTCTTGACTCAACTTCAAACTTAAATTCTTAATTCAATTTTATTAAACTGACTGTGCAACTTAAATTGTATATTAATGATTTATTAACAATTATTGTTTTTCAACCTATTAATAATTATGAAATTGATAATTAAATATAAATTCATTAGTTATACTTTTAATTTCAATTTTAGATTGAATAATTAATTTAATCTTTTATTTCCACAATTAGACATTTTAATTAAGCCTTTTTTAATTTATAAATATATTTAATTAATTCTCATTAATTAAATACCCTCATCTTAATATTTCCATATTTAATAATATTTAATTATATATTCACATAATCAAACTCATAAATCACATAATCATAATAACACAAAAATCACACTAAACCAAATAACATGACAACATGAAAAAAGAACTGACTAAACGAAAACACAAAAATCATACTAAAGGAAAGGGTTCATGAATTCACGTCACCTTGACAAATTCAGACATGAAACTCAATAAAAAACTTGTCCCTTAATTTAAGACAATAAATGGCTTGGTTTGGGATTGGACCTATATGTTATCTCCCATCTCTTACCATTTGAGATATTGTGATAGGGCACACTCATCTTGACAATTCAGAGCAGTCGATGTCCCATACCAGAAATAATGCATAAAAGATGAGTATATACATACATGTATAAATATATAACAGACAATGACAGGGATCGGCCAATCATGTGGATCTCGCAAGCAAGTAATTAGGACTTTGTCCCTCAACCACATCAAATGGAAATATAAAACATACACTCCAACCATACACACAAATGTATGGGCTTAGTAAAAATATAAATGTAAATAACATTCTAACATATAGAATACCGTCATGAAATAACCAAAATAAATACGTCACCATAAGCGGGTGAACTCACAATAGAGGGAATGCAATTGGTTTGATGACATTATCATGATTATTGCATATTTTATTAACATTTGAAGTCGACTAAACCGTAATTTTGACATACCTTAACTACATAGCTTATAAATTGTTGTGTATTTATCTAATTTCAAATTTTTTTTTGATAGAAAGTAAACTCAAAGATGGAGGGAACTATTTTTTTCAAAAAAAGAATCTCTTTTCTACTATTTTTAATTGAACCTAAAACTCATAGGTTTATATTTTTTTAAAAAACCCACATTCGAGTAACATCAAAAAATATATACATAATAAATTAAAAAATTGTTAAATCTATAATCGTTTGAAAGCTCCTTTTGAGTACTTGTGCTATGCAAAAGGATGTCTCCTTAATTTTTTATTTTACCCCTGCGATTGAGCCCCGAAGCCATGAAATGTTCAGAATTTCCTCAAACTTTGTAAACTGCCCTTAGTCAGGGAATTTTTATAGAAAGTACTTGC
>BSBK01006344.1:0-144979 GCA_027943335.1 Chamaecyparis obtusa | reverse complement strand
TGTAGTTTAGATGAAATAAGGAATCATAGTAGAAAATAAGTCAAGCATTTTTTGTGGTAGCTTGGAAAATTAGTTTTCAACTATTTAAGGGATGAAGATTTTTAGTTAGGATTAATTGTGGCATTGGTGAGTTTCCATAATGTGGGTTCAAAGAATTGATTTAAATGTAATTTAAATATAGTATTAAAAATGGTTTAAATAAGTTTTATATACTTATGTTTATTTATTGGTTAAAGTTAGAGTTGTATCCCCGATTGAGATGTGTAGTTATGTTAATATTTACAAGGTTATATTACATGCTGAAGTTGTAATTAGTTTTTGTAGACTTGTATTTAATTATTTATCATTGATGTGATTTCATTCTTAATGTGATTTGATAAGGGTGTTTTAGTTAATGTTCGAGTCTCTACAATAGTAACTAGATACATACGATACTTTGGTGTTTGGACTTTTCTTTTGCATGTGATACTTTTTGGTCATGAAGAGGTTCATTTCTTTATGATACTTGGAAATTGTCATGCTATTTATGCCTTCATAGTTGTATTTCAGTAACCTTTGGTTTTATTGTTAAGTGGATCCATTGTATTGTTTTTTATTGTAGGAAAAAATAGGTTTTAAAGGGGACCTTGAACCCCGTACAAGTTGATATCAAATTGATGAAGGGTGCTCCCCTTAATACCTCAAACACATACAGAAATAGAGAAACAACAACAGTAATATGCAAGAATAGAAAATTGGCTTCTTATTATCTCCACAAATGTGGAATTACAAACTTTTAGAATTACAATATGCAAAGCCACATGGGCATTCCCTTACAATATTCTGTAGGACAAAGCCTCGAATCAACACCCAGATCTACTACCCAGAACTGCCCTAGACAACACTATGGGCCTTCTTTATATAGGCAATTTCCACTACCCGAGAAGGTTCTAGAAATTTAGCCCTTAGGGCCAACCAACTTAGAATTATTTTATTTTACAATTTATTACATCAAAGTCAGCTCAAAATGAGTTTTGAAACCCAAACAGAAATTTTGAAGAAAAATTATTTTCCACCATTTCAGGTGACCCAACTTCCGAAGACCATAAGTCATCGCCCGTTGACCCGATTGGCTATTATAACCCCATTCTGGAAATGCCACGAAGCGCTCTACAAGATTAACTAGTGCAAAGTGCCCATCACCCAAATTTTCAACCTCATCTGGGGCCTCTAAAGCCTTCAAAATTGAGTTCGAAGTTTCTGTACCCTGCTACCAATACCGAAAATCTTCAATATCTTCAAAACTACACCCTGATCTAGCCATGAAACTTTGCTGGTAGGCTGATATGACTGAGATGAACCTCCATATGTAACATCAGACATTCCGAGATCGTAAGACCAACTTACTAAAAATAGCAAGTTTCCATAAATAGCAACTCTGCACAAGGTAGCCCTTATTGAATACAGAAATAGAAATATTTTTGGGTGATGCAAGATTGCTCTTACACCCAGGATGCTCCTGCATCAGACACCTGGGGTAATTTGAGAAGTGACCCTGTCACGACTTAGGTGTGCAGAGGAAAACCAAGACGGTTAACCTCCTCCTTTGTTAGCCATGATGAATCTTCAACAGGTCATCCTTTCCATTTGACCAAATACTTTTCATATGTCCTGTTCCTTGTGCTTCTACCAACACGACTGTCCGGTATGTCTTCAATTTCCTTGATATCTGAACTGGTTGCTGGAATACTCCACTGTGCTGCTGCAACCTCATCTTCAACACCTCCTTCATGATACTCTCTCAAATCTGAAATGTTAAACACTGGTGAAATATTCAGCTCAGTAGGAAATTCTACCTCATATGCATTTCCTAAATCATGCTTCTTCAGTATCTTACATGGCCCAAACTTCTTCATTTTCAACTTGTTATATGTACCAACCGGAAATCGCTCCTTCTGCAAATGAACCATGACTTCATCTCCAACCTAAAATTCCTTATGCCCTCCTTTTCTCATCTGCCTTAGCCTTATACTGCACATTCATCTTGGTAATATGCTTCCTCACCTCCTCATGGATGTTCTTCAAGTGTTCTGCAAAATCCTCGGCTTCAGCACTACTTATTTCTCCTTTATCTATCTTTCTCAATTCAGATGCATTTCTTAGACTACTTCCATATACAATCTGGAATGGTGATTTACCAGTGCTCCTATTTATAGAATTATTGTATGCAAATTCTGCCTGTGGTAAAATCAAATCCCATCCTGTTGGCTTGTCTCCAACCAAACATCTCAATAAATTTCTCAAACTCCTATTCACCACCTCTGTCTGTCCATCAGTCTGTGGATGATGTGATGAACTGAACTTCAAATCTGTCTTCAGCTTCTTCCACAATGTACGCTAGAAATATCCAACAAACTTCATGTTCCAATTTGAAACTATGGTCTTTGGCAAACCAAGTAGTCTCACTACCTCTCTGAAAAACAATTCTGCTACATGAACAACATCAGTAGTCTTCTTGCAGGAAATGAAATGTGCCATCTTTGAAAATCTGTCAACCACCACAAAAATTGAATCATGTCCCCGCTGAGTCCTTGGTAAACCAAGAACAAAGTCCATGCTAATATCCTCCCAAGGCTTCTCTGGTACAGGTAATGGCTGATACAACCCTATATTCTGCTTCACTCCTTTCACCATCTGACATACTCTGCAACTCTGTACAAACTTCTTCACATCTTGCTGCAACTATGGCCAATAATAATTCTCACCAACCAAAGCAAGGGTTTTATCACGACCAAAATGTCCAGCCAATCCTCCACTATGCTTCTCCTTGATGAGATTCTCCCTCATAGAACTTCGTGGAATGCACAACTGACTCCCTCTGAATAGCATATCATCCTGGATGATGAAATCTAGCCATTTCATCCTGTCTAGAGTTACAGGTTCTGTACAAGCTTTCCAAGCTTCACCAAAATCAGGATCCTCTGGATACAAATTCTTGAGTTCCTTGAACCCAACCACTTCAATCTGCATCTTCATCAGCAATAGTTTCCTTCTGCTAAGGGAATCCGCAACCCTATTAGACTTTCCACTCCTGTGTTTCAAAACAAGTGTATAACTCTGCAAAAACTCAACCCATTTCAAATGCCTCTGATTCAACTTTCCTTGACTATTCAAATATTGCAACGCTTGATGATCAGTATACAAAACAAACTCCTTAGGAAGCAGATAGTGTCTCCACTTCTTTAATGCCTGAACTATAGCATAAAATTCCTGATCATAAATAGAATATTTTCTCTTGGCATCATTCAACTTCTCACTGAAATAAGCAATAGGTTTACCTTCTTGGCTCATAACAGCTCCTATTGCAGTGCCACTAGCATCACAATCTACTTGAAACACCTTATTAAAATCTGGAAGTGCTAAAACAGGTTGTTCTGTAACTTTTTTTTTCAACAATTGAAAACTCTTTTCTGCCCCATTAGTCCACTTAAACTCTTTTCTATCCCCTCTCATTGTTTCAGTCAAGGGTCCACAAATACTGCTAAAATTTTTGATAAACTTTCTGTAAAAGCTAGCCAAACCATGAAAAGATATTACCTCAGTAGCACTCCTTGGAGTAGGCCATTCAAAGATAGCCTGTACCTTCTCTGGGTCCATTTTTAGACCTTCTGCTGAAACTACAAACCCCAAATACACTAACTCTTTCTTCACAAAACTGCACTTCTTCAAATTAATCAACAATTTCTCATCTCTCAACTTCTCAAACACCATATGAATATGCATCATATGTTCCTCCAATGTCTTGCTAAAAATCAAAATATCATCTAGGTAAACAATGACAAGCTTACCCAGAAATTCTTTTAGAACCTCGTTCATGAGCCGCATGAAAGTGCTCGGTGCATTGGTTAGCCCAAAAGGCATGACTAGCCACTCATACAGTCCTTCTTTTGTCTTGAAGGTAGTTTTCCATTCATCTCCTTCTCTGATCCGAATCTGGTGATATCCACTCTTCAGATCTATCTTTGAGAAATACACAGCTCCACTCAAACAATCCATAATATCATCCATTCGTGGCAATGGAAACCTATACTTGATTGTGATCTTGTTTATTGCTCTGGAATCTGTGCACATCCTCCATTCTCCATTCTTCTTTGGTGCTAATACCGCTGGTACAACACAGGGACTCAGACTCTCACGGATCAATCCTTTCTGTAACAACTCATGTACTTGTCTGTTCAACTCCTCACTTTCTACAGGTGTCATTCTATGTGCTGCCTTATTCAGAAAACTCACTCCTGGGATCAAGTCCATCTGATGACTGATCTTCCTGACTAGTGGTAATCCATCAGGCACGTTATCGGATACAATATCCTGAAACTCATTCAACAAATCTGCAACTTCTACAGGAACATCTTCTACTTCCTCTTTACCATCTTTTGGAATTAAAGCAAAACATACATGCTCATGCCTCAGACCATCTAGAAAATTTCTTCCATCAACAAAAGTTATCCTTGCATTACCACATACTTTTTCTTCAGTCTCCTTTAATGTTTTTAGCTTATGTCGCACTCCATCCTTTGTCAGGGAATAGGTATTCGCACGACCATCATGTACAGCACATCTGTCAAACTGCCATGGTCTACCCAACAACATATGACATGCATCCATAGATATGATATCACACAATACCTCATCTTGGTATCCGCCAACCTTGAACTTCACTAGGCTTTGTTCACTGACCATGACCTTGTGGTCATCCTGCACCTAGGCAATCCGATATGGATGTGGGTGTTTCTGTCTCTTGAGCTTCAACTTTGTCACCATCTCTTCTGACACCAAATTGTCAGTGCTTCCACTATCAATAATCACATCACAACATTTACCCTCACACTTGCATCTAGTGCGAAACAGGCTCCTCCTTTGTTTAGGTTCATTCTCACCACTCAGCAAGACTTTTCTGTTAATTAGCGTTTCTCCTCTTTCAGCATCTTCAGAATTTGAGGATCTAGCATCTTCATCTACATGTGCAACTCTGGCCTGGCCTTCATTTCTTCTGTCTGTTCTGCCTTGGTGCTGAGGACATTCAAATGCCCTATGACCTTCTTCTCCACAGTGAAAACACGTTCCACGGAAGCCTCCTCTTCCTGAACCTTGTCCTCTTCCTCTTCCTCTCTGATCTCTATTATTCTGATCTTGGAAATGATTGGAATTTTTTCCTCTCTGATTCTGGCTGCTACTAGCCTCATCCTTCTTTTTCGGATCTTCATTTCAGCCACCATATGACCATCCACCAGATCGTCCACCGCGACCTCTTCCATTTTGTCTGCTCTCAAACTTCTTGTTCAGCTTTTCCTCTACTTTTAGGGCAAATTGGTATGCCTCCTCAATACTATTCATTCGAACCAGATTCAACTCCTCCTGAATGCTTGGCCTTAACCCATTAAGGTATCGGACAACTTTCTCCTTATCAGCTTCTGCATGGCCTATTCTAATGAGGAGTCGATAGAACTCTTTTGTATACTCCTGAACAGATCTTCCTGCTTGCTTCAAACTTTGCATTTTCTTTAATAGGTCAAGCTCATAATCAACAGGAATGAACTGTCACTTCAATTTATCCACCATCCACTCCCATCTTGTGATTTTATCTTTCCCTCTTCTATTTCGCTCCAATTGAATTTCTTGCCACCAGATCTTCGCATGACCTTTCAGTCTGGCCTTCGCAAATTTGACCCTATTAGGATCCTCAACATCTTCATACTCAAAATATTCCTCGCATTCATTGATCCAGTCAATCAACTCCTCTGGGTTAAGATTTCCAGAAAATGTGGGAACCTTAATCTTAGGTCTTTTCCCAATCTTGGAAATCGCCCGAAAAAGTCTTTCTTCCTCCTGGTTCACAACTTCGGCTTCTCCTTCTTGATATTCTTCTTCGGCTTCATCCTCGCTTTCATCTCTGACATTAAGATTCATTCCTCTACGAATCTCTTCTTGCAATGCTCGCACCTGTCTCTGCAGCTCTCTAACCTCAGGTGTCATAGCACCAGCTCTTCCGCCACATTCTCTTCGTGGAGGCATTTTCACGATGCGCACTGAAACCCTAACCACGGTCCTGGTGCAAACTGCCTCACAGTCGGTGATCTGTTTACACACTCAAGAACTCCTGCTCTGATACCACTTGATGAAGGGTGCTCCCCTTAATACCTCAAACACATACAGAAATAGAGAAACAACAACAATAATATGCAAGAATAGAAAATTGGCTTCTTATTATCTCCACAAATGTGGAATTACAAACTTTCAGAATTACAATATGCAAAGCCACATGGGCATTCCCTTACAATATTCTGTAGGACAAAGCCTCGAATCAACACCCAGATCTACTACCCAGAACTGCCCTAGACAACACTACGGGCCTTCTTTATATAGGCAATTTCCACCGCCCGAGAAGGTTCTAGAAATTTAGCCCTTAGGGCCAACCAACTTAGAATTATTTTATTTTACAATTTATTACATCAAAGTCGGCTCAAAATGAGTTTAGAAACCCAAACAGAAATTTTGAAGAAAAATTATTTTCCACCATTTCAGGTGACCCAACTTCCGAAGACCATAAGTCATCGCCCGTTGACCCGATTGGCTATTATAACCCCATTCTGGAAATGCCACGAAGCACTCTATAGGCTTGACTAGTGTAAAGGGCCCATCACCCAAATTTTCAACCTCATTCGGGGCCTCTAAAGCCTTCAAAATTGAGTTCAAAGTTTCTGTACCCTCCTGCCAATACCGAAAATCTTCAATATCTTCAAAACTACACCTGATCTAGCCATGAAACTTTGCTGGCAGGCTGATATGACTGAGATGAACCTCCATATGTAACATCAGACATTCCGAGATCGTAAGACCAACTTACTAAAAATAGCAAGTTTCCATAAATAGCAACTCTGCACAAGGTAGCCCTTATTGAATACAGAAATAGAAATATTTTTGGGTGATGCAAGATTGCTCTTACACCCAGGATGCTCCTGCATCACAAATTATTACATCATTATGCATACTAAAAAGAAATGGGATAGGGAACTAGTCCACTAGAACCAAAGCCAGCAAAAAAGTCCAAAAAAAACTAGAAACTAGTAAAACCACCAGCAATAAGGAAACCTAAAAACAAAACAACACCAAGATCTCAAAGAACCTAATCCAACTCCTTGCGAGTTTCCTCCACTTCCTTCTTTGCCTCTGAGATCTTCTTGATGGTAGCATTGAATTCAAAGAGCTCGAGAATCCTTTCCTAGATTTTTTTTCCTTTTAGAAGACCAAGTGCGTTTACTTGGACCCTCATCACCTGCATCCTCATTGTCCTCCTCAGGTTTCTTGCTAGGGGAACTAGAATCCACCTTTTCTTTGATAGACATAAAACACTCCATGGTCGAGCCCATGAATAGGTGGTTATCCTGCATATGCTTCTTCACCGCATTCTCCAAATTATCAACTTTGACTTGCAAATTTGCATTTTCTCATCTTTGTCATTGTCCTTATAGCCATTCATTCCTTTCGTACCAGTCTCCATAATCTCCTATAGGGAGTTAACCTTAGCAGAGATTGAGTGATAATTTAAATTAAGATTCTTTATTTCTTGAAAAACCCATTTTGCCAAGTGAAATGAGTACATGGATGCCACCTTCGCATTGTGGAGAACCCTGAAAGGAGGGTCAATTTTTTCATCCATGTCTTCTTTAAGTAGCTGCACATCCCGTTCTTGCAAATCAATAGTTTTGACAAAGGGGATGTTCTGAGAAGAGGAAGGAACATTCTCCTTTTCAGCAATAGGGGAATCCTTTTGCTTTTCTGAATGGACCTCCATAATTACTTCCAATTTGGGGGAGATAGGAATGTCATGTTCCTCTAAGCTATCATAATCAACCAAAATGAGGACTGAATTTCCACCCTCATCCTCCTCTTTTTTTCCCTCCTCATTGTTATCCTTGACAACAGGGTTATCCCCCACATCCATAGTATCAGCAGCCTCCTCTTTGTTCTCTTTATCCCCTAATATAGTATTCGACACCAACATAGAAGCTTCACTATCCTCCTTGGATGAATTAGTTGTGGTAGCATAACCCTAAGCACTTTCACTAGTAGACTCTATCTCCATACCAATATCCTTATCCAATTTGATGTTTTTCCCAAAAGAAAAGTCCTCTTTACAAACCGTATCCCTAGTACATTTCTTAACTGAGCCAGAGGCTTTAGGCAAGGAGATGATAGGGCTAGAGATGGCCTTCTGTTTGATATGTTCTACAATGAGGAGGATAAGCCCCTCATGTAGGATGGACTTATTCTCTTTCCTCTTATGGTCCATGATACTCAAGCAAAGAGACTAAAGGAGAAAAAAAGGAAGAGAAACCCTAATCTTGTGATAGAAGTGGCAAAGCAACACAAAGTGGTAAGAGTGGGTGTGTTTATACCTACCGTCCAATTTGATTTACTCTATGACCATAGTCATGACCTTCACCCAAATTTCCTTGAAGGCGTCAATGTCATAGCAGTCACTAGAATCTTTTACCAAACTATGTGCCTCAACTTTTCTTTTGGAGAATCATTGAATGGCTTTTTGAGAAACTCTCTTATCTTTGTAAAATTTAATACCCTTAAGGCTCAAACTAGACACCTCAGCAATAAGTTCTTCAGTAATGTTGACGATGAGACAAGCAATGGTCACCACACCATCTTTCCAAGACTCAGAAAATACCTTTGTAGCCCCATCTTTAAACCCATGCAAGCACTCCTTATGCTTAGTGAGGCCACCCTTTCTGAGTTTTTCCCAAACCTTCGTCATGTCCTTCCATTTCATACAATCCTTCGGATCCCTGTGATTGAGCCCGCCACCCATGCCTAAAGAAATTTTAGGAGCAGTAGTAGAGAATAGGAAAAGGTAGACAATGAAAATAACTTTAAAATACATGCTAATAAACTTGTGTCTACTTTCAGTAATCTCAGGAAAGGAAAAGCTTTCCATAATTATTTTAAACAATTTAACAATTTGGTATCTTTTCATCATAACTTCTTGAGATACTCAAAATCCACTCTTTTGCTATGTGTCCTGTCAAAAGCCAACTTGACTTTCAAATTAATGGTAACATTGTTGCCATCATGCCAAATCACAATGTCCTTCACCATAACAACATAGTTGGCTAGCTCGTCAGTTGTACCATTCACTTTCTCATCCACATGGGAAATGATGATGTGCTTAAAAGAGTTAATAAAAATTTGAGCCTCCTCAATAATTGACTTAATTGACCATGATGGTTTAGTGATATTTTTTATGCAATTTAAGATATTCATTGAATTGCCTTTGATCCACACATTCAGAGACATGTCTTTTTTAATAATTTTGAGGGTTTGGAGAAGAGCCATGGCCTCTGCAACATGATTGGTTTGTACCCCTATGGTATAGCACCATGACAATAATACAATTTTCCATGAAATCTCTTATGAGCCCACCACAACTCACAAGACTCGGGTTACCCTTCGCAGTATCGTCGAAATTGATTTTGATCCAACCTAGAGGGGGGAATAACCATACGGCATTCTCTCATTTGGTAGCTGGCTTGTTATTGGAACTAGCACTATAATCTCTAGTAGTAGATCCATAGTATTGTTATAGAATTGAGTTATGATGATTGGTGAAAGATGGTAATTTGAACTATGCATTGGAACTTGAGTTTCTATGTTATTCTTTCTCAATTTTTATATGATGGTGATTTAAATATTGTTAACATCCATTTAGAGGATGGTCAACATGGACCCTAATATTGATTTTAGGATTATTTTATTTATGATAGAAACTTTGTTTGTGTAGTTTTCTTTTGATTTGATGAATATTGGGATATCTATGTGTTGGCCCACATATTGTCTCCCTTAAAAAAAAATAGAAACAAATTATCTCCAAGTGCATACCATATTGCAGCAACCATCATATCTCTAAATATGTATGTTGAACTATGATAAGGAAGAAAATAGAATTCATATACTCTTGAATAGGATCAAATCATTACAATTGGGTTCAAATCAGTTCAAATGGTTCAAATAGGTTCTAACAAGTTCAGTAAGGTTCAAGGGAGCTCTCAAGATTTTAAAAAAAGTTGAACATCCATCACTTTATTGAACCACTTTGAACAAAGTTCAAATTGGTTCAATAGTTGAGACTGGTTCAATGATGAATTGTTGACAACAAGATTATTTAATGTTACACCCAAGTTTGGTATCATGATATTGAGTAAAAATAATGACAAAACTTTGTATGAAGGCTTATGTGGAAGAACATGTCCAAAAAATGTAGATCAACTCAAATTGATGATTCATGTACAAGAATTAGCATTCAAATAATTTTTTATAATTTTTAATATAACATGTAACCAGGAATTTTTTGATGACAGAAAAACAATCACGTTGCGGGTGGAATAACTTTTAACTCCACCTTTGGATCTAGTTTAATTTTGGATATGTTTTATGAAAGCTAATTTACTAAATCCTCACTATATAGATTTCAAAATTGATGTCTAGTTTGGGGGATACAAACAATAGAATATAGCATCAACAAACTACCAGTAATAATTCAGTCCGCCCAAGATCAGATATTTTTTTTAAATTTTGGTTTAAAACATATTCAAATACCATGTGTCCAAGTTTAAATATTTATGTCATTTAATCTTAAAATTATTACATGACAGAATATTTTAATTCAAAAGTTTTATAAAGATGCCAAGTCATCGAAGGATGAGGAGTAAATAAAAAGACAAATAGATAATGTTTTCAAGAAATGGTTAAAAAAATTGAATGAACACTTTAAAAGAGAAATTATCTAGTGATTAAGGGGCTCTTTTTTTGGTAGCCTTTGTGCTATAGAAGGGGGAGTTTTCTAATTTCTGATAAAAGAGAGAGGGCATGTTTCTCTTTCTATGCAGATGTAATGTACAACTCATCTTGGATATTGAAATAATGGAGAAACAATTTATTAGTCTTTGAATTTATTATTTTTTTTTCAGATTTTGTTGAGATTTGTCTCATTAAAATCTTTTTCAGAATAATATTTTATTCATTTAGCTTTGCATGTTCTTGATTTTGGAACTTTATTTTTCAAATTATGCTATGTTTGGAAAGAATACATGTTTCTTATTTTAATGAGTTATGAGTTGTGAGTGTGAGAGAAGTGGGCTTTGTACCAACCTCTCATATTTATTTTGTTTATGTATTTAAATCGCCACACATCTGCATCATGTTTATGAATAGATGTTGGTGCCTTTGGTGCTTTCTGGTGAAAAGCATGTATCAATATTTAAATTCATTGAATATCCATTAAGAGATATTTGTACCCCTCAATTTAGAGGAAATCTATCAAATTAATGGTGAATTTTCCAACTATTAGTCTCGTTTGTACATCTATTTTGGCATAGTGAGTCACTTTATGTTATTTTTTTTGAAGTGGAAATTTGTTCACTAAAAGATTTTTGGGACTCCACTAGGGAGATGGATACGAAGAATGGTGCTTGATTTATTCTCCTCAATTTTGAAGATTCTTTGTGTAGGTAGACCTTGGATGAATCACACTGTTTAAAATAAAGATTGTAATCAAGAAAGAGATGAATCTCACAATCATAGAAATTCATCAGACAAATGAGGAAGTGTTGCATGAGTTATGGGATCGTTACAAAGAGATCATTTCTTGGGTAGTGAAGAAGAATATCATCTTGGGGGATGACCCTATATCTGCACTTTATTTGAGCAGTGATCATGAAAGATTTCATGAGTTTAAAGATCTAAAAGAATGTGAAAAGAAGATGTTTCAGTCTGAGAAACAATTGGAGGTTGTTGATGACGAATGCCCAATAACATCACCTGATTATGTTTCTTGTAACTACTCAACCTTGGATAAAAAGAAGTGTAGAAAGAAATGGTGTGGCCTCATGAAGACCAAACAATGGTGAGAAAGATTGATGTAGGTGAGAAAAATCCTCATAATCTTATTCTCTTTTTGGAATTTGACAATGTTGAAAGTTATTTTTTCCTAGCAAAACTAAAAATGGAGACTTTCAACTTCATATGCATCCAGGATATGAAACTTTTGATTTTAAATGGAATTAGGATGAATGAAATTATTTTATTCAAATCCTCGTGGAGTATTTTTGCTTCAAATATATGACTCCAAAATATTCTGTTTCAAATGACACTGATATGTGTATGGATGAAGGACCTTTAGATTCCATGAGTTGAATGTGTAAAAGAGCATTCAAAATAAATTTAGAGCTGGCTGATGATCAGATTGTTGAAGTATTGCAGCCTCAAGAATCTGTAGATTTCTCTAATGGTGCTCTATTTTCCAAGGAAGAGACTATTGAAAAATTCTTAACATCCATTGGGAAAGAAAATTTGAGAGAGAAAGATTCAAGTATTACTTTGCCTAATGCATTGATCTTAGAAAAAGACTTTTCAAGTTTAATTGCAGCAAAACATGAAGTTGTGTCAGTTAGCATTGACCCAATGCTAGATGAGACCTATTCTTGTAATGAAGATGTTCTAAGTTCTACCAATCCTTTAAAATATGATGGACAAACAAAGGTTGACAATAAGAATGTATTGTGTACTTTGGGGATGTCTGAATACTCATTCTTTAAGAAAAAAGTTGATAATGATCTGGAAAGTCTCATACTAAAGGCTCATGAAAAACCTAAAGTCTATAATGAATCATGGCTCTTTGCAAATGATATTTGGTTTATAAGGTTCCTGAACACAATCAGCTTGATATGTAGTAATGGAGAGTTCACCACATGGAGGTTGTATCAGGTTATCTTTTTCAGACATAACCATTCACTCATAAATTGCTCATACTTCTCTCTACCGATAAATGGTCATGTGTGATTTTTTCTTTCCCTTTGTTCCTATGGTAGGATCTTCCTACCTATATACATATTATAAATAAGTTCTTCTTTCTAAGTTTTTATGGTGCTTTAGTCTCTAGGTGTCTTAGTGGTGTAGCTTGCTTTCACTTTAAGTTTTGTTTTTTGATTTTCCCTACTCCAATCCACCCATCTACAAGAAGGATCCCTATAATCTATTCTTCATGACTCTATTATCCAATGGTCCTAGGCACTTATCATTTCAATCAAAGATATTGGAGTTCTCTTCTTTTCTATGAGAGGTTTTCCCCTAATAGATTATCTCCATGTGCATATCATACTGCAACAAGAATCACCTCTCTATATTTTTATGTAGAACTATGATAAGGAAGAAAATAGAGCTCATATAATCTTGAACTGGGTCAAAATGATACAATCAAGTTCAAATCAGTTCAAATGGTTCAAATAGGTTCAAAGAGGTTCCAAAAAGTTCAATATGGTTCAAGGGAGCTCTCAAGATTTAAAAATATTGAACATCCATCACTTCTTTGAACTAATTTGAACAAAGTTCAAATTGGTACAAGAGTAAAAGCTAGTTTAATAGTTGCGACTTGTTCAATGATGAATTGTCGACAACAAGCTTAGTTAATATTGCACCCAAGTTTGGTATCATGATGTTGCATAAAAATAATGATAGAACTCCGCATGAAGGCTTGTGTGGAAGAACATGTCAAAATATGTAGATCAACTCAAATTGATGATTCATGTACAAGAATTAGCATTCAAATAATTTTTTATAATTTTTAATGCAACATGTTACCATAAATTTGTTGATGACAAAAAAAAAATCATGTTGTGGGTGGAATAACTTTTAACTCCACCTTTGGATCTGGTTTAATTTTGGATTTGTTTTATGAAAGCTAATTTTCTAAATCCTAACCAGAGAGATTTTGAAAATGATGTCTGGTTTGCGAGGTACAAGCAAAAAAATATTGCATCATCAAACTAACAGTAATATTTTAGTCCGCCCAACATCTGATATTTGTTTTTAATTTTGGTTTAAAACATATTCAAATGCCACGCATCCAAGTTTAAATATTTATGCCATTTAACCTTAAGAGCATGTTACATGTTGGAATCTTTTAATTCCAAGGTTTTATAAATATGCCAAGTCATCAAAGGATGAAGAGTAAATGAAAAGATAAATGGATAATCTTTTCAAGAAATAGTTACAAAAATTGGATGAAGAATTTAAAAGAGAAATTCTCTAGCAATGAAGGGGCTCTTTTTTTGGGAGCATGTGTGCTACAGAAGGGCAGTTTTATGATTTTTGATAAAAAAAAAAGAGAGGACATATTTTTCTTTCTATCCAGATGTAATGTACAACTTATCTTGGATATTTAAATAATGAAGAAATAATTTATGAGTCTTTGAACTTATTATTATTTCTTCAGATTTTGTTGATCTTTATCTCATTAAAATATTTTTCAGCATCATATTTTATTCATTCAGTTGTGCATGTTCTTTATTTTGGAACTTTATTTTCCGAATTAGGCTATGTTTTAAAAGAATACATGTTTCTTGATTTAATGAGTTATGAGTTGTGAGTGTCAAAGAAGTGGGCTTTGTATCAACCTCTCATATTTATAATTTTTTTAATGAGTTTAAAACTCTACACATCTATATCATGTTTATGGGTAGATGTTGGTTCCATTGGTTCTTTCTAGGGAAAAGCATATCAATATTTTAATTCATTAAATATTTGTTAAGAGGGAGTTGTACCTCTCAATTCAGAGGAAAGTTATTAGTCTAATGGTGACTTTTCGATCTGTTAGTGGCATTTGTAACTCTATCTGGGCATCGTGAGTGACTCTGTGTTGTCATTTTTGAAGTGTAGATTTGTTCACTAACTCTATGATGATTATTAATTGATTATACCTTTTTTTTTAGTTGTAGCATAGAGGAGGGTTTACTAGATCATGTCTAGGAGAGTGGCTCATAATGGGGGTTGAGATCCTAAGGGAATACTAGGAAAACCCATTGTAGGTAGATAATTCAATGATAATTTAATAAAAAAATTGTGTAATGCTCGGCTAGAGAACCTGAGAGTAAAACATTATTCTAACCCTTGAATGTAGGTGCAATATTTTTTTTAAATAAAAACTATTATAATTAATTAACATGATGATACTATATACATTGATTACATTACATAATAATAATAATGAGTTCAGGTCTTATTATTGCATTACATAAATGCTTATTCTAAATAAATGTAGGGTTGATCATCCAACCTAAGTCCTTGCTGAATTCCCTAGCATCACCACTTCAACAACATTCTATCCTATATCTAAATATCTAAATACATCCATTGTAAACATTGATAAAATGCATGATATGATTTCTAACCATTAAGTGCTATATCTTATATTTTTATCATAGAGGACCAACCCAAGTGTCGGTAATGCTTTCTTTCACCAATTGACGATTAACATGTGGTCGTTAAGTTAATTGTGTGGATATAAACATTGATTTCATACCATATATTGATTTATTAAGACACTTCCCATATCATTGATCCAGGTTATAAATATATTATTTTCCATTACATAAAGATTAGCCCAATCCTATAAATCATTGTACCTTGATTAATGATTTAACTAGTTCATTATTATGTTTTTATAATTAGATTTACGTCAATAAACTAATACACTAACATTTACCTATAATTTGCATGATCACATATTATAAATTAATTAATGATATCATTAGATAAATCCTAGAAATACTTTAATTACTAATATATACATACACCCTCAAATTTTGTTCCTTACCATATAATCAATTATTAAGTATCAACCTGTATTATTTACATCCACAACCACAAATATAACTAGTTCACACCTAATCTATTTATGTCCCTTTATTATTAAATATGTGCAATTGACAATATTATTCATCCTATCTCCTAAGTCCATTGTTCTTTTACATATAATTATTTAAAGTATGCATTCCAGTTATCTATATACCTACATTTATAAATTAACATTTTCCATTTACATAGATAAGTCATTCTTTGTTTTACTATTCCACATTGTGGGATCAAATTTATAACAACATACATTTCCAAATTATTTCATCTAGAACTACACAACCCATTATTTCTAAAAGTAAATAAATCAATATTTTCATGAGTACATCAATCTCCTTCTAGAAGTACACAATTACATCAATGAATATATATGCGTATAGTACATCATAATAATAGGTGCATGATGAGAGTCTATAATGTAGCATTTCTGAAAGGTACGTGTGGAAGATCCATCCACACAGGAAAAAATGAACCACGATGAGAAAAATATTTTCTACCCAACCACATGGAATGCTAAGGTACATTTCCATCGAACTAAGAAGGTGGACATCAAGGCACCACACAAAAAAATAAATCTAAAATAAAATAAAAGAAGGTATCCAAAAATCCATACAAGGTTGTGTAAAGAAATAAAACACAAATAAGGTTAAGACTACTAGAGGTGAGATAGAAAACCAAATGGAAAAGACTATAGATTAGATGTACAATGAGTGTCATCATATATCCCTCATCCCTTGGATTACCCTATTATTGTCTCTAGACCCTGACCCCTAAGTAGACATACACATAACCAAATAACCTTTCATGAGGACACTGCAGTTCGATCATGCCTATCTCATCAGACATCTTCTGGAACTCTCATAATTAGCATCTACTAGCTCTCAAGACATAAAAGGAGAATCAAAATTATCTTATTAATGTCTATCCCTTCCTATTTCATTTAATTAGTTATCACTCGATTAATCAACTCATCAATGAGTTTCCCTAATAGATACAAAGGGTGCTAGCCCCATTGAGAGTTAGCCACCTAACATGTATCTAGGTTATTTATCTCTTTAGTATAAAACCATAAAATAGATACATATGAATCACATACACAAGTAATGTATCAATTTTAACTCTAAACATAATACATGATCACAACATTCTGGTTTAGGAATACTCATATTTCTCGTCTCAATAGAAAACAGTAAACCCTAACCAAGAATCTAATTTGAATCAGTTTATCAATATTCACATATAAACTACATAAATTATACATATAATTTTCCTATAGAGCATCCATGATAAAGAGAAAATGATATATAGAAACCCAAAGCCTCTTGTATAGTTTTGTATCACAACACCCTATGGTTTGATGGTTTGAAAATAGACTATCCACCCAAGATGATAAACAATCATAGTGGATATAAAACACATAAACAAGATATAATAAAAATGAACATCAAATTCTAATTACATTCAACATGCTGGGTTGTAAGGCCTTCGCGGTTACAACCAATATAGTAGAAAATACAACAAAATCTCATACGATCTAACTATTCCCTAGATAGCCCCGATGCCTCCTCTTTTTTCCTTATTTTTTCGATGCTACCCATACCCTCCTTTTATACAACATAGCCACAAGTCGACCTTACAAATTAGAAATCATAGAAAAATAATCAATTCCAAGAAACTTATGACAAAATGTGTTATCCTTCATGTCAACTTGCAATAGTCATTAAATTCACATAGGAGAAAGAGCCAACCCATATTTAGGTCCTCACACATCCCAATGGTAGATCTATATTAAAAGGAATGCGACCCAAACTAAATGTGCATGTCATCTAGCCAAAATAATCAATATAAACCCATTGGTGAACTAGACTACCGAGCTTGTCATAACATCACTTGAGCAATACAGAACAACTACCAATGCCACTCGGTGATAGGAATCCAAAATAGATACCAAGATCATTGGTGAACCAAATTGGAATATTTCATCAAGAACCCCAAATAAGTTACTCAACACAAACTCATCTATCGAGCTCAATTGATAGAGTAACATCTACACTTAGTCACCGAATCTCTCGATGAAGCAATACATCTTCCAAATGAGAACTACCACCAAATGACCTAGAATCATAGGTCTCCAACTGAGATTTCCAATTCTAACATTGAAATGAAAAACCCAACAATAACATAGTTTTGGTTGATACAAGATAGCCAACTTCCCAAGGATGCTCCTACATTAGACACCCCACATGCAAAAAGATGTTCTCAGTAGGGCGACAAACATATTTTGAGATTGAACAAATAAATCCCAAACTAGTTCTTGATATGCATGTCCTCTAAGTCCTCAACTGGTACACTCTTATAAGGACAACAATATCTTACTCTCTTCAAACCAAGTTTTTGTACCATCTCCTCAGAAACTAGGTTATTGTTACTACCACTACCCACAATCACATTACAACACTTATCTCAAGACTTGCATCGGGTTCTAAAAGAATTTATTCTCTGATAAGGTTCCATCACCTTCTTACCAAACAATGTTCTCCAAACCAAAAAGTTTTCTCCCTCCTCGGGCACATTCAATATATTTTCATTCACCACAACATTATTGTTATTACAGACCTTCCTATCTGCATGGAGACATTCAAATGACCTCTATCCTTCTCAATAGTTGTAATAGGTACCTTTGAATCAACCTCTACCTTTCCTTCTGTTCTATTCAAAAGGTTTTGGTTCATCCTCAACTAAATCAATCTTCAACATGCCAATCTCATCCTAAATATTGAATCTCAGACCATTAATATATCTGGACACCTTTTCCTCAGAGGTTTCTCTATTTCCAGATCAAATAGTTAGCTTGTAAAACTCCTTGGTATAGTATTTCACAATCATCTTCTTCTTCTTTAAGTTTTTTAACTTCTTGAGTAACTCAAGTTCATAGTCGACAGGAATTAACTTAGCCTTCAATTTTTCCACCATCAATCTCCATTGGGTGATCTTCATCTCACCCTCTTCTTCTCTATCTCTTAGTAATTCTTTCCACCATAAAGCAGCATGTCCCTTCAACTTAGTCTACACTAACCTCACTCTAAGTGGAACTCAAATGTTTTCTATCTTAAAGTAGCCTTCTAACTCACTAATCCAATCAATCATTTCCTCAAGTTTTAATGTACCTAAGAAAATAGAAACCTCTATCTAAGGACTCGCACTCAAGCAAGCCATAGGCCCTCTCCAACTAATTATCTCTCTCTTCGATAGATCTCTCCAACTGATCAACTCCGTCTTCTCCACTAGATCTAGCAGCCTCAAAATCTTCAACAGCTTCTTCATAACCATCCTTTATTGTGAGGTTCCTTAGAAAATGAGCTATGGCTCTCATGATCTCTGAGACCATCTCATTCTTCAATGTTTCCATCTCATATCTAACATCTGATCTAACATTTTTTGTTATCTTCATCTCCACTGCATCATAGAGATCTGCGATCGTCCTACGGTCCTATCTTCTCAGAGGAATATTACAAGATTTTCAAAAACCCTTTGCAATAAATCCCGAACCCGACCACCTTGTGACAACCTCCAAATTGTAAGCAAGTTAGATCATAACTTTCTACCTCATATGAACAACCAAGTAGTGTTTCACAAGTCCAAGAACATGGATCTGTAACAAAGATCATATGGAATTTTGGGAGTAAATGCAACCTCGCTCTGATACCACTTGATGCAATACCCGATGGTTGGAGGGTATAAAAATAGACTATCCATCCAAGCTACTAAACTATCAAAGCATAAATACAACACATCAACAAGATATAACAAAATCTAGCTATTTATTTAATCAAATGCTAATTACATGCACCATTTCAGATTGTAAAGCCTTCCTGGTTAAGGCTAATACACTAGCAAATATAACAAGATATCACAGTATCCAACTAATCCTTAGCTAGCCCCACTACCTCCTATTTTTTCATTCTTTTTTCTATGTTACCCATACTCTCTTTTTATACAGCATAGCCACAATTTGGCCTTACAAATTTTAGAAATCATAAAACAACAGTTGGCTCCAAGAAACTTGTGAAAAAATGTGTTATCCTTTATGTTGTCTTGCAATAGTCATTAAATTTGCATAGGAGAAAGAACCAACCCATATTTAGGTCCTCACGTATCCTAATAGTTGATCCATATCGTAAGGAATGTGACCTTAACTAAATGCCAAAACAATCAAAATAAACCTCTCGGTGAACTAGATCACTGAGCTCATCAAAACATCAACTAAGCAATATAGAATAGCTACTGATGCCACTTGGTGATAGGACATGGAAATAGAGATAGAGATTGGTAGTGAACCAAAATAGGAATATTTCATTGAGAACCTGAAAGTAGTTATCGAGCACAAACTCATCCACCAAGCTCAATCGGTAGAGTAACATCCACACTCAGTCATCGAGTTCATCAATGAAGCAACACATCTTCCAACTAAGATCTACCACCAAATGACCGAGATTGCTACTTCAAACATTAAAAGCCAAAACCCAACTCTAACATACTTTTGTTTGATACAGGATTGCCAACTAGCCAAGGATGCTCGTGCATTATTTTGAAACCCTAATTTTAACCAAATTTGATATATTTTTAATGAAAACAAGAATGCTACACACTTGATATATGCATTCAACATAATTACTTATTATTCAATACAAATTCTATAAGGATTCAATGCAACTACATAAAATAAGCATAATGTATAGACTTGACACCACTTCCACATTGAATATTTAATAAAAAAATTGAAATAGCTAGAGACACTTAATGAACTTTACTAACATAAAGGGATTGAAATTATTATTAAATAGATTTTTTATTTACTTGAAGTTATTTATATATATAAAGAATCTAGTTTATATTTTTAATTTAATATTTTTGAAGAAAATAAATGTCTAATATGTTTAATTTAAGTTATTTATCAATCATTGAAAATTATCTTGAAGGATGATTCAAAATCTTATGTTTCGAGAATAAAATGAGAGAATATTTAATTAGCAATGATAGGATATCTCCCAATTCATTCATATAATTGATTCTTTAATCTCTAAATGTGTAAAATATTTCCCTTCTAGAATTAAGCATATCACATCTTTCTTTTTTTTTCTTTTCTTTTCTTGACTCTTCTATGATAAATAATTGGCCTCAAATATCTCTTCATTTTGAAGTGAGCCTCTTTGAAAAAGTGCCTCCTGAACATCATACAAAACATATCAAGTAGAAGCCTCCAAAGATTTCTTTTTTAAAATTCAAATTGAACTTTTATGGTGCCTCTAGAGGCAACCCTCAAACATTAGGGCTAGGGTGTTTAAATTGTAATAGAAAAGGTCCTTTCAATACAACTCTCATCTCAAAGCTGCCTTAGGGTACAAACAACATGGCAAAGGCTCTTTCTTTATATAAAGGTTTTAAGTTGGCACTATCCTCGTCTATTAAAAATCTTAACATAGAATTTGATTCTTTGACTATTACCAAACCCCAGTTCCAAGAAAGTATCAAATTGGAGACTTTGTTACATTTTTTTTCTTAAATTTGGAAATTGTTAGACAAGTTTGAGAGATATGAAATAACTCATCATTTTCTAGAGGAAAACAAGATAGCATATTCTTCTTCAAAATTGCTAGACAAGTTAGAGAGCTATGAGATAACTCATTATTTTTGAAAGGAAAATAGGCTCACATATTTTTTGGTTAATGTAGGGGGGTGATTTGAAGGAAAAGTGTTCTTATTATATACACACTTCATTAATCTTCCTAGTATTTCAGAACTACTTATCTCTTTAGAAGACCTACCTCTCAAGGAATAAATTATAAATGCTCATTCTTCTCATTGAGTTAAATGATAAGTCCATAGGCTAAGGATTTTCCACTTTTTAACAATAGTTTATGTTGTGGATGTGTAGAACTCTCCCTGTCATCCTTGTTGTGGATGAGTAGAAGTGTCTCTCTCATCAATGGATGGTGTTAAATAGATAGTCTAACTAGACATCCATTTTTCTCATTTTCCATTGTATATAAAACATGGTTTGTTTCACCTTTGGAAAATCATGATCTCGAGTATTTCCTAAATGATCATTTAAAAAGGAGCTATCTATTCAACATGTGTTGGTGTGCTTAATGGAATGATTACAAATTTCAAATTCAAGCTTTCATTTTTTTTGATGATTTAAAAGGATCCTTACATTTTCTTTAAAGTGCCCTCTTTGATCCCCTCATATGCATTCACATTAATTAGAAAATTTTCTCATAAGATTGCATATCTCTTCCATTGATGATCATATTTTAAATGGATATCAATTCAATATGTGTAGAGCTGGGTTATTTGATGACAACCTCGCTTTCCCCATTTACAAGATATTTTTAGTTGTCCTTTTCTTTTCATCCTTCTCTCAATTGTCATATCTTTAGTCACTTGGAAAAAATTTCATCATCCTTTGTCATTCCATTAATAAAAGCCCTAGCACCCCATCACCATTTGAAATTTTTATTTATCCCTATCATGCGTAGTATCTTCATGAATCTAGTATGTTAATGATCGATGAACCATTATTTAGTTCATTCTCTTCTAATTGTATGTTAACTTCTCCTCTTCTCCTAATATTTTTTTTCTTTTTTTCTTTTGTGTTTTTTTCTTGATCTTTCTATCTACATATTTGATGGTCTGTTTACCCCTTAACAATTTCATCTCTCTTGCAAATCATAACTAGGAGAAACCCATTACAAGTTTTATTACTATGTATCATATCAGTTGACTCTTCAAGATCAAAAGTTGGTGATCATAGTGTGTCGTTTGCACAATTATAGTAGAATATTTTTTGGATGATAAGTCTCCCAAGTTCCTATTTTCATCATAGGTACTATGTATGTTCGTTTGAAAAAGTTTTGATTTAAATCAATATTAGGAGTCTCTTTCATAAAATTATGGAGAATTATGTTAGAAGTAAGTTTATTGACGGAAATATTCTTAATGTGACATTTTTGAATTATTATATGCATAATGATAAATATTTTCATGAAGGTTTATTTCAAGTGTGGTACTTAAAGGGCCAATCAGTCTTTGTCAAAGCTATTAAGGCTATCAAATATGGTCTTACCATTGATAACTATAGGTTTCTTCAAAGAAAATTGTCACGGGTAGAAAAAGTTCTCTCTCCCCTCATTCCAAACATGTTTCAAAAGTATTCTTTTCTGTCCACAAGTTCCTTGTGTATAAAATAGCTATTGTACTTCCTCTAACTATACCAAGGAACATGGATTCTACTCCTAATAGTAGCCAACAATGACCCAAAGGAGAAGAAGGAGACAACCTTAATGCATTGGTTACCACTGCAATGATAACTTTCTTGACTAGTGATCCTCAAGTTGACACAACTCAACTCATTCATGGTAAGGGAAAATATAAAATGTGTGAGGATAAAGAATCCTCCAACATCTCATAATAATTTCTAGTTTTAGAAGTCATTCATTTAAAGGCATTTTTTTATTATGTCCTATGTTTGGTCATCGAGTTGCATATAGACAGTATTAGATATTACTATTGGATACTCTTGTTTAAGTTTTAGTTTTAAGCCATTTTGTTGTCTTGACCTTTAGCAATATGGTCTCTACTCAACTATATTTGTTGTTTTGGTAGATTTGTATACATTAATATGGTTTGTGTTTAAATTACTGTCTTGCTGATCATTCTCATATTGACTTATATCTATTATAGATCTATATTTTGATCTCTATGAACTATCATCTCATTTTATATAAATTTAATATTTAATGAAAATATAGATACTACCCTTTACCGTTTGAAAAAAAAAAAAAAAAAACTAGAAAGTTAGTTGTCAATCATTTTATTTGACCTATTGTTTTAAATAACATTTAACATTTAAAAAGACTCCCACTCCACTGAGTCCAAGAAAGGTTCCTCGGATGTTCAAATGAGTCCCCCTAGGACTAGTAACACTCCTCTGCCCAACCTCTAGCAAACCATGGACACCCTCAATAACCCTACCCCACCCCTGAGCCCTTCTCAGGATCCCTAGGTTAACCCCCCAACCTGTGATCACAATATTGAGGCCTTGGAGGACAATAAGAAGTTTAAAGGCACCCTCAAAAGGAGGTTCTTGAATTTGGACAAGGATATTGCAGAGATTAAGAAGAATATGCAGGATCTGATGAACCAATGCAAGAGGACTAACAAATTTTCCCTGAAGGTCACGCACGCTTCAGCTACGACCCTCTATCATGTGTAGGAAAAGTTGGTGGGCGAGAGTCTGGAAGCGGACGAGGACAACAAGGATCTTTTCCTATTTCTGTAGGAGGAGTGGGCTAGAACCCTACTGTCTAAGCAACTGGATGAGGATTACTAATTTCTGGTGTCCATGTGTTGGTTAATTTTGGCTGGGCTCGGATCCCCTGTTGTGCGGTTGGGGTTAATGTTAGTTTTTATTTACTTTTGCTCAGCCCTGCGTGGCTGTTAACTAATCCTTTACTTGCTACTGCTAGTTTTAAGTACTCTGTTTTAATCATGTTGATCAGTACTGTAGTTTATGTTTTTTATGGGGGCAGAGTTAGACTTGGGATTATGCTGTTAAACTGTTCTATTTGCTTTGACTAGTTCCATTAAAATGCTGTTAATGTGCTACTAGTCCTTTGTTCCTCGGGCCAACACCCTCTTGCTGCTTTTTTTATCAAAAAAATTTAACTATTTATTTGATTTTATACTCAAACTATTAATTATTAGAAATAAAAACGGTGATTCATTGTAACTAATAATGTAAACTACAAGTCTGGTTATTAACCCACACGTAAGCCACTGGCTCAAAAATACACAGTATTGATGCGAGTCATTGAAAGGAGCAACATCCATGTAAACGAACAGCTGTAGTATTTAGAATAGATGATAAAAAGCACATTGAAGAACAACACGGATACAAACAATACAGAATAATTCTTAGAGCATACAGAAACCAGAGCGAGAAACTCTCACTACTTTTCAAGACACTATATGGTTAAGGTTATATCCCGATACTTTGGAAGCAAATGCAGGAAGATAGATGATGGTATTGGATCTCCCTGCCTCAATTTATTTAGATTAAACGCCACCGATCTCAATTATTATTCTAGTAATCACTATTTGATCTGAACGCCAGAGTCATATGCAGTGCCAATTTTCCAATCAGAGGGTATAAGGTTTCGAGCATAAGTCCATTCCCCTCCCGACAGCTGAAATCGGAGAGCCAGATTACCCTTCGGAGGTGACATTAATATGTCCCAAACAGTCCCGTAACTCCTCCGCATTGCTTTCCAATCACATGTTCTCTCCTGCAAATACACCCTCATTTGTTAGCATTTTTAAAATGTAAAGTAACCTCAAAGAAAAAATTACACTAAGGTATTATTTTCTATTTTCTATACCTCTGAAAGTTCAATAGCCACTATATCTCTTTCACCTCCTTGGTGCAGCATCACTAAAGATAGATAATAGGGATAATTGCTGCTCTCGTTAATCTTGAACCAGATATTGTACCCTGGATAGTCGCAAGCCACTCTGAAATATATGCAGTCACGGTGAGATAGTAATAGGTTAGAATAGAGGTGCTAGTGTAATCCTAGATCTCTAATCTTACCTTTTGTACTCAATTTCAACAACACCCAAAGCCTTAAGTTGCTCATATTTCCCCTGGCTGGCCATAGCCGTGAAAGCGTGAGGACTCATAATGAATCAGTTCGATCACCTTCTCCGTGATCTGTGACCACTAGCGTCACTCCATTGGCTGAGCAGAGGTCCAGTTTTTTGCATATCACCTATTTATGACCAACACCATTTAGTATTCCTATCAATTACAATGTAGCAAGATTTTTAGTTTACAGAAAAAGTAATGGTTCGTAAGGATTGAGTAATAATAACTACCTGATAGCAAGCGCCACATCCAGCCCCATTTCTGTATAGCAATTGACTTGCGGCGGCAACATCACCTGCCTTGACGTCTCTCCCGTAGTCCCCATATCCACAAGCGCCACCTACATATTTATTTTTCGTTGCACCATCTTACGTTTCATTTAGAACAGTGCTAAATTATTATATTGCTATGAGATTCCACATATATATTCATCTATTTATTAGTGGTTTATAAGATCTAATTTTCATGAGAATGAAAGGTATAATTAGTATCTATTGTATCTAAGTGCTATTTAAAATATAAAATATAAAATATTTTTATCAAATCATTCCTCTTAATACTATTCTAATTCAAAAACATTTAATTTTAGAATTTTCTTAAATTAAGCCACTTTGTTTACTATCCCATTTGTAGTTTGAATAAAGTATCTACTTTCTATCAAGTGAAAAAAAATGAAGTATTAATGTGAACAAATCATATTGATAAGTATCATACAAAATAATATTGATAAGTATCTACTACCTATCCACAAGCACCACCTACATATTTTTTTTATTTTTCATTACACCATCTTACATTTTGTATAGAACGGAGCTAAATTATGATATTGGTATGAGATTCTACATACAATTTTGTTTAAAGTCAAATTCATTAATCTATTTATTAGTTTATAACATTCAATTTCTAATAAGAACAAACAATATACTTAATATCTATTGTATCTAAGTAATGATAAAGAAATGAAATGTTAGACCTTATCAGATCACCCCTCCTAATACTACTCCAATTAAAAAACAGACAACTTTAAAATTTCCTTAAACTAAGCCACTTTGCTCGCTAAACCATTTGTAGTTCCAGAAAAATATCAACTACCTATCAACAGAGACAAAACTAAGTATTAAAGCGAACAAATTATGTATACATACTCGAAGTTCCTAGGCCGTCTGCTGATCCATAATAAGCTGCCCTTGAATCTATGAATTCAGAGGTAAAGTGCCCACTGCTGAGCACTACTTCCATCAGCATTAGCAAGACACATAGTATGGTTGAGCAAGGATAAGCCATAGATACACAGAGGGACAAGAAAGTAAATTCAACCGTAAGAAATCCTGGGTACTATTGATGGACTACAAGTGAGCAGGATGAGATGCATTGAGGTTGTTCTTAGATATTTATAGCCAAGTGAAAGTGCTGGAGCCTTCGGGTGGAAGGAAGAATAACTGCAGCTTTTTTGTGCTTGGCATACAAGGTATAATCACCACCTACTTCTGGATGAACATGATAATTCATCTATACGTGTTACAGCATTATACAAATTCTATAATTCACATGCTACTTGTAGAAAAAGTGTAGTTTAGTCTTATCTTTACCTGTCATTTGCTTTCCTCAAATCACACCTTCCTACCAAAACTCAACACTTTAAAGGATTCCCGCGTCGGTGGGAAAATAGAGAAATGAAAGGAGGGAGGAAGGCATGATATTCAGTTTAAGAATTTTAAAAAGCAATTAGGTGTTCAATTGAAGAAATGAATAAAGAGCCTCAGATTTCTCTGTACGGGTCTGTGTACAAAGGGTCTGAGTTGACACCATTCACATTTCATTCTTGGAGATCCTTCAGTTAAATTCTGCATCACATTAACATCCGATGGATAAAAGAATTGTTATGATGGTTTGTAACATGCTTCGAATTGAGAGGCCTAAGGCTAGGTATAAATATCTGAATGGTTTTGAGTAGTCTGACTAAGGTTATTAGCTGATAGGCTATTTGTGGGAGCTTTGCTCCCTGAAAAATAATTTTACTGTCGGAAAATTGTCAGCCCTTTGCCATTGATTTTTCTTTTCCGGCTACGAAAAATAGTTAAACTTTTATTTCCCCTTTTTTCTAAAATTACCAAACAAATCTGAAATAAAAAATAGCAAGTTAAATTGTTTTTTCTCATTCTTATCTTGTAAGAAAAATAGGAAGTTACCTTTATTTTCTTCTTTCCAAATATAAATTCCTTAATTAACTCTTCAAATAAGGTATGTTTGCTATATAGAGTTTGAATTGGTCTCATTTATAGTTTGATCGAGCTTCTTATACCAGCTTTGTACAATGCATGGAGGGTTTCTAGGGTTTATAAAAAATGGGAAGATTCAGCAATGTAAATTTCAGTATGCACAATAATAATTTTGTAATGATTTAATACTTTTTCCTTTGTTCCCATGTATGGTTTTTTGACTGATTTTTTTGTTTGGTTGTGATGGGTAGAATGTCTGAATCTCAAGGAAAACAAACTTGGATGAATTTTTGCTTTTATGGTTTATTCTTGGAGAGGAGCTTGAATTTCTTTGCCTTGATATTTACTTTAGCTAGTTTGGTAGTGTGATAATATCTTGGAATTTTTAGATCTAAAAAATTGAGAATTTCTACAAGTAAACAAAGACGATTTCTTATGCTAGATCGATTTAGAAAAATGAATTGGGTATGTTTAATGTCACTTTCAAACATATTATATAGAGTCATTAGAGTAATGATTACTCATTGAAGTAGTCTTGATATAACTAAATAGTTAAAAACTATGTTATTTTCTGTTTTCAACATTCTAAGAAATACATATGGGTTTATTTCTTATTGTTTCTTAAAAATTTATCAATATTATGAAGAAAAAAAAACTAACATATTTGACACTTAAGAGAACAAATTTAAATTGCAATACAATTAATGAGCAATTTTTCATATCCTACAAAAACAATCACTTCTCTGAAAATTAAAACCTATCAGCTCATCGTTGCACGTACAAAAACGTGCAAATCTGAATGCATTCAGTGTATTTGGCCTTACCGTTAAATTTTGGACTTTCACTTTTTTTTAAAAATAAAGTATTTTATTAACTAGTCACTTTAACTGATAAAACTCGAAACTATTAGATAAAATTATTTATAGATTTTTTTTGTTTAATTTTAAAATGATTTAAGTTGCTACGACAAGATTATTACGGATTTTTGTTTTGTTACAAGATGCATTTCAGCTTTCTATAGTTGATATTTTTCTATGTAGATTTCAATAATTGTATATGCATAGTTTCAATTAATCTATTTTTGCAATCTTTTAAGTATAGTGAAAAATTAAAGTTTACATCAAGAAATGTAACAAAATATGAAATGCATTTGAAGAAAGTAGATCATATAGGAATGAGAGAATGATGGGATGTACAATATTAATGAAATGGATCATACAAAATATGGTATAATATAGTCTTGATCACACCATATAGCTACATCTAATGAAAGGGAATAATAATCAACCAAAACCTTGACCAGGCCTCTATGGTAGTAAAGTGTTTTTAATCTTGAAATTAATATATTTTTTTTGTTCTTTGGATGCTCTTTAGTGTCAGTACAACTCATAAATGGAATAAAGTTCAAACTATAAACAGGGCCAAAACTCAAATTATTCTAATTCTAATGCTTTTAAATGAGCCACAACCCATAGCCCCATAATCTAGGACTTTAGGGAACACATAATATTGAGAAGATCAATCCCTAAAATCATTTAATCTAGGGTACACAATGGCTACCCACCAACAACTTGATAACACATATAGCTACCTTAGACATCACATTGGCACAATTTAATGTGCAATAATTTTACATAATATAACACATCTTGAATGCATAAATCACTAGCCTTCACCTTTATGTTACACATCACGACAAATTGCACATCACAAAAAATTATGTTAAATATCACAACACCTTTCACATCACAAAGCATTACATATTACAGTACCTTACATGCCACAATGTCAACCATTTATGAAATACCTTAGCCTCTCCATATAATATAGGTCGGTGAAGCAACTTTTATCACAAGGTCACCTTTTTAGCCTCCCCATCCCATTGGCCCCAAATACCTGAACACTCAAATTCAGGCATCATTGCATCATGAAAGTTTAATAGATGAAGTAACAATCATCAAGTAACACTTGCATATACTACATCTAACTAATAATCAAATTGCTAATATATTCTTGATGCATACATTCAGTAAATTCCCTTATCAACTCATTTATAAGCATGTGTATCGCATATAGAAATTTTTCATTATATATTACATTTCAAATGAATGTCTAAAAATCTCTTAAACTGGTATTGTTTGTCATATAAACATATCCTTCTTAGATATTGAACAATTTTCCTTTCATATTACAAAACCATCATTATTCAAGCTATACATGAAATAAACATTAAATCTATATCATTTACATAATTGTTCAAAAGCACATATGCCACTATTAAGATCATTCAGATAAACTATACAACAAAATCCAAATCATAATGTTAAATTAGACATAGATTGGAGAAGGACCATTCTCACTTAATGTCATCAATTATTTCAAGTGTTAGAACAAATGCATGACATTGATCATACCAGTTATCCCTAATAGTCTATTCAAAATAACAAAAATGATAGAACCCAATACTATTGTTCAAGATTAATGATAAAATTACTCCTAGGTAAAAGGATTCATAATCGTTGGCAGAGGGTGGGTCTCACAATGCAGACGATATGTTCAAAGAACAAAGCCAGTGGGAACTAAATATATTTAGTATGCTTTTTATTGAACAAATGAGCGAGGGCGAGGTGACGCTGACTCATTTAATTACCATTAGATTATTCATGCATATTTTCCAGGCAACCGCAGGAAGATAGAATATTACATTCTATCTTCCTCCCTGATATTATAAAGATCAAATGTCCCCAAGGTATGTAATCATCAGGATGATAGGTACCTATGAGCTGAATGTCAGTCATATAGAGAGCCAGCTTTGTAATTAGTTTATTAATTATAATTCCATTGTCTCCATATCCACTAGCGCTGCCTAATCACAGTGTACGTTTAAGAGGTTGACCGAATTACAAAATTCGTATAGTTGTCTTTATCTTCCTTCTCATCTTTGTTTAGCAAAACCATCTTCTCGATTTTACTTTTGTCCTCTTTGTTTAGCTGTTTGATATGCTTCACGTAAATCAAAGTCAAAATTTGTTATATTATTATTATTTCACATTTCTCTTGCTATATTGTATCTTTTGAATCTTGTTTCACCCTTTTATTGTTCTATTTTGAGTTTTTTTAATTGTCTTCAATGTGTACATGCACTTGCATATATTTCTTGCAGTTTTGTATGATAGCGGAAGATTGCTATTTCATAAGTATTTGTCATACTTTACATACTATATACATCATCTTTTCGGCAGCTCAAGCATTGTACAAGTCATAAAAGTTTAAAGAAGAAACCTATTTCATATCATTCTACATTAGGAATATAAAACAAAATTCATTTTTTATTATCTTTTTAACATTAAGATTATATTATTGAAATATATAAACGTAATGTCTATTAAGACATTTACACAATATGATAGAAAATTTAATATAAGATTGATAAATGATATATTGATAAGTAGGAGATATTTTGCATAACAAATCAAATTGTGACATTTCTACCAAGGTTCAATTGAATTATTTTCATGTCAAACTCATTGACTCGTGTTTCGTAAGTAATATGGTTTACAAGATCCCATCTCTCATGATATGTTTGAAAATATCTCCTTTCAATTCCCACTATGTCAACAACAGTTTTTAGGACTCAAAGAATGGTCAATTGTAGAGATTACGTGTCCATAATACTTTGATTGTAATGTTTTGCAAGGTTCTCAATTCTCATCATTTAAGATGGCTTATTTTATACCTAACATCAATGTTTCCTTTCTTAATCGCTTATTATGTGGGTGTATTCGATTCTTCTAGGTACCAAATGATTGTTAAAAAAAACTATTCAAGGAAATGTGTTGATCTTAAATATATTTTGATAGTCTATAAATTCAAATTTTAAGGTGTAATACATGCCTTCCAATAGTTATCATTTCTAAAATCATTTGGGTAGATAAGTATGTCCATTAGTATGAATCTTTCCATTTATGCACTTTATAAATGAATCATAATGTTGTAATATTCTTTTTTATATTACTTAACTAACCAAAATACAATAGTACCACTATCAGTATAGGTTGTGCATCTTTTAAAGTGACCTATATATAGACATATACCAATAGTTTTATACAACCCTTCTATTGTATCCATCTAGGCTATCCATCCTAGGTCTCCTTATTTCAATTTCAAGACTTTGTCTTTGAGTATGTGTCGATTCTATGGATGTTCAAATACCTCCACAACTATGATGTTAGTATCAAGTACAACTGCGAGTGAAACCATCAAAACAACTAGAAATCACTCTTTCCTTTCCATCTCTCTTTGCACTTGAAGTTTAACCATGAAATTATGGAGCCCTACTTAAAAATGAGACCTCTTGTTGCTAGTTCTCATCCCTGTGTGGTCAGGGAAGATTTCCCACTTAAATACTCTCAACATTCCATCTTGGAAGAGGTCTCCAAACTTCTTTCTATGGATTCTCATTATGACAGAGACTTGCAAATCAATGTTATGATAGATGAGTCTCCGTAGAAATTTTGTAAGATGCCCATTTCTACCATTAAATCTATTATCATTCCTGAATTTTCAAATAAGACATTATATTTCAACAAATAGATATTGAATATCCTCTTAAGGCCTTGAGTAAAACCAAATACAATATCAAGGATGATGTTTTTTCCATTAATCAAAAGGTGAGACATGTTCCACAGTTCCTTTCAAAATATAGGCAATCAAAGGATACTAAAGAAATAGTCTCAGGTATCCTGCAATGGTACAAATACTAGGATCTCCATCAGATAATTTGAGTAATAGTTTGTGTAGGATAAGGTGCCACAAGAAGCATCTCTTTTTAGGATCAATCAGCCTATTCGGAAGTACGTCAAAATAGTTGTGCCAATTAGAAGATTTAAATTTTGTAGTCTAATAGTCATTGTCTTTGTTGCAAAATGGATCATTATTAGTTAAAAAGGCATATATTATTTTGGATAAAATTGTAGGCTAGAGAGGATCTGTCTTGCAATTTATATAAGGTGAATCTAGAGTAACTAAACGTACAAGTTCTAGGAATGGATAAGGAGAAACGTGCCTCCCCAAGCACAAAGTATGTTCTCCACTAAGTTTGAGGAATGCCATATATTTGCAACAGCTCCTCCTAGCCTATGAGGGACCCATTATGGATAGTATCCTCAAAGTTATATATGTCTCTAGATGCCCAATTTTTGGTTAACCAACCAAATAATTAGGCATAAAATTTCTCACCATATATGAGATGCCACTAGATCTATCTCACACCACACAAACTATAGTCATTTGGTGTGATTCCATTGTTGGAGATAAACTTCCTCACACAATCCCATCCTTTCTAAAGTAATTTAAAAATATTAGATCCTTGTGCCTTAACTAAAGTTTATCTAGCTAATAGATCACATAGGTGGAGTGCTTTCTAGGAAGTCCCTTTGAATGAAAGTTCTATACTAATGTTATGTTTAATTGGTATCTTCTATAGTTCCTCATCCTCCAAGGCTTTGAATATTCATTTAGTATAATGTGCTACTCCTTGGGTTCTCATATCTGCCAGCCCTATACAACCCTTTCTCTTCATCATGGTGCACCATTTCTACCTTATCACATGTCTCTTTCTATTCCTCTTCCCATCAGATCAAATGAACTGAATTGGTAGTGACTGTTCATAGCCATATATAAGAGTAATATATAGTGGTGGAGGATAAGATCTCCTGACATACCTAAAATCTACCAACAAGGGACCAGTATTTTTTTTCCACGTGCCAAAGTTCTTTTAAACCTTTCTCTTAATCCAGTTTCGCATATCTTTTTAGCTTAGATTGATAGAAAAATAAATGTCAAGGTACCTGACTTGATGGCTAGCACACCCCCCAAAGATAAGGAGATTGTATTGAACTAATGAGGAGGGTTCTCTTCACATCCAATATTATGGATTTGAGGAGAGAATTTTTTTTCTATGAATATTCACAAAATAAGTCCATCTTGGCCTTTAGTGCAATAAAATTGTCCTCTTCAAGTTCAAGGAAGATAGAAGTATCATCTAAAAATTGGATATTGGTGAGCTCACCCTCAACTAGCAGATTGATACCTCTAGGTTTTGCAGAAAGGATATCATCCCTCAATACATAAAATAGAGCATCAGTAAAAATCTCAAACATAATGGGATAAAGTAGACATGCTTGTGTGATAAACCTAGATAGGTGAAAATTATCTGATCTTCAATCTCTACCTGGGCTCTAGCATCTTTAATCTTGATGTTTGACTGAACCTCTTCCATCTTTGATTGAAGAATCTTTAGGATTTGGTGTTTTATACCATCTGTATCTTTGAGTTCTATTATTTTCATTTGTTTGACTCCTAATTCGAGTAGTGTCATTTGAGGGCACTCATGTAGATTATGGTCTTCTCTACCTAGTCATGTTCTGTTTTAGTGGAGGATCTTCAGATCAATAGTTACTTCTTGACAAAGTTTGTAGTTTCTTTATTCAATGATGTTCTACATGTTCATCCTCACTCCTATTTTCTAGAACATTCCCTAGTTTTAAAGGCTTCTTTAGTCCTTCAGACTAGTCTTCGTCTCTTTTTGGAGTAGAGTTTTTCCCATGTGGTTTTCTCTATTTCTCCTCCTTTACAATGACTCTCTTTTGTTCTTGGGTACCTGATCAGGCCTTTTGTTGTCGGGACCCATTTTTCTTTCAGTAGTTCTTTCTAGATTTTTAGCTTCTCCCAAAGTTTATCTTAATGGGGCGTGTTAGAGTAATAAGTTGTTTGCTTATTAATTAAATCATATAGATTTAATTATTAAGTCACTTATTATCTATTTCCAATTAAGCTAAACTTTAGGCATATAATAATTAATGTTTTATTAATTATTATCATGCAACCTAGGTTTGTCCACTTTTTTAGGATTTCAAATGTCCTTTATAAGGATCAATCCCTATTGTAAATTTAACAGATTCATTTTATTTGATTGCAACATTTATTTTTGCATATCAAGAATGTCTCCTCTTTCATGGATTCCTATGTTCAAGCCTCCATAGCTTTTTCTTCTCTCTTTCTGTGACAGGTGTTTTCATGCAAGTGTTCTTGGGAGCTATGGGTTTTTTTCTCATCAACTCTAACAAAGGGTTTGTCTTGGACACTCTTATGGCCCTAATTTTGATATTAATGATAAATGAAAATTAAGGGCCTCTTTACATTTATTGGCTAAGAGAAAGAGAAAGGCCAATATTGGGTCCCATTAGGTGGTGATAGGGGGGGGTGTGAGGGGGTTGAATTCCTCCTATTTGATGAAATGCAAGAAGAGATTTTGTAATGGCAGAAACCTTGTTTTACAATCTTGTATTTTACATCCTTGCCTATGGATGATCTGAAGCTGGTATCCATATTGAAATTCTAGTGGACAATGATAAGAATACCCATTTAGAATTTAGTGTTTTATTCATGAGACTTGGAATATAAATAAGAATATCAAGATGGTAATGGATAGTCAGAGTGATCTATATACATGGACTTTTGCTGAGATTAATGCTTTAAAAGAGAATATTTCTCATACTCCTTCTATGCATGGTATGGATAAAATTATTGCCAGTATTCACAAACTAGCCAAGGGTATCAAGGAGTTTATGGAGGAGCATGATCTTCAAAGATAAAATTTGGATGATTCAATGACTATAATTTGAGAAATGTTGAGGTTTTTCAAGGCACTAGGTCGTACAACCATGGAAAACAACTCTAGACGACTCAAGTAGTTGAATTCCTAAGCTAAAGATATACATGGCTTTTGTAAAGGTACATATGCCTCCCTCAGTAGAAGTGTGAAATTAAAGAATAATGTTGTAGTTAATGAGAAGGTTCATGTTTTTAATGATAAGGCTTTTGGCTCTTTCCCTAGTCTAGCTACCAAACTTTGTAGCAAGCACAAGGGTGTGACTCCCATTGATACCATTGTTAATAATATTTTAAACATCAATGAAGATATTCTCCAAAAGAGTTAATGTTTAATGAAAAATTAGTAAGATCTTATAGGCTCTATTCCCCTAATTTTATTTATTTTATTTTTCTTATGTCCAACTATTGGTTAGTGTTTCTTTCTTTTTAACTAGATGTTACTATTGTAAAGGGTTATATGTCACTTCAAAACCTATTTCCCTTTAATCACCAAAAATAAGAAGAAGAATTTTTTTGTTTAGTCTCTTCACACACTCACACAAGTGTTACATGTTTCTATTAGTAAAAGTAGACATGCAATTTGAAGAATAGACTTATTTCCCTAATTTATTTTTAAGAACTTTTTTAAGAGATTGATTATTAAATTCCTCATATTTTTGAAAACTCACATAATAATTATCAACACCAAACCTCTAAAATTTTATCAATAGTAAAACCTAAATTAATAATGCAACTCTAACCATATTTGAAAATGGATATATTTATGTGTATTTAGAGCTTAAATAATTGAATGCTCCTCCTTTACATACCACCACATTTGGTTTATTTTATGATCCTTATGGTTTATGATATTATGATATCTTAGTCATTCCTTGTGCCAATTCATCTATATATTTGTACTCAATCATGTATAAAATATTAAATATTATAAATCTAATAAGAAAATATCTTATATTTATTAGGTAATATAGTCCTAATATATAATTGACTAAGATATAAATGTAAGAATATAATATTATTGAAGGAGAAATAGTGTAGGTTTTCTTGCGTCCTCAATGTCTAAGTCCCTTGATGTCCACAAAGTGTCTTGGTATGCAATAGTGCATTACAATGTATAGGAACTACTTCCTACATTGTTTCTAGAATTTCCATGAAAGATATATATTGTTGGGAATTTAATGTGGATTCCTACCATCTTATTCATGTGATCCTCTAGATATTTTAATATGCATTGATTCTCATACATGTGATGTTTTTTACTTGTTCTTGAAATTAATGGTCATATTTCATTTCATATTACTATATTGATCATTTTGTGTATATATTTAAGTAGGGTAATTGTCACCATATTAAGATGCCTAAATTCTAGGACCCTTGTGTTTGGATTATGTGACCTTGTCTAAATCAAACTCATTAATTATTTAATTGGCATGGAATGTATTGTAGTGGACTTAACTCTTAAGTAGGTGACCTAGTCAATGCATGCCTTAATTTTCTAAAATATAAAAGGTCCAAGTTGTTAAAAGAATTAAAAGTTTCTTCAAAACTTCAAAATTTTACTATAAATCCTATAATAACTAAATGCGATAGCAATAATTTCTTATTACATATAAATACAGTAACAATTGTTCTAGATAAATTGAAATGTATACACGTTGTTGAGTCTAAATAGTGTAAACTAGGTAACACATGGTACTGTCCATTGATATGAAATACATGATGATATAAACAATTTAAATGCCATGCCTCTCTTGATTTTTTCAAGGTTTATCTCCCTAAGAGGCAAAGATGTATCTTATGTTATGATTATGCAAATTGAAGAATCAAAACAATAGTCAAGAACATAATTACAAATATTAAATAATGAAACTAATGTAGATACAACTACAACAAAAAGAAAGTTTACATAGTTCTACAAACTTGATTTAGTATTCAACCCTTTTCTTTTATTCTTTGAGATTTTACATCAAATAGCTCCAAAATAAATCTCAACACACTAACTTGTAACACAAAAATACATAAATATATATGTAGAAAGCTTCTCGCCTCTAGAAACCAAGTAACTTTACAAGCTTTGAATAGAAATAAACTAGAACAAGACTAAAATCTTTCCAACATAAATAAGAAATAAAGTTTATTTGAACACATACTAAATACAAATTAGTAAAAACCGTGAACCAACTGAGAAACTGCAAAAATTGCCTCGTTGACTTAGAAACTGCTAAGAACAATTCAATTGCCACACATTACTTTCCAACATGAATCATTCAAGCTCGAAGGTGAAAAGAAAATGTCAGATAAATGAAGGCAGCCTCTTTTACACATATCTGAAACATTCAGATAAAAGAAAAGGTCAGATGAATGAAGGCGGCGTTGTTTATACGGAGGTGGTCAAATTCAAATGGTAGTAAGTGGGGATTATACGTTATCTCTGAAACGCAAAAATGATGCAGTTTCTTGATCAAACCGGAGGCTCCAGCCTATTCTTTTATCTATAAATACTCCTTACAAACCTCAACTTATTTCATTCCACTCTCTGCTAATACAGGTGAATTCAATTTCATATCCCTGCGTGTACGAATGGCTTATCCTCTCTCAGGCAGATTATTTGCCGTGCTAATAGTGCTCGGAGTACTGTTCAGCATTGGTCACTGCACTTCCCAATTCGCACAATCGCGGGCAGCTTATTATGGAACTCCAGATGGCTTAGGAACTTCGAGTAATACATACTTAAAATATACGTCTCTATTATGATTTAGCTTTTACTCTGTCATGAAACAAATGAAAGATTACTAGGCTAAATATAAATATGAATATGCAGGTGGTGCTTGCGGATATGGTGAGTATGGGAGAGACATCATGGCTGGAAATGTTGCTGCAGCGAGTCAATTATTATACAAAAATGGGGCTGG
Organism: Chamaecyparis obtusa; assembly: GCA_027943335.1. Taxonomy (NCBI): domain Eukaryota; kingdom Viridiplantae; phylum Streptophyta; class Pinopsida; order Cupressales; family Cupressaceae; genus Chamaecyparis; species Chamaecyparis obtusa. The sequence goes on along the minus strand of BSBK01006344.1, from coordinate 106,730 downwards.
ATGTGGCGCCTGCTATCAGGTAATTATTTTTATACATTTAATGCACATACACCATTATTAATATCATTATATTTTTAAATAGGCATCTCGCTATAACATAATATATTTGTGTGATGAATGACGTTGCTTGATAAATAGGTGAGATGCAAAAACCAGTATCTATGTACAAACAGTGGAGTAACGCTGGTGGTCACAGATCATGGAGAAGGCGATCGAACTGATTTCATTATGAGTCCTCACGCATTCACAGCTATGGCCAAGCAGGGGACAGATAAGCAACTAAAGGCTTTGGGAGTTGTTGACATTGAGTACAAACGGTAAGATTAGAGTTTTTAACATTACACTGCTTGCTGTATTCTAAACAATTTCTCATGCTCCTGATTGCTGCAATATGACAGAGTGGCTTGCAACTATCCTGGGTACAACATCGTATTTAAGGTTAACAAGAGCAGCAATTACCCCTATTATCTATCTTTGGTGTTGCTGTATCAAGGAGGTCAAAGAGATATAGTGGGCGTTGAACTTTCTCAGGTAAACAAAACAAAATCATATATTACATTCCGAAATCATCTCGAATTTCTAATATATTTTTCTACTGCTAACATGTGATCGTGTAATGGCAGGAAGGAACTCCTGACTGGAAAGCAATGCGGAGGAGTTACGGGGGTGTGTGGGACATGGTAATGTCACCTGCCCAGTGCAATCTGACTCTCCGATTTCAGCTCTCAGGGGGAGAATGGATTTATTCTCGAAATCCTATACCCTCTGATTGGAAAGTTGGTGCTGTTTATGACGCTGGTGTTCATCTCAAATACTGATCATTATAATAAGTACGTAATTTGGTGGCATTTAAATTAAATAAATTCAAGCAGAGAGATTAAATGCGTTTCTCTCGACTTGCACTTGCCTCCAAAACATATAGTCTTCTGATCCAAAATAAAAATTCTAAGTATAACAATTTGTAGCAAGTATTTTTTGGTGAAAGGAATATCCTTTCCACTTTCAATATATTCTTTGAAAAAGTATCAATCAATATTTCTGTTCTGGGACGGGAAATATAAGTTGAAAACAGTACAAAACCTTGAAGTGTCTTTCGCTAAAATGTTTTTGTATCATTTTTACTAATTTATGTTAATTACTATTTCGTTATTTTTCTTTTATAGATTAAAAAACCACTTTTCTTATATAGTATCTTCAACTTTAATATATATTTCTTATCAGTAAACTTAATTGTTCTCTTGAACACCACGACATTTTAATTTTTCAAATAGATTATTCTGGTATAGTATAATATAAATTCAATTCGGTTTATTTTACATATTATGCCATTCTCTAATGATTCCAGTATTGTGTTCATTTCCATTAGATCATCTCTTGTAAAAATTAAATATTGAAAAACAATAAACACTCAAACTATTAATTGTTAATACATATTTAAGTCTAAACTACAAACTTTTAATTGTCCAAAAAGTCAAAAAATAAATAAACACATTTTACCATATAAATATTGTTCAACTATAAAAGAATATGTGTTGCAAGTCTAATCATGTATGCTTACTTAAAAAGGAGTATAATGTTGTATTGTCGTGTTTGTACATGAAAATGACTTGGTAATGTTGAATTCATGGACTTCTAGATGAAGAAATGAACAATAATAGTTAAAATAAAAATGAAACTAATATTAAATCGCTCTAGTAGTTATAATATAAATGCTAGAGATCGAACTATAATAGATTTAATTTAAAATATACATTAGTTGTATATTCAAAAGAAAAATTAAATTTTATAGAATGAAATAATATTTTATAATATAGCTTCCAAAAAGAACAATGAACTCTCTAACTAAGTCACCTATAAGACTCACACTACTAGCACTACATCAACATATTGAACATGATTTTTATATAGTTATTCATTTATTCTAGCATTAACAATTATATGATCATACAAATAAATACCAAAGAAAATTGACATCATAATACTTCTAAAAAGTATCCCCAAAATTAATTCTTAGTCTTCACATCATATAGAAGGATATATTTCAACTAACATTTGTAATAAAAAATGAATCATTTACATTAATTTATAGAATTTAGTTATGTTAACACATATTTGATATGGTTTCTTCATTCAACATTTTTTTTATTATGGTAAAAATAATTTTTGAAGGGAGCCAAAACCCTTAATAGAGAGTCTTACCAAGATTTAACATCAAGCAATGTAAACCATAACAAAAAAGTTGTTCACAACATAAACATGGAAATTGGCTGAAAAAAATACTAAACAACAAAAAATCAAGAAAATATAAAAGGGAACTATGATAGAGTATTAAGAGTTTCAACGACCTCTGCCTTAAATTAGCTCTTGTTCTTATACTTGGCCCTATCAACTCCTCTTGGCATTTATCTTTATCAATGCCCAATTCTACAACCAACTTGTCTTAATCTACATTCTCCAAATAACCCATCATAGTATTCATACTTTTAGTAGTCATTTTAATGACCTTGTAGCCAAGATTCATTATAGATTGAAGGGATTCCTAGATATTCTTTAATTTATCCTCAAGATGAGATACCTTTCCTTCAAGCTACTTCTGAAGCTTCTCAATAGCCTAAACAATCTTATTAAGGCAGTGTGCCACATAGTTAAATTCTCTTCTTTAGTCCACAACTCCTTATCTTTAGTACCTTTCCTATTACCCTTACCATTACCACTAGTCTTAATCACCTCCAATTTCCTTCTCATTACCCTCTATTTTATTTTAAATTCTTTAATTTTATGAAATGACCTCTTAATGAGTCTAAAAAAATCAACAACCCCATTTTTAGCAATAACCAAGATGTCATCTTGGTATTATTAATCAAGCTTAAAGTAATGACAATCAAAATTTAATTCATAGAGAAACCTAAGATTGTCCTCTCAATTAGTAGCAGAGTAACACAAATAAGAATCCTTCGAGGTAGGGGAAGTTGAGGAGACACATTTCATAGACCCATAAGTAGGGTCACCCATCATTAGAGTTTTTCCCTTTTTCAATAGAATGGGGACCAACACTTTTCTTCCCTTTAACATTCGTTTTACTAAAGCCATGAGAATGAGACATGGAATTTTATTTGCCTTTTAGTTTACCCTTGACAGCTAGGGAAGGTTTTGTTCCATATTTTGTGTTCTTTTCTAACCTTTTGGGAGAAACATGTTCCTTGTTGTCCATTTTTGTGTTCCATTCTTCCTCCATAGAGTAGCTTGTTCCATGATCTTCCTCCTCTATCACAATAATAGGAGACATGTTAGACAGAGTGAGGATAGCTTTAAAATACTCATATATTAACACAAGGAGCCTCTCATGGAGGAATCCATTCTTAGTAGGATTTTTCCTATGGTCTTTAATGCTTGAATTTAGAGAGGATAATAAATAGAATGAAAATGAAACCCTTAACTAATGCCTGAAATGGTTAAGGAGGATGAAATAGTGGCCAAAAGACCTAGTAAACTATCTGCCAAGGTGATGTGCACCACAATAATGTTTAAAACATCTCTCCTAACTAGATTATTCTTTGATGATTCATTTATACTCTTAGAAACCCTAACTAGGTCCTCCCTTTCCTTATTAGATTTTTGGAACCTCTCAACATGAAGGTTAGAGTAATTCCTATATTTGTAGAACTTGGGGCCCTCAATATAAAACCATGTAGCCTCCACAATGAGATTCTCATCTATAAGAACATTCCTCTCGAAATAAGAAGTATGTAAGAAGATTCAAGCTCACCAAAATATACCATAAGAAAATGTGATCACATAAAAGGAATAATTTCCCCAATTCATAAGGCACATTGGAATACAATTCACCTCAAGACAATATGATTGACACAACTTGGTAAGAATTATGCCAATGCAATATCAATGCCTTTGGGGTTTTTATTCCTTTGTTACCTAGAATTGAGAAGAAGATAGATAAGAAAATTAATCCACTTATGATGTAAACTAATTAAAAAAAAATTTAAATATAGAGTGAGATTAAAGAGGATATGAGTGCACCTAGACTCAAAGTAGAAGCTATTGTGATTCGGATCAGAATTGCAAATAGTTAGGATCCTTCAAACACTTATAACAACATATCTAGGACTTGAAGAATCTAACCTAACTTCCTACTGAATCAAATTTAGATCTAGAGGTTACAAATTGCTAATTTCATCCTATGCCCATGTGTACATTTCCGATGTCATGGGTTTTGGTCTATAATTTTCACAGCCTCTCTAAGTTTTTTTATCCATCACATTATCATGCATGTCCATTATCTAATGAATGAAAAAGGATTGGATGCAAAAAAAAATCAATTGGTTTCGAGTCCTAGTCAAGGGCCCCCACAAAAAATAAAAACTATTCTTCTATGATCAATTTGTTAGGCAGTACCACCCACATCCTCACTAGTAGTGCCAACACCTTAGTGCATGGATTTTTCTTCTTTAAGAGTAGCACCCACTTTGAAGACCTGATTTTTCTCATTGGTCATCTATAGTACCATCCAACTACTATAAACTATTGACCTACTAATAGATATCATCACCTAAAGCTTATTGTGCACCAATGATGTCTTCCAACAACTCAATGTTCTTAGAGGAAGTATATTATAATACACTTAACAACCTTAATTAGAGCCAAATTTTTGTCAGAACTATCCTTGTCTAACCTCTTATTCCTAGCATTCTACAAGTCACTCAACCTAGAAGATAGAAAATTTACATTATCATAAATTAACTTAATCGTCAAAAAATATAATTTACCAGCATGGCTTCTCCACTAATAGAGGTTTTTAGTAGCACCACCACATCAACTTACTCATCCATGGGAGCATCGTTGACATCCATAGCAAAGTTCATAGGGATATCAATATAGAAATCATTCTTGACCTAGTTTAGAATAATATTATTAGACTAGAAGTCAATAACCTGAGCATCCTCCTCGACATGCACTGTTAGATCTTCAATGATAGGGACCCCAATGTATGGTGGGCCAGATTTACTTTCCCATTTTTCTCTTTTGAATCCCTACTAACCAGCTATTTTCTCATTCTTCTCCTTTTCAGGCTTGGAAGAATCTCTAACTTCAAATGTGAGCTTGTTTTCATTACCAACCCTAATTATGCTAGGAGTATAGGAAGCAATAATATGCTCTACATATTCATAAGAATGAAAAATTTATCATATTTGTGAACACTCACAATAATTATCAATATCGGACCTCTATAAAGCATATAATAGTAAACTACAAATTTATAATACATGCATAACTTTTTTTGAATGTGTATAAAGTTATGTATTTTTAGAACTTTAATTTGATAGTTTTTGTATATTCTAGAGCTTTAATTGGTGCTATGAATATTTCTCTTTTCTTATCACTAGATATGGTTAGTTTTGTGATTCCTATGGTTAATGAATTAATGCCATGTGAGTCACTCCTAGTGTCAATAAATGTATCATAGAAGAAGTTTAATGAACCATTTTTTATATTTCTTTATTGTATTCTCTTAGCTCATGATTATTAAGATGCATTTGTTGATTGACATCATAATCATGGAAGTGAAAATAGTTCATACATTTAGATATTTGTACTCAATCATAAGAAATATTATATATAAAGTAAATATGAATGTATTTGTTTTTAATTAATATATTCATTATATATAATTGACTAATGTAGAAATTTAAGAATATAACATAATTGAAGGGCAATAGTGTAGGTCTTCTACTGTCCTCAATGTATACTAAATCCATCTAAGTGTGCATTGTTGTGTACAGTAACTAATTCCTACACTAGCCCTGTAATTTTTTGTGAAGAATATATATTCTTGAGAATTTTATTTAGATTCATATCATATTGTTTTTAATATTAATTATTGTTGTATATTTCATATTATCATATTAATCATTTTGCATCCATATTTCAGTGAGGGTTATAGCCAACATAATAAGATGCCTAAATTTTACAACCATTACATCTAGAATGTGTGACCTTGTCTAAATTGAACTCATCAATTATTTAATTGAGATAGAACTAATATGTTGTGATGGACCTAACTCTTAAGTAAGCAACCTAGTCAATGCATGACTTAATTTTTAAAAATATAAAAAGTTGAAGTAATAAAAAAATTAAATGTATCTTCAAAACGTCAGAATTTTATTACAAATCCTATGACTAAATGTGGAAGCAGCACGGTTTTATCACACAAAAATACAGTAACAATTATCACAGATAAATTGAAATGTAAATACGTTGCTCAGTCTAAATAGTGTTAACCAGGGACCCCATGGTTCCGTCCACTGATACCAAGGACGCGAGGACATAATCAAATTGAATACCATGCCTTTCTTTTGATTTTTTCAAGGTTTATCTCTCTGAGAGGCGATGTTGTATCTTACGTCATGGCAATGTGAATCGTTCAAGCTCGAAGCTTCAAAGAAAAAGTCAGATATATGAAAGCAGCGTCATTTATACCTATCTCGGAAAAAGTAAAGTAAAAGAAAAAATCAGGTAAGTGAAGGCGGCGTTGTTTATACAGAAATGGTCAAATTTAAATGGTAGTTCGTGGGGATTATACGTTACCTCTGAAACGCAATAAAGTTGCAGTTTGTAAATCAAACCGGAGGCTCCAGCCCATTATTTTATCTATAAATACTCTTTAGAAGCCTCAACTTATTCCATTCCACTCTTCGCTAATACAGCCGAATTCTACTTCATATCCCTGCGCGTACGAATGGCTTATCCTCTCTCACGCAGATTATTTGCCGTGCTAATAGTGCTTGAAGTACTGTTCAGTATTGCTCACTGTAGTTCTGAATTCGTGCAATCCCGGGCAGCTTATTATGGAACTCCAGATGGCTTTGGAACATCCAGTAATACATACTTACATTATATGTTTGCATTATAACTTAGCTTTTACTCTGTCATGAAACAAATGAAAGATTAGTAGGCTAAATATAAATATGAATATGCAGGTGGTGCTTGCGGGTATGGTGAGTATGGGAGAGACGTCATGGCTGGAAATGTTGCTGCAGCGAGTGAATTATTATACAGAAATGGGGCTGGATGTGGCGCCTGCTATCAGGTAATTGTTTTTATATGATTAATGCACATACACCATTATTACTATTATTATATTTTCAAATAGGCATCTCGCTATAACATAATATATTGGAGTGCTGAATGACGTTGCTTGATAAATAGGTGAGATGCAAAAATCAGTATCTATGTACATACAGTGGAGTAACGCTGGTGGTCACAGATCACGGAGAAGGAGATCGAACTGATTTCATCATGAGTCCTCACGCATTCACAGCTATGGCCAAGCAGGGGACAGATAAGCAACTAAAGGCTTTGGGTGTTGTTGACATTGAGTACAAACGGTAAGATTAGAGTTTTTAACATTACACTGCTTGCTATATTCTAAACAATTTCTCATGCTCCTGATATCTGCAATATGACAGAGTGGCCTGCAACTATCCTGGGTATAACATCGTGTTTAAGGTTAACAAGAGCAGCAATTATCCCTATTATCTATCTTTGGTGTTGCTGTACCAAGGAGGTCAAAGAGATATAGTGGCTGTTGAACTTTCTCAGGTAAACAAAACAAAATCATATATTACTTTCCAAAATCATCTCGGATTTCTAATAAATTATCCTATTGCTGACACGTGATCGTGTAATGACAGGAGGGAACTTCTGACTGGAAAGCAATGCGGAGGAGTTACGGGGGTGTGTGGGACATGGTAATGTCCCCTGCCCAGTGCAATCTGACTCTCCGATTTCAGCTCTCAGGGGGAGAATGGATTTATTCTCGAAATCCTATACCCTCTGATTGGAAAGTTGGTGCCGTTTATGACGCTGGTGTTCAGCTCAAATACTGATTATTCTAATAAGTACGTAATTTGGTGGCATTTAAACTAAATAAATTCAAGCAGGGAGATTCAATGCGTGTCTCTCTTCTTGCACTTGCCTCCAAAACATGTCGTCTTACCGATCCAAAATAAATATTCAAGTATAACAATTTTTAGCAAGTATTTTATTGGTGAAAGGAATAACCTTTCCACTTTCAATATCTTCTTTGAAAAAGTATCGATCAATATTTCTGTTCTGGGACGGGAAATATAAGTTGAAAACAGTACAAAACATTGAAGTATCTTTCGTGAAAATGTTCTTGTATCATTTTTACTAATTTATCTTAATAACTATTTCATTATTTTCCTTTACTAGATTAAAAAATCACTTCTCTTATATATTATCTTCGAGAGGGTGTTGGTCCAAGGAACAAAGGGACCTCTATCAAAAACAAACACTATAGTACTTTTCAAAAAGATTAAACCAGTATCTGAAATGAATAGTAGCAATTAAAATATCAGTTATAAGCCACGCAGGGCTATACCAAGGACTAGGCAAAATAACCTTAAAACCGGAATCAAAACAGGAGAACTGAGGATCTTTCTTTCACAATACAACTTGTGAGGAACTGTATGATTGTGCTTCATATTTTTTTAAATAGAGAAACATAGTCTCTTTTTATAAATATTGCTTATTCTGGTATAGTATATATAAATTCAATTAGGTGTATTATTATGTCATTCTCTAATGATTCTAATAATGTGTTTGTTTCCATTAGATCATCTATTGTAAAAATCAAATATTGAAAAACAATGAACAATAAAACTATTAATTGTTAGCATTTATTGAAGTCTAAAGTACAAAATTTTAATTGAGCAAAAAGTCAAAAATAAATAAACACATTTTACTATATAATATTGTTCAATTATAAAAGAATATGTGTTGTAAGTTTTTCATACATGATGTATGGTTACTTAAAAAAGAGTATAATGTTGTATTATCATATTTGTACATGAAAATGGCTTGGTAATGTTGAATTCACAAACTTCTAGATGAAGAAAAGAACAATAATAGCTAGAATAAAAATGAATAGTGATATTAAATTGCTCAAGTAGTTTTACGATAAATGGTAGAGATACAACTATAATATATTTAATTTAAAATATAAATTAGTTGTATCTTCAAAAGAAAAATTATATTTTATAGAATTAAATAATATTGTATAATATAGCTTCAGAAAAGAACAATGAACTCTCTAATTAGGTCACCTCTAAGACTCATACTACAAGCACTACATCAACATATTGAACATGATTTGTATATAGTTATTCATTTATTCTAGCATTAACAATGTTATGATCATACAAATAAATAGCATGGAAAATTGACATCATAAAACTTCTAAAAAGTATCCTCAAAATTAATTCTTAGTCTTCAGATCATATAGTCAAGGATATATTTCAACTTACATTTGTAATAAAAAATGAATCATTTACATTAAATTTATAGAATTTAGTTATGTTAACACATATTTGATATGGTTTCTTCATTAAAAATTATTTTTTTATTATGGTAAAAATAGCTTTTGAAGGGAGCCACAACCCTTAATAGAGAGTCTTACCAATATTTAACATTAAGCCATACAAACCATAACCACATGTTGTACACAACATAAAGATGGAAATCAACAGAGAAAAAAACATAAAACAACAAAAAATCCAAAAAAGACAAAAGGGAACTATGATAGAGTATTAAGAGTTTCAATGACCTTTGCCTCAAATTTACTCTTGTTCTTTTACTTGGCCCTATCAACTCCTCTTGGCCTCTATCTTTATCAATGCTCAACTCCACAACCAACTTGTCTTGATTTGCATTCTCCAAATAACCCATCATAGTGTTCATACTTTTAGTAGTCATCTTAATGACCTTGTTGTTGAGATTCATTATAGACTGAAGGGATTCCTAGATATTCTTTAATTTATCCTCAAGATGAGAGAGCTTTCCTTCATACTACTTCTTAATCTTCTCAATAGCCTCAACAATCTTATTAAGGTAGTGTGCCACATAATTTTTTTCTTCTTTAGTCCACAACTCATGATCTTTAGTACCTTTCTTGTTGCACTTACCATTACTACTAGTCTTAATCATCTCTAATTTTCTACTCATTTCCCTCTATTTTATTTTAAATTCTTTAATTTTATAAAATGCCCTCTTAATGAGTCTAAAAAATTAGTAGTCCCATTTTTAGCAATAACCAAGATGTTATCGTGGTATTATTAATCAAGATTAAAGTAATGAGAATCAACATTTAATTCATGGGGAAACCTAAGATTGTCCTCCCTATCAGTAGCAAGGTAAGACAAATAAGAATACTTCAAGGTAGGGGAAGTCGAGGAGACATATTTCATAGACCTATAAGGAGGGTCACCCATCATTAGAGTTTTCCCCCTTTTCCATACAATGGGAACCAACACTTTTCTTCCCTTTAACATTCTTTTGACTAGAGCCATGGGAAGGAGACATGGACTTTTTTTCCTTTTAGTTTTCCCTTGACAGCTAGGGAAGGTTTTGTTCAAGATTTTGTTTTCTTTGTTAACTTTTTGGGAGAAACATAGTCCTCGTTGTCCATCTTTGTGTTCCATTCTTCCTCCATAGAGTAGCTTGTTCCAAGATCTTCCTCCTCTGTCACAATAATAGGAGACATGTAAGACAAAGTGAGCATAGCTTTAAAATACTCATATATTAACACAAGGAGCCTCTCGTGGAGGACTCTGTTCTTAGTAGGGTTTTTCCTATGGTCTTTAATGCTTGACTTTAGAGAGGAAAATAAATAGAATGGAAAGAAAACCATCGACTAATGCCTAAACGATTGAGAAAGATGAAATGATGGCCAAAATACCTAGTAAAATATCTGTCAAGGTGATGTGCAACACAATAATGTTTAAAAAATCCCTCCAAACTAGCTTATTCTTTAATTATTCATAGCTACTCTTAGAAACCATAACTAGGTCCTCCCTTTACTTATTAGATTTTGGGAATTTATCAATAGAAAGGTTAGAGTATTTCCTATCTTCTTAGAACTTGGGGCCCTCTACATAAAACCATGTAGCCTCTAGAATGAGATTCTCATCTATAGGAATATTCTTATCGAAATAAGAAGTATGTAAGAAGAGTCAGGTTCACCAAAATATACCATATCAAAATGTGATCACATAAAAGGAATAATTTGCCCAATTCATAAGGCACATTGGAATACAATTCACCTCAAGACAATATGATTGACACAACTTGGTAAGAAGTATGCCAATGCAATATCAATGCCTTTGGGGTTTTTGTTCCTATGATACTTAGAATTGAGAAGACGATAGATAAGAAAATTAATCCACTTATGAAGTAAACTAGTTAAAATAAAAATTAAATGTAGAGTGATATTTAAGAGGATATGAGTGCACCTAGACTCAAAGTAGGAAATATTGTGATTTGGATCAGAATTGCAAATAGTTAGGATCCCACAAACACTTGTAACTACAGATCTAGGACTTGAAGAATGTAATCTAACTTTCTATTGAATTAATGTTAGATCTGGAGGTTACAGATTGCTAATTTCATCCTATACGCATGTGTACATTTCCAATGTCAATCTCAACCTTGGGTTTTGGTTTATAATTTTCATAGCCTCTATTTTTTTAATCTATCACATAATCATGCATGTCCATTATCTAATGAATGATCAAGGATTGGATTCAAAAAACTTTCAATTGGATTCGAGTCCTAGTCAAGGGCCCTGACAAAAAGGAAAAAAACTATTCTACTATGATGAATTTCCTAGGTAGTACCACCCACATCCTCACTAGTGCCAACACCTTGGAGCATGGATTTTTCTTCTTTAAGAGTAGCACCCACTTTGAAGACATGATCTTTCTCATTGATTATTTGTAGTACCATCCAACTATCATAAACTATTTACCTACTAATAGAGATCATCACCTAAAGCTTTTTGTGCACTAATGATGTCTTCCAGCAACTCAATGTTCTCCTCCTAGTATATTTTAATACACTTAACAACATTAGCTAAAACCTTAATTAGAGCTAATTTTTTGTCAGAACTATCCTTATCTAACCTCTTACTAGTAGAGCTTTTTAGTAGCACCACCACATCAACTTACTCATCCATGGGAGCATTGTTGACATCCATAGCAACCTCCATAGAGATATCAATATAGAAATAATTCTTGACCTCATTGTGAATAATATTATTAGACTAGAAACCAACAGCCTGAGCATCCTCCTCTACATGCACTATTAGATCTTCAATGATAGGGTCCTGAATATATGGTGGGATAGATCATAACACCAATTAATCTATCATAGAGTAAGTTTGATGAACCATTTTTTTTATATTTCTTTATTGTATTCTCTTAGGTCATGATTACTAAGATGCATTTGTTGATTCACGTCATAATCATGGAAGTGAAAATGGTTCATACATTTAGATATTTGTACTCAATCATTAGAAATATTATATATAAAGTAAATATGAATTTATCTATTTAATCAATATATTCATTATATATAATTGACTAAGATAGAAATATAAAAATATAACATGATTGAAGGGCAATAGTGTAGGTCTTCTATGGTCCTCAATGTATACTAAATCTATCTAACTCCATTGATGTCTATATAGTGGGTGGTATCTAACAGTGCATTGTTGTGTATAGTAACTAACTCCTCCACTAGCCCTGAATTTTTTTTGTGAAGAATATATATTCTTGAGAATTTTATTTGGATTCATATCATCTTGTTCTTAATATTAATGATTGTTATATATTTCATATTACCATATTAATCATTTTGCATCCATATTTCAGTGAGAGTTATAGTCAACATAATAAGATGCCTAAATTCTACAACCATTATGTCTAGAATGTGTGACCTTGTCTAAATAGAAGGCATCAATTATTTAATTGTCATGGGCCTAATATGTTGTAATGGACCTAACTCTTAACTAAAGAACCTTGTCAATGCATGACTTAATTTATAAAAATATAAAAAGTTCAAGTAATAAAAAATTAAATGTATCTTGAAAACGTAGAAATTTTACTACAAATCCTATGACTAAATTTGCAAGCAGCAAGTTTTTAACACACAAACATACAGTAACAATTATTGCAGATAAACTGAAATGTAAATACGTTGGTCAGTCTAAATAGCGTTAACCAGGGACGACATGGTTCCGTCCACTGATAACAAGGACGCGAGAACACAAATTGAATACCATGCCTTTCTTTTGATTTTTTCAAGGTTTATCTCCCTGAGAGGCGATGTTGTATCTTAGGTCATGGCTATGTGAATTGTTCAAGCTCGAAGCTTCAAAGAAAAAGTCAGATAAATGAAAGCAGCGTCATTTATACCTTATCTCTGAAAAAGTCAGGCAAAAGAAAAAATCAGATAAGTGAAGGCGGCGCTGTTTATAAAAAAATTGTCAAATTTGAATGGTAGTTAGTGGGGATTATACGTTACCTCTGAAACGCAAAAAAGTTGAATTTTGTAAAACAAACCGGAGGCTCCAGCCCATTCTTTTACCTATAAATACTCTTTAGAAGCCTCAACTTATTTCATTCAGTCTCCCCTAATACAGCTGAATTCTACTTCATATCCCTGAGCGTACGAATGGCTTATCCTCTCTCAGGCAGATTATTTGCCGTGCTAATAGTGCTTGAAGTACTGTTCAGCATTGGTCACTGCAGTTCTCAATTCGTACAATCACAGGAAGCTTATTATGGAACTCCGGATGGCTTAGGACCATCCAGTAATATACCAAGGAGGCCAAAGAGATGTACTGACTGTTGAAGTTTCTCAGGTATACAAAACAAAATCATATTATACATTCCTAATTCATGATCTTGGATGGCCCGGGAATTAGTAAATGCTGGATTTGATCAAATATTGGAAATGGTCAATTTGATAATTCGATTTTTCATTTCTGGATTATGTTTGGTTCCACTTTTTTAAATTGGAATTGCAATTTGAGTATGATTTTTTTCAAAGATTTTTTTGAATTGTTTTAATGTTTTTGAATTTAATAGTTCATTTTTATTAATGGAATTGAATTTAAAATGGAATCGCAGAACGTTTTAAGCAGCCAAAGTTAGTGGCTGGCAACGAAGTTACAATCACCGATCGCAACCAAAATTCGATAAAAAATTCGACAAAAAATCTGCAAAAAAAAATTAACAAAAAATTCAAAAAACTAAAAAATCAATTTTTTTATAAAAAAAAATTGAAAAAAAATTTGAAAAAAACATTCGACAAAAAATTAAATTTTTTTTTCGAAAAAATTAGAATAAATAACAAAGTTACAAACCACCCAAACAAATAAAAAAAAAATTAAATCCCTACCCACACAAATAAAAAATTAAAAAATTAAGTGTAGACATGAAAAATTTAAAAATTTGCTTTGCGTCCAATTTCAATTCCAATTTCAAATTTCAAATCCACCTTTTCAGGTGGAAAATGTAAATGCTTATTTTGGGCAAAATGAGCATTTACATGAGGATTCGACAAAATCGGAAATAGCAAATGCCAATTCCAGACTAATTCCCACTACCAAACATGCCTAATATATTTATCTATTGCTGACATGTGAAGTTGTAATGGCAAGAGGGAAGTTCTGACTAGAAAGCAATGCAGAGGAGTTACGGGGGTGTGTGGGACATGGTAATGTCACTTCCCCAAGGTAATTTTAGTCTTCGATTTCAACTATCAGGTGGAGAATGGATTTATGCTCGAAATCCTATACCCTATTATTGGAAAGTTGGCATTGTTTATGACGCTGGTGTTCAGCTCAAATACTGATCATTATAATAAGTACACAATTTAGTGACAATTAAATTAAACTAGCACTTGCACCGCGGAGGTGCAATGTTTGTGCCGATAGTCACTTATGATGTATGGTATTGTATATTTGAAGATGTGGTATGAAACATATGGCTGTAAACAGGTGTGAGATTGATGTCTTTTATTTAGAGGAGAAGACCCTTTCCTGCAATATAAAAAATGATCAAGGCTTTGAAATGCTGGTTGAAGCAATTGCATTACACAAAGATGAAGGGTTAAATATTCCTGCAAGCTCCTTAATGTATGTTGACTAGTACTTGGAGTTGCCAATGGTATATATTTTGTGATACTGACAAATAAAATATTACACGCCTTATCAAATAGCAAATCTATTCATCTACACATCAGGAAATTTTAACATATTCATAAATGTATTTTTTCAAAGCTCACGAATACAAGTAACTTACAGGGAAACAAATTTATGTAATTCCACACCACATGGCTGCAATTCCAGGACATTATTTGACTTACTCAAATATATCATAGAATGGACTTTTACATTTGCAATGGATTTATAATGCAGAAGTAATGGAGAGATTGAGTAGTGTAGTATGAAGTACAAGAGTGCAACCAGATTACATTTGAACACAATCACAAGGATCAGACAATGTAGTTACCAAAATAGAAACTAAAACTATAATGTGGTTACAAATACTAAGAGCATGAGGCTTCTGAGTGTATGAGATACTTGTTATACACTAAGTTTGCACCCTTGTTTCAAGCTCTCATAGTCTTGATAACCTAGTATAACATGAGAATCATCTCCAGGTTGTAGGACCTATGCTAACTGAGATGAGACCTCCAGGTTCTAGGCTGGTTCCTCTTGGATAATCACCTTAATTTTCTTCTTGACATGAAAAGTAAATCTTTTGAGGGAAAGGGATAGAAGGAATGCTTGAAAGGGAAATGACTGAAAGCAAACTACCTACTAGGTGATGCACCGAAATGAAGGTATGAATTGCAGTATAAAATATGGATTCAATGCGCAAACTTAGGTCTAGGAGATCACAACTTACTAAATAGGCTTGCATAAGTATTTCATAGAAGGGTCTGCAAATTAAAAGAGGGTATTCGGGGAAAGAGAGATTCTTTCACAAACAATAACACTCTTTGGATTAGACAACAATCTATGACCTACAAACAAACATTCACCTCTGCAACTAGGTATAGGAATGACACAAGATTGTTAAGGGGTTGTAGTATACCCAAAAAAGCATTCACATCAAATCATCCACAAGAATACACATGAATTGCAGGAAGAAAGAAGGATCAAGAACCCTAAGATATTACTGAGAAACATGTAAATACTGAATTCATTAAAAGATAACTCACACAAGAAGGCATAGGGACATGAAAAATGTCACCAAATATCTTCAATATCTGAATTATCAATGAGAATTTTACAACTGTAGAAACTAGAGGGCAGAAAGAATGCCATAGATAATTTCTCAAGAAAAGTGAAACCTCTTTTTTACAATTATCCAAATCTGAGCTTCAAAAAGCTCCAAAAACATTATATACATCTCCTTTTGCATGCAGGCAGGAGCAAAAAATCTAAATTAGGGTTACACAAATTTTCATATAATAATCAAACCCTAATTCTATCAAATTCAGCCATAAATGCACATGAAAATATCTTAGCCGATCTGGTATCTGTGTTTGTGTGTCCATTCCATGTTTACACCTACAAAAAATCCAGCCACTATGATCCATCTACCTAACTATAACTCAGGCTTGCCATAACTATTCAAATCTGATATTTTGAGATATTTGAATTTAAAAATTAATAAAATGGTCATAGGTGGCACTAAATTTCCTATCGACAGCCGGCATTTGAAACTCAAACTTACTTTAAAATGCGACTGTCAGATCTTCCTTTTTACTCGGGCTTGGCATTTGACTACAAAGTTAACTCGACATCTACCTCACGTTCCTTTTCCCCTTTGTTCGCTGAATTGTTTAATACTTTAGCTGACCCCGATTAAGTCTAGCGAATGTGAAATAGCCCTTCAGTCACTGATTCACATAATACTCTTAACCCTGGGCCCATTTTTCCATTTGTCACCTTTCCATTTTCTCCGATTGCTTTGTAGGCATACACTTCAGCACTTCTCTGACATCAGACCCATTGAAGACAAGATTCCATTTGAATGGTTGGCACATGATCTCAAAGCCACCGAATATTCCTTTAGAACATGCACCGGTCGTAGATGCTTATTAAACTGGGACCCTCTGACAAATAGACCCACCTGTAACCTTGTCATCACTCGGCAACCAATCATATTCAAGCACATCAGCATACTTGGAAACATGGACCCACCTGACAGAGGCTTGAACACTTGGCAAAATGGATGATGAGCGCATGATCTCATGGCCTCAAAAGATTCCTTCAGAACATGCGCCAGCCGTAGATCCTTATTAAACTGGGACATCTCGGTCGATACTTTGACATGGTCCCACTTACACATCCCAGTCATCGCTATGTGGACCAATAGAATTCAAGCACGTCAGAAAATGAGGACCCACCCACAACGTTCTGACAACAAAATGAAATCAATGGTCAGTGCATAATCTCATGTGTCAGAAAAACCTCATAAGAATACACGCCAGTCGTTGATCTAAAAGCTTGGTAGTTCGCTAGGCCTGTTGAAAAATTTCCACATCATTACCTTCGGCCAATCGGAAGCCTCCACATAGGACGACATGGCAATGGACCCACAAAAGCATGAAGCATTGAGCAAAAGGGAAGATCGAAGGCTATCACGAAATTGCAAGTGTCAGAAAAACCCTTCACGAATTCACAACAACTATTGATCTTCCTAACTGGGACCCCACATAAAAAGACCACTGATCAATTTAGCGACTATGTGACCAAAGGAAATTCACCAAGTCGCTAAATAGAATTCTTAACCTTAGTTAAGTCTAAAGAATACGCAAATAAGGCATTCGCAAAATCACTAAACCAAATGTTGACCTGGGGTTTCATTAAGTGAATGCCCGACTGAGGGAAATTCACAGAGTCGCTGAATGTTTTAGGGCACCGCCATTTTATTTCACGACTAGGAGAATTACTACATTCGCTAGTTCGCCAAATGGAAAGACAACCGCTGGGGAAAAAGAGAACTGGCGACCAAAGGAAACAAAAGCGCATGTGGGTATTGGAATTTCTTGAGTGGCCAATAAAGTAACAATAAAATAGAAACTTGGCCTAGGGTTTGCAAGGTTTTTTGGCACAACGGCTACTTTTGTAAATTTTGGGACCTGCAAACCAGGGAATAAAACAATTTGCAGAGGCCAGAAGACAAGGCACAATTTCATGAAATTTTTAGGAATGTCTGGCAGGAGTAAAATAGAGACCTTGGGATAGATATTAGCCAAATTTGTATGTACAAGAAAATTAGGGTAACATTTTGGCAATTTCTATCAGATGTCAACCTGCTAAACATTGAAAACTAGTGGCCTTGACATAATTCATTGGGCATGGGGTCATCTCAGGAACACAAAATTTTGACAGAGAAACAAAAGATGAACCAGAAAGGAAAACTTGTGCACAGGAACTTCTTGGAAAGCAAGAAACTAACCTAGGAAAATAGGGAAAGATAGCAAGAAACATATTTATAAGAATTTTACAGAGAGGGATTAACCTCAAAGCAGGGTTTCAAGTGGAATCCATTCACTAAGATTGGCAAGGCATCTCCTTCAAGAGTTGATAGCTGAAAAGCATTGGGTCCCTTGCACTCTATTATAACAAATGGTCCACCCTAAAATGAATCAAATTTTGTATGTCTGCCAGGTTTAGATCTGAATTCATCCCATTTGAGGACTACATCCCCAACCTTGAAATTTCTAATCTTGGCTCTTTTATCATAGTTCTTCTTTGTCTGTATTTGGTGAAACTCTAGATCTTTCATTGATTTATCTCTAAACTCCTCCAACTCCATGAGCTGAGCATACCTGATCTAAAAAGGATCTCCTTCTTCAAACAAGGCATATTGAGTAGCTAAGTCTAGGGCTGGTAATTCAGTTGAAATGGACAACTTAGGCTCTCTCCCATACACTAACATATAAGGATAATTCACAATGATCTTCTTTGGGGTAATCCTGTCTAACCATAAAGCAGACTTCAACTTAGTATCCCAACTCCTTCGGTTATCTTGCATGGTCTTCTTGATTATCCTAATCAAGTTCTTGTTTGTTGATTCTGCTAAGCCATTACCCTGGGGATAATAATTTGAGCTTGTATTAAGATGAATGCCTTTCCTGATTGCCCATTCTAAGACTTTGAGGCCTGTGAATGCCAATGCATTATCTGATATTATGGAGTCTGGAGTGCCAAATCTATGAATTATATCATCATAAAAGCTTAAGACAACACTCTCATTTGATTATTTCAAGGCAACTACCTCTATCCATCTAGTGAAATAATCTATTGCAGTAATTATTCATTTGTGTCCTGCACTAGATGGAGGATTGATCACACCAATAAAGTCTATACCCCACTTCATGAAAGGTTGCTCTGTTCTGACTGGCTATAGGGGCAAGGCTGCAAGCCTTTCTTTTCTTGCAAACATAGCACATTTGATGCATTTTCTCACATAATCATGACTATCCTTAAAAGATAGATGGCCAATAGTATCCATCCCTCATGACTTTAAAAGCAGTAGTCCTAGGAGAAAAGTGACCTCCAGAAGGTCCATCATGAAATTCAAATAGGACATCAGCTATCTTTTTTGAATCAATGCATCTTAAAAGGACACCATTGTGATCTTTTCTAAAAAGAACTTCATCTATCAGCACAAAAGGAATAGATTGCAATCTATAATATCTTCTTTTTGCTGAATCCAAGCCGAAAGGACATTGTCCTGTCTTTAAGTAATGAATTATATTAGGCAACCAACCTGATGCCTCAACATGTTCTTCTGTAGAATGCACAATCAAAGATGCATCCATTTTCTCTAATTTCTTTGAACATTCATCCCCTGCCAAATGCTCACAAAGACCTCTTCCTCTAACCAGCTTGGTAGTTTGAATATCAATATCATATTCAATCACCTTGGTGATCCAACCAGCTCTTTTCTCATTTAGGTCCTTGGAAAGAAAAAATTCTTTGACACTTGGATGAGTAACTTTCAAATGTACCTTGCTATGAGTCAACAAATATTTGAACTTTTTAAGGCTCTTCACCATAGCAAGTACATTTTTTTCCACAAAAGAGTATCTTTGTTCATACTCTTCTAAACCTTTGCTAAAGAAAGCAATAGGCTGCTCCAATCCATCTGAATTTTCTTGAGTCAACATTGCAAATCTAGCATCATGACCCCCATAAGCATAAAGGGTAAAATCCTTACTAAAATTTGGGTTTAACAGGGCAGGAGCTTCTGTTAGGGCCTCTTTGATACCCTAGAAATTGGCTTTCCCCTTTTTGATCCAGCTGAAATTTGAACTCTTCTTTAACATGGCTATTAAAGGCTTCAATAAATCTGCAATATTAGGCAAGAAATGCCTAAAAAAATCAATCTTTCCTATGAAAGATTGGAGACCTTTCTTATGATGTGGCAATGGTAGCTCTAGGATGGCTGCAATTCTCTCAGGATCTACTATAATTCCTTCTTTGGATGCTACATATCCCAACAATTTTCCTTCCTGAATTGCAAACACACATTTCTTGGGATTAAGGGATATCCCAAACTCTCTACACCTTTCAAAAATCTTCCTCAGATGTTTGATATGGTCTACTTCATGTTTATAATAGACAATTATGTCATCCAAGTAGACCAGTACAAACTTGTACATGAGGCTTTTAAAGGCCATATCCATTGCCTTTTGAAATGTAGCACCTGCATTTGACAAACCAAAGGGCATCTTTTGATAAGCCATGGTTCCCCACTTGGTTGTAAATGCAGTCTTATATTGATCCTCTTCATTAACCATGATCTGATTGTATCTTGAATAGCCATCCAATAATGAAAATCTCTCAGATCTAGAGACACATTGTAAGATTTGTTCCATTCAGGGTAATGGATGGCAGTCTTTTAGGGAGGCCCTATTAAGATCCCTAAAGTCAACACATAGCCTCAACTCCCCATTCTTCTTCCTAACAGGAACAAGGTTTTAAACCCAACTAGTATGTTTAATGGGGTAGAGGATACCACTTTCTATATATTTGAGTACTTCTTTATGCATAAGTGGCTCAAGCTTGGGATTAACAGGCCTTTGTTTTTCCCTCACTAATTTGGCAATAGGTTCTAATTCAATGGTGTGCTGAGCAAGGGCTGGATCAAAACCATTGAGGTCTTCATATTTCCATGCAAATACATCATTGAATTCTTTGAATAATTGAGTGTAAGATTGCTTCTCCAATTCAGTGTTTACTTTTCCAAATTGCAAGCTCTTACCTAGCTCCAACTCCAATTCAACACAATGTTCTTGTTGAACTACCAGACCAGCTTTTTTTTTCTTAACTTCATCATCCTTATTGAAGATAGTCTCTAAGGTGACAAGACCTCTAGGCATCTTATTGGACTTGAGTTGTATCACTTGGTCACCATAATTTTGTGATAACCTCTTTTGATTATGCCTTGAAAAGACATCCTCTTCAAACAAGAACTGCAAAACTTGTTCATCATTGTTAAACACCTACCAATTGACATTATTATCAAGAATAGAGGGTCTGACAATCACTTTGATATGTTGTTGATCTATTTCTTTTGAAACACTATTTGGAATGTCATACTGAGATCCAACAACAGCTAATCTATTTGCATTTTGATTTAGCTTCCTAGGGATAGCAACAATATTGAAAGCACAAAAATCTTCAATTGCATCCCAACCTCTATGTTTGTATGCTTTCAAGGTGTCATTTTTTGCTGCACTTATCCCTCTTACTTGGCTGACAACTAACTCACTATCACCATAAACTTTTAAGGCCTTAAGCCCTCTTTTTCTAGCCCACTCCAGTCCATTCACAAGGCTTTCATACTCTACAGTGTTGCTAGTGCAGGAGAAACTAAATCTAAAAGTAATATAATACCTTTCTCCTCTCAGGGAAACTAACATAGCACCACCACTGGAACCATGTCTACTTCTAGCTCCATCATAAAATAGTTCCCAAACCTGATTGCTCTGATCTTTTGAATAAATGTCTTCTTTGAAAAGGCTTGGCTCTATAGATTCACTTTCTTGCATTAAATAACTTCCCAAACCAAAATCTCAAATAAGATTTTCTTGGGCCTCTGAAGCTCTTTCATCTAGAAAAATATCAAAGATATTGTCTATCTTAGTGTTTGCTTCTCCAATGGTTTAGAAATCACTATCATCAAATATAGGGCAATTTACATTGATGGTATTGGATACATATGGCTCTATATGGTGTGCTACCAATGGTTCTGATTTAATGGTGACCTTGGTCCCATACCTTGTATGAAATAACATGTGAGTCCAATCAGAAGATAGGTATCCTCCTATTTTGGCTGTAAACTCGCTTGAAAGACATATAGCAAATAATGCAGGGAGATCTATGATATATATATCAAGGAGGATGGAAAAATTAGGACTAGCATGAAGGATTAGACTAGTATCCTTGGTCACACCTATAGTATTGACTGAGGATCCATCAAGTTGTGTGACCTTCTTTTGGAAGGGTTCATACTTTAGTCCTAATTGGTCAGCTACTTACTTGGGCATTACAGTGCTAGTAGCTCCACTATCTACCATACAATTATGTACTAGAGACTTTCCAATAATTAGAGATACATAAAAGGGAGGTGGCTTTGAATTCCTACCTTGAATGGCATTGGCCTTAGAGTTGCTACTTGGAGTTCCTTCTCTTTATCAGTGTTAACCAACACTGGCTTTGCAGCTTCTTTTGCAGGTTGAGGAGTTGTTACTTCATTCATGGCCTTCTTCAAAATTTTGGATTTCCCCGGAATAGCTAGAGAGTCCCACATAGACATGGTGACATTCACCTTCTTCATGTTGTCTATAATATTAAAAGGTGTCACAGTGTGTGTTTTCTATTGTGCTTTCACTATGATGGGCTCCACTTCTTTGAGAGTCTAACCTTCTTTGCTTGTAATAGCAGGAGTCTTCTTGAATGTGGTAGGAGTAGCTTGTTGCACTAGTTCTATAGATGTAGTGAATTTTGTCCCAAAATTCATCCGCTCCATCTCTTGAGCTCTTCTCTTTGCTCTTCTATTAGCAACAATAGAAAATTCATCATTGAGTCCATTGAAGTCTGGTTGCTCCCAACTGAAATGAGCAGTCTCATTTTCTTGTGGTTCTTGTTGAGGAACTAACCCACTGGATGAAGCCTCTGATTGAGCTTGTGAGGTATTTTGAACCATTAGAGCTTGGTTCATCCATCCATTTGAACATGTAGCCTGATTATGAGGTTGATTACAAGGAAAACACCATTCATTATTTATAGCCACATTATTTTGGCTAGGAACCATATCTCTCACTGGATTTGCAGAATTGAGAAGTGCAGGGTTATATGGTTGGAATGGTCTTTGACTAAAACTTTGACTTTTTCCTTGGTACCCTCCTTAGTATGGTGGCCTATTTTGCTAATAAGGCTGTCCTTGATTTTGATATTGTTGATTAGGAGCTTGGCCTTGTGGCTGAAAGGGTGGTCTGATTCTTTGACCTTGCCTCTTTAGATTTGTGACTTCTTTAGTCAAGGTCTACAACAAGTTTGTCATTTCTTGCTGACTACTTTGTTGGCTATTCTTCATCTCTTGCAGCTCTTGAGAGAAACTTGTTGTTAGCTCTTGACCACTAGTACTAGCCTAAGGTGCTAATATGGTGGGAATAGGGGTAAATGGGGGTACTTGTGCAGGTGCAATGGGTTGAAGGCTAGGGAAGATGGGCATAGGTGACCTTCTTTGTGTCATGCTTGCTTGGATTAAACAATTTTCAGCCCTGACAACAGTGTCAAAAGCTTGGGGTAAAGAAGTACTGCCCATAGACTGGATCATGATAGAAATTTGGCCATTCAAACTTTGCAAGTAGTATAGAAAAGAATGGTCAGCTAATGGCCTTACTAAGGCTAGAATTCTATTCCATGTCTTAAGGAATCTACTATTGTAATCTGTCATTTTCTCTTGAGGGTCTCTTTTAATGGTTGTCAACTGTTCAACTAGAGACAAATTATCTGATTTATCCTCAAAATGCTTATTTAATGCATCTCCTAACCCATCCCATGAATTAATAGAACCAACAGTTAGAGTTCTAAACCATTCAAGAGCCTTACCTTTTAGAGAGGCTACTAATAACTTTGTGGCCACATTTTCTTGGGTTATGTTGTGTATGCTGTAGATGGTGGTCACATCTCTTATGTGCTCAAAAGATGTTGTCTACCCTTCACCTATGAAATTAGGTAAACTCTTTAGTGCCACCGAGGGCACATCATGATGTACAACAAAAGTCAATGGACTTCCCTGGTTGAAAGGTGCAAAAGAAAATTGTCTAGCCATTGTAGGAGTTGTGATTTGAAGATTAACAACTATGTGGGCTGTATTTGCTGCTGGATTTGAATCTTCTTCTAGATCTCTAGTTAGAGATCTTCCTCTTCTTTTGGAATGGAAGGGAAAAGGTCTCTTTTCTGAAGTATCAGGAGGTGTAGACTGAACTCTCCTTGCAAGGGATGCTCTTTGAGTTGACCTACCTTTGTAGCTTCTTTTTGAGGGTAACTTTGAAAATTTAGTAGGCTTTGAGCTCCTAGTCTCAATCTTTCTCATAAACTTTGAACAAGGTTATCCTGAATCCTTCCACCAATGGAGTCACCAAATATACTTGATAGAACAACTTGTAAAAGTCTATATTATGTAATCTACATATCAGAGATAACATAACCTTTAAACAATGAATTTTATCTTGTGGTCCCACCAAGAGTGCCATAATTGTTATACACTAAGTTTTCACCCTTGTTTCAAGCTCTTGTAGTCTTGATAACCTAGTATAACATGGGAATCATCTCCAAGTTGTGGGACCTATGGTAACTGAGATGAGACCTCCAGGTTCTAGGCTGGTTCCTCTTGGATAATCACCTTAATTTGCTTCTTGACATGAAAATTAAATCTTTTGAGAGAAAGGGATAGAAGGAATGCTTGAAAGGGAAATGACTGAAAGCAAACTACCTACTAGGTGATGCACCAAAATGAATGTATGAATTGCAATATAAAATATGGATTCAATGCATAAACTTAGGTCTAGTTGATCACAACTTACTGAATAGGCTTGCATAAGTATTTCATAGAAGGGCCTGCAAATTAAAAGAGGGTATTCAGGGAAAGAGAGATTCTTTCACAAACAATAACACTCTTTGGATTAGGCAACAATCTATGACCTGCAAACAAACATTCACCTCTGCAACTAGGTATAGGAATGATACAAGATTGTTAAGGGGTTGTAGTATACCCAGAAAAGCATTCACATCAAATCATCCACAAGAATACACATGAATTGTAGAAAGAAAGAAGGATCAAGAACCCTAAGATATCACTCAGAAACATGTAAATACTGAATTCATTAAGAGATAACTCACAGAGGAAGGCATAGGGACATGAAAAATGTCACTAAATATCTTCAATATCTAAATTATCAATGGGAATTTTACAACTATACAAACCAGAGGGTAGAAATAATGCCACAAATAATTTCTCAAGAAAGGTGAAACCTCTTTTTTACAATTATCCAAATCTGAGCTTCAAAAAGCTCCAAAAATATTATATACATCTCCTTTTGCACGCAGGAAGGAGCAAAAAATCTAAATTAGGGTTACACAAATTTTCATATAATAATCAAACCCTAATTATATCAAATTTGGCCATAAATGCACATGAAAATATCTCAGCCGATCAGATATCTATGTTTGCGTGTCCATTCCATGTTTACACCTGCAAAAAATCCAGCCGCCATGATCCATCTACCTCACAAATGGCACTAAATTTCCTATCAACAACTGACATTTGAAACTCAAACTTACTTTAAAATGAGACTGTCAGATCTTCCTTTTTACCTAGGCTCGGCATTTGACTACAAAGTTAACTTGGCATCTACCTTAGGATCCTTTTCCCCTTTATTCGCTGAATCATTTAATACTTTAGCTGACCCTGGTTAAGTTTGGCAAATGTGAAATAGCCCTTCAGTCACTGATTTGCAGAATACTCTTAACCCTAGGCCCATTTTTCCATTTGTCACCTTTCCATTCACTCTGACTACGTTGTAGGCATACACTTCAGCACTTCTCTGACATTAGACTCACTGAAGACAAGATTCCATTTGAACGACTAGCACATGATCTCAAAGCCACTGAATATTCCTTCAAAACATGCATTGGTCATAGATGCTTATTAAATCGAGACCCTTTGACAAATGGACCCACCTATAACCTCATCATCACTCAGCAACCAATCATATTCAAGCACATTAGCATACTTGGCAATGCAGACCCACCTAACAAAGGCTTGAACACTTGGAAAAATGAACGGTCAGTGCATGATCTCATGGCCTCAAAAGATTCCTTCAGAACATGCACCAGTCGTAGATCCTTATTAAACTGGGACATCTCGGCCAATACTCTGACATGGCCCCACTTACACATCCCAGTCACCGCTATGTGGACCAATAGAATTCAAGCACATCATAAAATGAGGACCCACCCACAAGGTTCTGACAACAGAATGAAATCAATAGTCAGCGCATAATCTCATGTGTTAGAAGAACCTCATGAGAATACACGCTAGCCGTTCATCTAAAATTTTGACAGTTTTCTAGGCCTACTAACAAATTTCTAGATCATTACCTTCGACCAATCTAAAGCCTCCACATAGGATGATGTGGCAATGGACCCACAAAAGCATGAAGCGCTGAGAAAAAGGGAAGATCAACGGCTATCACGAAATCGCAAGTGTCAGAAAAACCCTTCACAAATTCACAAAAATCGTTCATCTTCCTAACTCAAACCTCACATAAAAAGACCGCTGGTCAATTTGGCGACTATGTGACCAAAGGAAATTCGTCAAGTCACTGAATAGAATTCTTAACCTTAGTTAAGTCTAAAGAATACGTGAATAAGGCATTTGTAGAATCACTAAACCAAATGTTGACCTGGGGTTTCATTAAGCGAATGCCTGACTGAGGGAAATTTGTGGAGTCACTGAATGTTTTAGGGCACCGCTATTTTATTTCATGACTAGGAGAATTACTGCATTCACCAGTTCACCGAATGGAAAGACAACCACCGAGAAAAAAGAGAATTGGCGACCGAAGGAAACAAAAGCACATGTGGCTATTGGGATTTCTTAAGTGGCTGATAAAGTAACAGTAAAATAGAAACTTGTCCTAGGGTTTGTAGGGGTTTTTGGTACAACGGGTACTTTTTTAAATTTTGGGACCTGCAGACCAGGGGATAAAACAATTTGCAGAGGCCAGAAGACAAGGCACAATTTCATGAAATTTTCAGTAATGCCTGGCAGGGGTAAAACAAAGACCTTGGGATAGATATTAGCCAAATTTTCATGTACAAGAAAATTAGGGTAACAATACTAAGTAGAATGTATTGAAGAAGCAACCACAAAATTCTTAGTGGGACTGTTGCTTGGGGCATTTCTATCATTTCTGCAACAACCATGGAAATGAGCAAATGCTATTATCTAGAATTTACCAAATTGCTTCTCCATTGTATAAAATTTGCTGAAATTTTTCTTACACTCGCTTCAATGGTATGGAATCCATCAGATATTCTTGTTTGATGTCAGTGACATCATATCTATAAACAATATCTTCCATTTTATGTAATATCAGTTGAACTATGCACAAGTGATGGTAGGATCAGACATGGTTGGCTAGAAACCCTTCTGAATTACTCCACAACTCAAAGCTTCAAGAAACCGTTCATAATTAGCAATAAAATATTAGAGATTCAAAAGACTTCAAAGTTACTTGAACCTGCATTACATCCAATATAAAAGTTGTATAAGGAACCAACATGAAAATAGAGCACAATTTAATTCATTCAGAATACATATTTGTTGAAGCTTGAAAGAAGAGGAGAGTACTGATCCTTATGCAGCACATTCTAGTTGCATCAACCTCATAGAGTGGAAATGCTCCATGCCTTTCTAAATTTGAAATTGAAACCCCAGCCATATCATATACTCTTAAGACCTCCTTTGCGTTGGTAAAATTAAAAAACATAGTGAAAAATCTTGTAAAATGAAAGTGTCAAAAGATGAGAATAGAGCATAATAATTTGCATTATTAATTTGTAATAATAAGGATTTGGTTCAAAAGTAGTGGCTTTGCCTATAGTAGACTTTAGTATCGAATGTGGCAGACATGCCAAGCTGATCTAAATACCTATTCATAACAAAGTTCATAAATCATTTTGCATTCTTCTAAACTTTGTAGCTTCTTTTTCCTGAATTATTTAATCTAAAATATAAAATTAGTTTCATAAACTATTTCATTTTATTTTTGTGTAATTGAATGCAATCAGAATATATTCCCCGCCCAACCCTTTTTTTGTGTATGGGGGTGGTCAATCAAAGATGTGCTATATTCCCTTGCATTGCTTTACTAAAATTTAGATTGACTTTTGTTGGGATTCTGTTATGGCCAGAGTGAAGGGAAATTGTTTGATTTCTTTTATTTTCTTTTCAGTCACTAATTATTTTTCAAATGGGTTTTGTATTTTTTTTAAGTAGAAGACTTTGTTACTACCAAATTTTAACTGTAAGGCATTCCTAGATTTAAATGTCAAATGTGACTTGTGGCTAGTGTTATGCTATATAGAAGAAGACCCCTAGTGATCCAGATCCCTAGTTGTGGTTAGGGTCTAAAATCTTACAAACTTGTCACTAAACTAGTGAAAATGGGTATTTGTTGTTTTCTAATGCCTCACAAAATTTTAACCTAGGGTCTTGGATCTGTTGGCACTTGTATCAGGCTTCCTACATTTGTAATGCATTGTGATTGAACCATTCAAATGGGCATTTATTTCTTTAATGCCCAATCTAAGGATGGGATTTGACATGTGCTTATCTTTCATATGTTTGATAACATTAGGGCCAGTACGACCAATCAGACTTGTAATGCAACCCCAATTGACTGTTTGAATCTTGGTCAACACACAAGTGAAATAGGGGCCCTTACCATAAGTGGATACTTGTTTGGGACATTGTACTGTTATGCCATGTTTTGAAAAAATTCCCTAATTCTTTCATCTATTTCAAAATTGATGACACAACATTCATAATGGACCGAAAATATCTTGGTATTCTAAAGCTTATTCTTATATAAATATTCTAATTTGTGGCAAACAATATGAAAAGAAAACAAGTATGTCTTCCAGTATGAAGCTAAAACAACTAAAATTCAATTTTTACATTTAGGAAAGGAAAAAACTGTGTAATTGCAACAAAAAAATGCCCTAATTCTTTCATATATTTGAAAATTCATGACACAACATTCAACGATTATTCTTTTATGTGGACTTAAGAGCTGCACCCACGATTTGTTTCTAGCTAACATACAATTTAATTAGCGTCAAGCGTATCAGTGGCCTCATTTATGAAGAGACCAGGGGAGTTCTCAAGATATTTCTTGAGAATGTTATCAAAGATGCCGTTACATACACTGAGCATGCTCACAGGAAGACTGTCATAGAAATGGATGTCGTGTATGCCTTGAAGAGGCAGGGAAGAACCCTCTATGGCTTCGGCGGCTAGGGTTCTTTGTCCATTAATTCTAATTTTGTGGTGTCTTTTGACATCACTGTTAAACACACAATTGCATATAAAGTTACATTCATCCGTATTAAGACAGTCACGGAAATGAAAAAAAAAATAATGCACAAACACAATGATAAATGTATAACCTAAGTTTGGTGCAAAATGAAATCTTGGATGATCACTGTCATGTAAAACCTTGCTTCAGCTCTATATACCAAAAAAACAAACATCCATAGAAGACTACTGCAGACATATGGCATTCACCCAAATTGCAAAATCCCTACGAAAACATCTATAGCTTATCATGAAGATGATGTGCCAGCTGTGTGTACCCAAAACACTTGGAGCTTATCCGTCGATTGTAGACCGGATTTATGGGCATTAGAAAAATAAAAACATTTACGGGCATCAGATAAATTTCATTTTATAGGCATTAGACAAATAAACTAGAATAGTACAAAATTCTGTTAGCGGGCTATGCTCACAGTGAAAAGCCTATCGGCTTGAATAAATTCAAGCAGCGAGATTCAATGCGTTTCTCTCTTCTTGCACTTGCCTCCAAAACATGTCATCTTACCGATGCTAAATAAAAATTCAAGTATAACAATTTTTAGAAAGTATTTTTTGGTGAAAGGAACAACCTTTCCACTTTCAATATCTTCTTCGAGAAAGCATCCATCAATCAATCAAGAGTTGTTTTTTATTATTTTGATGGTATCAGTACTTCATCTTGTTTGATGATACAACTTGTGAGGAACTGTAGGATTTTGCTTCATATTTTTTTGCCAAATAGAGAAACATAGTTTCTTTTTATAGATCATAATTATTCTGGTATCCTATAATTCAAGTAGGTGTATTTTACATATTACTTCTTTCTTTGATAATTTCAATAATGTGTTATCTATTGTAAAAATCAAATATTCAAAATCAACAAACAATAAAACCATCAATCTTTAAGATTTATTGAAGTCTAAACTACAAGTTTAATTGACCAAAAATTCAGAAGAAAAAAAATGAAATTTTATAATATAATTTATGTTCAATTAGAAAAGAAGATGTATTGTAAGTTTTTAATCTAAATATGTATGGTTACTTAAAAAAATAGTATAACATTGTATTATCATATTTGCACATGAAAATGGCTTTGTAATGTTGAATTCATGGACTTCTAGATAGAGAAATTAAAAATGATCAAGATATAAAATCAACTATGACGTTAAATTAGTTCACTACTTGTAAGACATATGATAGACATAGAACAATAATATATTTGAATTAAGAGATGAATTAGATGTATATTTAAAAGAAAAAATATATTTTATAGAATAAAATATATGTATATTAGATAGCTTCATACTAGGTTGCTTCTAAGACTTGTACTACATCAAAATATTGAACATACTTTTTAATGTAATTATTCATTTATTCTAACATTAACAGTTTTATGGATCATACAAATAAATACCACAACAAATTGACATGATAATAATTCTAAAATTTATCTACAAAATTAATTTATATTATTTTATATTGAGGTAAATACAGGTTTTGAAGGGGCCCTGAAACCCTAAACAAAGTGGTCACAAAAGATATTCAAAATAGCCCTCTAAACATAACAGATCAAGATCAAAGTGAGGGTTTTACAACACGAACCCACAACCTAGATGAAACAATGCATGAAACATCCTTCATGCAAACCCAACCTATTTTCCTTTAGCACCCTTCTGATGGGAATGAAGAGTCATATGAAAAGAGTACTTCTTAAAAAAAAGTTTCTTTTACTATAATCTAGCCATCTTCAACTCTGGCCGCCTCAACCTACCAGCGTAGAGGATCATCAGCCAAACTAGAGTACACATGGCTCCCAGCATAGGCATCCAAAATACCAATAGTCCCAGCAGAAGAAATGTCCACATAACCACAAGCAGCCACAACCCCCACAACACCAAGGGAGACCAAAGGTGTTGTCGCCCCCACCAAACTATGAGACATATCAACCAGAGAGGCACAAAGTGGACATACAGGAGCCACAACCAAACCAAAAAAAGGAGGAGGTCAGACCTATGCAGCCACTTAGGAGAAGCTTTTCAATAAAATAGGCTTCTTCTCCACCACAAGTGTTGAGTAGATGCACCGTTCCACCAAGAATCAATAGATTTCTTTTTACCTAATCCACACTGAGCAGCGATGTGCCTAGTTTTAAAGCATCCTCTACATCTGAAGGGAATCCAATCATAATCAAGGGTCTAAGTTTAGCTTCCTTTGGAGATGTTGATCACCATCTCTGTAGGAAGACCCTTAGAATGATCAATGTCCACAAGAATATGAGCATATGTAGAATGAAAAATATCAGAAGAATCACCATCCACCATCAAAAATTCCCCAAGAGCATTACCAATCCCCTCAAAAAGAGATTTGATCCATAAATGCATGGGAAGATAAGGAAGACGGATCCAAATAGGAAATTTGATGAAAGAGTCTGAAATAGGGTTAAAATCGACATGCCAAGGCTTAACCATGAGCATAAAATGATCCTCCCAACTGAAGAAATTATTACATAGTAGATTATTCATATCTGAAACATCTTTAAACTTTGCAATAAAATACCCCTTTTTCCAAGGGGTAGATATGCATTGTATCCTCGAGTATAGGCTCCTAAAAATTAGATATCCATTCATGAAGCTATGGGAGACTAGACCAAAAACCTCTAAAATTGTAAATTAAGGCATTGGAAGAGAAAATAGAAATGTTATGATCTATTTCCTACTCCACATCAATTTCCACCACAATGGAGATAGGTTTAGAGACAGGAACAGGCCCATGAATAGCCCCCAGCTTTAATAAAGCAGCATCCCTAGGAGCAGAAGAGGGCTCAAAAAATACCACATGAGGGCCCTTAACCCCTCCCAAATGCACAGAGGAAAATACCACAACACACAAAGAGGAAAATGCACTCTTAGCAGAAGTGCCTAGAGATGCAAAAAATAAGGGAGGCATAAAGATAGGAGACCCTGAGGTAGTCTCAACAAGCATAGCCCCCACAACACCAGAAGGTGGCCCATTGGAAGGAGACTTCTGAAGATCAATAGAAAGAGCACCATCAGCAGGGGTAGGGGAAACCCTAAGTGGTGCAAAAGAGCGCACAATAGGAGATACATGGGGGAGACTAGTAGGAAGAGTGTCATCAGAAGGGGTAGGGGAAACCCTAGGCACTACAAATGAACATGTGGTAGGAGATGTACACTCAACGGTAGATATCACAACTAATTAGTTGATTTATATTGTTCTCATCACATAGTCAAAGATATATTTCAAGTAATATTTGTAATTAAAAATAAATCAGAGAAATTAATTTATAGAATTCATTCATGTATTAAGACATGTTTTAAAATGGTTTCTTAGTTTTTGATTGCAAGAAAAAATAGGTTTTAAAGGGGACCCGAAACCCCATACAAGTAGAGAATAAAAGATTTAACGTTAAGCATACTAAAGAGAAATAGGATTGGGACACAGTCCGTTAGAATCAAAACCAATAGAATAAACCTCAAAACCAAACACTAACAAAAGAATGACTACTAGGGAGAACCAAAAAAGGGCAGCACCAAGAACCAAGGACACTAAGAAAAATCTTTACGAGTTTCATCTGCTTCTTTCTTCGCCTCATAGATCTTTTTTGTGGCAGCATTGAAGTCAGAAAGCTCCTAGATTCTATCTTGGATCTTTCTCCTTTTAGCAGACTGGGTATGTTTACCCGGGCCCTCCTCTCCCATATCCTCATTATCCTCCTTAGGTTTCTTGCTGGGGGAACTGGCATCCAGCTTGGCTTTGATGGTCAGAAAACAATCGATGGTAGAACCCATGAACATATTATTATCCTCCATATGTTTCTTCATAGAATTCTCTAGCATATCCATTCTAACTTGCATTTCATGCACCTTTTTGTCCCTGCCATTTTTCATATTGTCATTCGAAGTATTCAAGCCAAATTCAAACCTTTCCTATAGGGAATCAACCTTAGCGGAAATAGAACAACATTTAAAATTAAAATTTTAAATTTTCTGAAATACCCATTTCAATAAACAAAATGACTACATAGAAGCTACCTTTGCAGTCTGGAGAACCCCAAAGGGAGGGTCAATTTTTTCATCCATATATTCTTTGAGAAGTTGAACATTTCATTGCTGCATATCAATAGTTTTGGCAAAGGGAATGTTCTGAGAATAGGCAGGGACATTAACTTTCTCCACACTAGGGGAAGCCATCTCTACATCGGGGAAAACCTTCTCCATGTCAGGGGCATCCTTCTAAATATCTGAATAGACCTCCATGATAACCTCCAGCTTAGGAGAGATGGGCACGTCATGTTCTTAGGAACTATCATACTGTTAGCTTGTGGTGACTGATCAGGAAAGTACTATCCAGGAAAGTTCTGGTCAAGCATTTTTTTAGTTGACACATCAAACATTTCCCTAGGTTGACTCATCAAGCCTTTTCTTAGGTTGACTCATCAAGTATGTTAGGGTTAATTTTTTAACCAACATAAGCCTTGTTATATTGGCTTAGGGTTAGGGATTTCATTATGATGTATGATTTTAGTGCTTGCGACAAAATTGATCTGTAAAGGATTATAGATTGTAATTAGGTTTTAATCACTGGATAATAAATATTGGACTCACTATTGGTGGATGTAGCCCAGGGATTGGGTGAACCACATTAAATCTTTGTGTCTTGTGTTTTTTTCTATGTGGTTGATTATTTTATGATATTGGTTATATTTGTATATAATTGTTATTTCTGCCTTGTTAATCCTAACAAGTGGTATCAGAGTGAGGTTATTTTGTTCGTTCTTTCATCTATTCTCTGAATCAGGTCTCACGAGTCAGTGGGAGAGTCTCTCGATTAAGTGGGAGATATGGCAGACGAGGGTAGGCTGAAGGTTGATAAGTTTAATGGGTATAACTTCCAATTATGGAAGATGCAAATGGAGGACTATGTCTATCAGAAGGATCTATGGCCACCATTAGAGGGAATAGCCAAGAAAGAGGCAACAATGTCTCAGGAAGATTGGGATATTTTGGATAGGAAGTCACTGGGGAGTATTTGTCTATGCTTGGCACAATTGGTGTAATTCAATATTACTAGAGCGACGATAGCTCAAACTCTGATGGAAACCCTAGCGAAGTTGTATGAAAAGCCTTCAGCTTCAAACAAGGTATTTCTTATGAAGCGTTTATTTAATATGAAAATGGTAGAAGGTGGATTAGTCACTGATCATTTGAATGAGTTTAATACAGTTACAAGTCAGTTAGCCTCTATTAAAATTACTTTTGATGAACATGTTAGGGCTCTCTTGATTTTGTGTTCTTTTCCAGAAAGATGGAATGGCTTGGTAATGGCTGTTAGTAATTCTATTTCTGGTTCTAATACCCTAAAGTTTTATGATGTTATTGCTGTTATATTGAGTGAGGAAATTCATAGGAAAAGCTCAGGGGAATCCACATTAGGTAGTGTATTGAACGCAAAAAGTAGAGGCAGAACTAGAGATAGAGGAAACAACTCTTGAAATCAAGAGGAAAATCAAAGGGAAAGAGGTTTGAATCCAAAGGGACAAATGATTGCTGGTACTATGGAAAACCAGGTCATAAGAAGAAAGATTGTTGGTCTTGGAAGAAAGATCAAGGAGACAAACATGATGGAAACAAGGAGGCAAATGTGGTAAGTAACAAATCCAAAGAGGATGCTTTGCTCTTGTCTTTAGAAAATGCTGATGATTCATGGGTGTTAGATTTAGGGGCTTCATTTCATGCTACACCCCATAGAGGTTATTTTGTTGATTATGTCCAAGGGGATTTTGGGCTAGTTTATTTGGGAGATAATGAACCCTGTCAAATTGTTGGAAAGGGAAAAATTAAGATTAAGTTGCAGAATGGGAATCATTGGCTACTATAAGAGGTAAGACATGTTCCAAGGCTGAGTAGAAATTTAATTTCAATAGGGCAACTCACTGATGAGGGTTGCACAGTTACTTTTAATGATAAAAATTGGAAGGTTTCAAAAGGCTCCTTAGTAGTAGTGAAAGGTGTGAAAGTAGGCACCTTATATCTTTGTATAGGTCATACTGTTCCTTCTACTTTAATTATTTCAAAAGATAATGAATGTTCAGGAATAGTGGCTTCAGTTGAGCAGGAAGAACATCAAATCATTGTTGTAGATTCTGACACAGCACTATGGCACAATAGACTTGGGCACATGAGTGAAAAAGGTATGAAATTAATTCATTCAAAGAAAGTTTTACCTGGTCTGAAATATGTCAATATGGATTTCTGTGAAAGTTTTGTTTACGGAAAACAAAAGAGAGTTAGTTTTGTGAAGAGTGGGAAGGAAAAGAAAAATGAGAGATTAGAGCTTGTGCATATAGATGTATAGGGGCCAGCTCAGTTATCTTCCCTTGGTGGCTCTCTATATTATGTTAATGTTATACACTAAGTTTTCACCCTTGTTTCAAGCTCTCTTGGTCTTTATAACTTAGTATAACATGGGAATCATCTCTAGGATGTGGGACCTTTGCTAACTGAGATGAGACCTCTAGATTCTAGGCTGGTTCCTCTTGGATAATCACCTTAATTTTATTTTTTGACATGAAAGTAAATCTTTTGAGGAAAAGGGATAGAGGGAATGCTTGAAGGGAAATGACTGAAAACAAACTACCTACTAGGTGATGCACCGAAATGACGGTATGAATTACAGTATAAAAGATGGACTTAATGAATAGACTTAGGTCTAGGGGATCACAACTCACTGAATAGGCTTGCATAATTATTTCATAGAAGGGTCTGCAAATAAAAGAGGGTATTCAAGGAAAGAGAGATTCTTTCACAAACAATAACACTCTTTGGATTAGACAACAATCTATGACCTGCAAATAAACATTCACCTCTGCAACTAGGTATAGGAATGAGACAAGATTGTCAAGGGGTTGTAGTATACCCACAAAAAAATTCACATCAAATCATCCACAATGGCACAAAATCATAGAAAGAAAGAGGGACCAAGAACCCTAAGATATCACTAAAAACATATGAATACTGAACTCATTAAGAGATAATTTAGACAAGGAAGCATAGGGAAATGAAGAATTGTCACAACGATACCTCTGCAATATTTGAATTATCAATGAGAATTTTTTACAACTGTATAAGCCAGAGGGTAGAAAAAATACCACAGATGACCCTTAAGAAAAGATGAATTTCCTTACAATTTTCCAACTCTTCTTTTTCAAAAAGTCAATTCTCCACTCTAAAAGCTCTCAAAAAACATTATATACATCTCCTCTAACGCACATAGGTAGGAGAAAAATATCTAATTAGGGTTACATAATATTTCATATAATAATCCAACCCTAATTTTATCAAATTCAGCCATAAATGCACATGAAAATATCCCAACTGATCAGATATTTGTGTTTGCATGTCCATTTCATGTTTATACTTACAAAAAATCTAGCCGCCATGATCCATCTACCTACCTACAACTAGGGCTTGCCATAACTATTCAAATCTGATATTTTAGATATTTGAATTTTAAAAATATTAATGGTCATAGGTGGCACCATACTTTTCTTCTATCGACGACCGACATTCAAAATTAAATCTTACTTTAAAACGCAATTGTCAGATCTTCCCTTTTACCTGGGCTCGGAATTTGACTACAAATTTAACCTCAAGTCTACCTCGAGTTCTATTTTCCTTTAGTCACAGAATCATTTGGACTTTTAGCTGACCCCGATTAAGTCTTGTGAACACAAAATAGCCCCTTTAGTCATAGAATCGTAGAATACTTCATTAACCCTGGGCCCATTCTGCCACATGTCTACTTTCCATTTGCTTTGATTTCTCCATTAGAAAACACCTCAACACTTCTATGACATCGGACCCATTGAAGACAAGATTCCATTTGAATGGTTGGTGCATGATCTCAAAGCCTTTGAATATTCCTTTAGAACATGCACCAGCTGTAGATCTTTATTAGACTGGGGCCCTCTAAAAAATGGACCCACCTATAACCTTGTTAGAACTTGACAACCAATCATGAACTAGAAAATTAGCACAACTAGTAACACAGACCCATTTGACATATTCTAAATACTTGGCAAAATGGACGGTCAGCGCATGTTCTCATGGCTTCAAAAGATTCCTTCAGAACATGCGTTGGTTGTTGATCTATATCCCTCTAAGATCTCTGTAGATCCTCTGACATAGTTCCATTGACATATATCTAGTCATCGCTATGTGGACCAATAGAACACGAGCACATTAGCAAGAAAGGACCCACCCACAAGGCTCTGACAACAAAGAGCAATCAATGGCCAGCGCATAACTTCATGTGTCAGAAAAACCTCATGAGAATACATGCTAGCCATTGATCTAAAGTCTTGACAGTTCACTGGGCCTGCTGAAAAATTTCCACATCATTACTTCCAGCCAATCAGAAACCTCCACATAGGACAATGTGGCAATGGACCCACAAAAATCATTAAGCACTGAGCAAAAGGGAAGATCAATGGCTATCACAAAATTGAAAGTGTCAGAAAAAACCTTTGTGAATTCACGATAGCCATTGATCTTCTTAACTCAGATGCCACATAAAAAGACCACCGAATTTCTTAGCGAATGTGCGACTAAAGGAAATCGCCAAGTCGCTGAATGAAATTCTTAACCTCGGTTAAGTCTGGAGAATGCGCAAATAAGGCATTCACAGAATCACTAAACTGGATGCTTGACCTTGAGTTTGATTAAGCGAATTCCCAACTAAGGGCAATTTGTGGAGTCACTGAATGACTTAGGGCACCACCATTTTATTTCATGACCAGGAGAATTACTGCAGTCGCAAATTTGCCAAATGGAAAAAGGAACTGCCAGAGAACTTAGAGAACTGGCAACTGAAGAAAAATAAAGCACACATGGAATTCTAGGATTTTTAAGTTGCTGAAAAAGTAACAGCCAAATAGAACGAAGGCTTAGCATTTTCAAGAGTTTTTGGGGCCAAACGGCTACTTTTTCAAATATTTTTACCTGCAGACTAGGGAATAAAACAATTTGCAGAGGCCAAGAAACATGACATAAATTCATGAAATTTTTAGGGATGCTTGGCAGGATAAAAATAGAGATCTTGGGATAGATTTTAGCCAAAATTTGCATGCACATGAAAATTAGGGTAACATTTTGGTGATTTCTACTAGATGTCAACCTACTAGACATGGAGAGCTAGTGGCCTGGACATATCCATTGGTCATGGGGTCATCTCAGGAACACAAACTTGACAGAGAGATAAAAAGGAACTAGAAGGACAAAAATTGTGCACATGCACTTCTTGGAAAGCAGGAAAATAACTTAGAAAATAAGGAAAGAAAGCAGGAAAACATATTTACAAGAATTTACAGAGAGGGATTAACCTCAAAATAGGGCTTCAAGTGGAATCCATTCACTGATATTGGCAAGGCAGCTCCTTCAAGAGTTGATAGCTAGAAAGCATTAGTCCCCTTGCACTCTGTTATAACAAATGGTCCACCCCAGAAAGAATCAAATTTTGAATACCTGCCAAGTCTAGATCTGAATTCATCCCATTTGAGGACTACATCCCCAACTTTGAAATTTTTGACCCTGGCTCTTTTATCAAAGCCCTTCTTTATTTGAATCTGATGAAACTCCATATCTTTCATCGATTTGTCTCTAAGTTCTTCAAGCTCCATGAGTTGAGCATACCTGATTTGTAAAGGGTCTCCCTCTTCAAACAGGGCATATTGAGTAGCTAAGTCTAGAGCTGGTAATTCAATTGAAATGGACAACTTAGCCTCTCTTCCATACACTAACACATAAGGAGAATTCTCAATAATCTTCTTTGGGGTAATCTTGTCTAACCATAAAGTAGACCTCAACTTAGTATGCCAACTCTTTTGGTTATCTTGCAAAGTCTTCTTGATTATCCTAATCAAGTTCTTGTTTGTTGATTCTACTAAGCCATTGCCCTGAGGATAATAATTTGAACTTTTATTCAGATAAATGTCATTTCTAATTGCCCATTCTAAGACTTTAAGGCCTGTAAATGCCAATGCATTATCTGATATTATGGAGTCTTAAGTGCCAAATCTATGAATTATATCATCATAAAAACTTAATACAACATTCTCATTTGATTCTTTTAAGGCAATTGTCTCTGTCCATCTAGTGAAATAATCACTTGCAGTAATTATCCACTTGTGTCCTACACTAGATGGAGGATTGATCATACCAATAAAATCTATGCCCCACTTCATGAAAGGCTTCTCTATTCTGACTAGCTATAGGGGAAAGGCTGCAAGCCTTTCTTTTCCTACAAATATAGCACATTTGATGCATTTTCTCACATAATTATGACTATCCTTAAAGATAGATGGTCAATAGTATCCAACCCTCATGATTTTAAAAGCAATAGTCCTAGGAGAAAAGTGACCTCCAGAAGGTCCATCATGAAACTCAAATAGGACATGACCTATCTTTTCTGAATCAATGCATCTCAGAAGGACACCATTGTGATCCTTTCTAAAAATAACTTCATCTATCAGCACAAAAGGAATAGACTGTAGTCTATAATATCTTCTTTTTGTTGAATCCAAACTTGTAGGACATTGTCTTGTCCTTAAAATATGAACCATGTTAGGCAACCAACCTGATGCCTCAGCATGTTCTTCTGTAGAATGCACAACCAAAGATGCATCTATTTTCTCTAATTTCTTTGAACTCTCATCTCCTACCAAATGCTCACAAAGACCTCTTCCTCTAACCAGCTTGGTAGTTTGAATATCAATATCATATTCCATTACTTTGGTAATCCAACCATCTCTTTTCTCATTTAGGTCCTTGGAAAGCAAAAAATATTTGACACTTGGATGAGTAACTTTCAAGTGTACCTTGCTATGAGTCAATAGGTATTTGAACTTCTTAAGGCTCTTCACCACAGCAAGTACATGTTTTTCTACAAAAGAGTATCTCTTTTCATACTCTTCTAAACCTTTTCTAAAGAAAGCAATAGGCTGCTCCAATTCATCTAAATTTTCTTGGGTCAACATTGTAGATATAGCATCATGTCCTCCATAAGCATAAAGGATAAAATCCTTACTGAAATTTGGGTTTAACAGGGCAGGAGCTTCTATCAAGGCATCTTTGATAGCTTGGAAATTAGCTTTTCCTTCTTTATTCCAACTAAAAGTTGAACTCTTCTTCAACATGGTTGTCAAAGGCTTCAATAGATTTTCAATAATAGGTAAGAAATTCCTAACAAAATTAATCTTTCCTATGAAAGATTAGAGACTTTTCTTATGATAGAGCAAGGGTAGCTCTAGGGTGGCTAAAATTCTCTCAGGATCCACTATAATTCCTTCTTTGGATACTACATATCCCAATAGTTTTCCTTCATGAACTGCAAACACACATTTCTTGGGATTAAGAGATATCCCAAACTCTCTACACCTTTCAAAGATCTGCCTTAAATGTTTGATATGATTTGTTGCATGTTTAGAATAGACAGTTATACCATCTAAATAGACCAGTATAAACTTGTACATGAGACTCTTAAAGGCCATATCTATTTCCTTTTGAAATGTAGCACCTGCATTTGACAAACCAAAGGGCATCTTTTGATATGCCATGGCTCCCCACTTGTTTGTAAATGCATTCTTATATTGATCCTCTTCATTAACTAGGATTTGATTATATCCTGAATAGCCATCCAATAATGAAAATTTCTCAGATCCACAGACACATTGTAAAATTTGTTCCATAGAGGGTAATGGATGGCAGTCTTTTAGGGAGGCCTTGTTAGGATCCCTAAAGTCAACACATAAACTCAACTCCCCATTCTTCCTTCTGACAAGAACAAGGTTGGAAACCCAACTAGTATGTTTAATGGGGTAGAGGATACCACTTTCTATCAATTTGAGTACTTCCTTATGCATAAGTGGCTCAAGCTTGCAATTAATAGGCCTTTGTTTTTGCCTCACTAGTTTGGCATTAGGTTCTAATTCAATGGTGTGTTGATCAAGGGTTGGGTTAAAACCTTTGAGGTCTTCATATTGCCATGCAAAAACATCACTGAATTCTTTGAAAAGTTGAGTGTAAGCCTGCTTCTCTGAATCAGAATTCACCTTTCCAAATTGTAAGGTCTTACCTGGTTCCAACTCTAATTCAACACAATGTTCTTATTGGACTACTAGGCCAGCTTTTCTTTTCTTAATTTCATTGTCCTTGTTGAAGATAGTCTCTAAAGTGACAAGACCTCTAGGCATCTTATTGGACTTGAGTTGTATCACCTGATCACCATAGTTTTGTGATAATCTCTCTTGATTATGCCTTGAAAAAACATCTTCTTCAACCAAGAACTACAGAATTTGTTCATCATTGTCAAACACCTGCCAATTGACATGATTATTAGGAATAGAGTGTCCGAAAATCACTTTAATATGTTTTTGATCTATTTCATTTGAAACACTATTTGGAATGTCATACTGAGATCCAACAACAGCTAATCTATCTACATTTTGATTCAGCTTAATAGGGATAGCAACAATATTGAAAGCGCAAAAATCCTCAATTGCATCCCAAACTCTATGTTTGTATGCTCTCAAAGTGTCATTTTGGGTTGCACTTATCCCTCTTACCTGGCTGAAAACTAACTCACTGTCACCATAAACTTTTAAGGCCTTAAGCCCTCTTTTTCTAGCCCACTCTAGTCCATTCACAAGGCTTTCATACTTTGCAATGTTTCTAGTGTAGGAGAAACTAAATCTAAAGGTAGTATAATACCTTTCTCCTTTTGGGGACACTAACATAGCACCACCACCAGAACCATGTCTACTTCTAGCTACATCAAAAAATAGTTCCCAAACTTGATTGTTCTGATCCTTTGAATCAGTGTTTTCTTTGAGAAGGCTTGGTTCTACAGCTCCACCTTCTTGTATTAAATAAATTCCCAAACCAAAATCCCAAATAAGATTTTCTTGGGCCTTTGAAGCTCTTTCATGTAGTAGAATATCAGGGATATTCTCTATCTTGGTGTCTGCTTCTCCAATGGTTTGGAAGTCATTGTCATCAAATATAAGGTAGTTTACATTGATGGTATTGGACACATATGGCTCTATATGGTGTGCTGCCAATGGTTCTAATTTAATGGTGACCTTGGTCCCATACCTTGTACGAAATAACATGTGAGACCAATCAGAAGATAGGTATCCTCCTATCTTAGCTGTGAACTCCCTTGAAAGACATATAGAAAATAATGTAGGGAGATCTATGATGTATATATCAAGGAGGATGGAGAAATTAGGACTAGCATGAAGGATCAGATTGGTATCCTTAGCCACACCTATAGTATTTATTGAGGATCCATCAAGTTGTGTGACCTTCTTTTGAAAGGGTTCATACTTGAGTCCTAATTGGTCAGCTACTTTCTTGGGCATCACAGTGCTAGTAGCTCCACTATCTACCATGCAATTATGTACTAGAGAATCTCCAATAATTAGAGATACATAAAAGGGAGGAGGCTTTGAGTTCCTACCTTGAATGACATTGGCTTTGGAGTTGCTACTTGGAGTCTCCTTTTCTTGATCAATGTTAACCAACACTAGCTTTGTAGCTTCTTTTGTAGGCTGAGGGGTTTTTGCTTCAATCATGGCCTTCTTCAAAATTTTAGGCTGCCCTAGAATAGCCAAAGAATCCCACATAGACATGGGGACATTCACCTTCCTCATGTTGTCGACAATGTTGAAGGGTGTCATAGTGTGTACTCTTTGTTGTCCTTTCACCATGATGGGATCCACTTCTTTGAGGTGTTGGCCTTCTTTGTTTGTAATAGTAGGAGTCTCCTTGAATGTGGTAGGAGTAGCCTACTGCAATGGCTCTGTAGATGTAGTGGCTTTGGCATTGGAATCTACTCTCTCCATGTCTAGAGCTCTTCTCTTTGTTCTTGTATAGGCAACAAAAACAACT
Organism: Chamaecyparis obtusa; assembly: GCA_027943335.1. NCBI lineage: Eukaryota > Viridiplantae > Streptophyta > Pinopsida > Cupressales > Cupressaceae > Chamaecyparis > Chamaecyparis obtusa. The sequence continues at coordinate 63,208 of BSBK01006344.1, read as the reverse complement.
TCATTATTGACTCCATTGAAGTCTGGTTGCTCCCAATTGAAAAGAGTAGTCTCATTTTCTTGTGGTTCTTGTTGAGGAATTGACCCACTAGATGAAGCCTCTGATTGATCTTGTGAGACATTTTGAACCATTAGAGCTTGGTTCATCCACCCATTTAAACATGTAGCCTAATTATGAGACTGATTGCAAGGAAAACACCATTCATTGTCCATAGCCATATTATTTTGACTAGGAACCATATCCCTCACTAGATTTATATAATTGAGAGGTGCAGGGTTATATGGTTGGAATGGTCTTTGATTAAAACTTGGTCTCTATCCTTGATAGCCTCCTTGGTATGGTGGCCTATTTAGCTAATAAGGCTGTCCTTGATTTTGATATTGTTGATTAGGACCTTGGCCTTGTTTCTGAAAAGGTGGTTTGATTCCTTGACCTTGCTTCTTTAAATTTGTGACCTCTTTAGTCAAGGTCTGCAACAAATTTGTCATTTCTTGCTGACTACTTTGTTGGCTATTCTTTATTTCTTGCAGCTCTTGAGAGAAATGTGTTGTTAGCTCTCGACCACTAGTACTAGCTTGAGGTGCCAATATGGTGGGAATAGGGGTGAATGAGGGTACTTGTGCAAGTGCAATGGGTTGAAGGCTAGGAAAAATGGGCATAGGTGGCCTTCTAGCTATCATGCCTACTTGAATTAAACAATTTTCAACCCTGACAATAGTGTCAAAAGCTTAGGGTAAAGTGGTACCACCCATGGATTGGATCATGAAAGAAATTTGACCATTCAAACTTTGCAAGTAGTATATAAAGGCATGGTCAGCTAATAGCCTTATTGAGACTGGAATTCTATTCCATGTTTTAAAAAATCTACTATTGTAATCTATCATTTACTCTTGAGGGTCTCACTCTATGGTTGTTAACTGTTCAACTAGAGACAAATTATGTAATTTATCCTCAAAATGCCTACTTAATGTATCTCCTCACCTATCCCATGAATTAATGGAACCAACAACTAGAGTTCTAAACCATTCCAGAGCCTTACCTTTTAGAGAGGCTGCTAATAACTTTGTGGCCACATCTTCTTGGGTTATGTTGTGTATGCTGCAGATAGTGGTCACATCTCTTATGTTCTCAAAAGTTGTGGTCTGCCCTTCACCTGTGAAATGAAGTAAGATCTTCAATGCTACCAAGGGCACATCATTATGTATAGAAAAAGTCAATGGACTTCCCCAGTTGAAAGGTGCAAAAGAAAACTATCTTGCCATTGTAGGAGCTGGGATTTGAAGATTAATAACTATGTGAGTTGTATTTACTGCTAGATTTGAATCCTCTTCTAGATCTCTGGTTAGAGATCTACCTCTTCTTCTAGAAAGGAAGGGAAAAGGTCTCCTTTATAAAGTATCAGGAGGTGTAGACTAAAATCCCCTTGCAGGGGATGTTCTTTGAGTTGACCTACCTTTATAGCTTCTTTTTTAGGGAAACTCTGAAAATTTAGTAGGCTTTGAGCTCCTAGTCTCAATCCTTCTCATAAGTCTTGAACAAGGTTGTCCTGAATCCTTCCACCAATGGAGTGACTAGATATACTTGATAGAAAAACTTCTAAAAGTCTATATTATGCAATCTGTATATCAGAGATAACATAGCCTTAATAATAAATTTGATTGTTTTATGGTCCCGCTGGGCATGCCAGAATTGTTATACACTAAGTTTGTACCCTTTTTTCAAGCTCTCTTGGTCTTGATAACTCAGTATAACATGGGAATCATCTCTAGGTTGTGGGAATTTTGCTAACTGAGATGAGACCTCCAGATTCTAGGTTGGTTCCTCTTGGATAATCACCTTAATTTTCTTTTTTGACATGAAAGTAAATCTTTTGAGAAAAAGGGATAGAGGGAATGCTTGAAAGGAAATGACTGAAAATAAACTACCTACTAGGTGATGCACTAAAATGATAGTATGAATTACAGTATAAAATATGGACTTAATGAATAGACTTAGGTCTACGGGATCACAAATCACTGAATAGGCTTGCATAATTATTTCATAGAAGGGTCTGCAAATAAAAGAGGGTATTCAAGGAAAGAGAGATTCTTTCACAAACAATAACACTCTTTGGATTAGACAAAAATCTATGACCTGCAAACAAACACTCACCTCTGTAACTAGGTATAGGAATGAGACAAGATTGTCAAGGGGTTGTAGTATACCCACAAAAACATTCACATCAAATCATCCACAATGGTACAAAATCAAAGAAAGAAAGAGGGACCAAGAACCCTAAGATATCACTAAAAACATATGAATACTGAACTCATTAAGAGATATTTAAAACAAGGGAGCATAGGGACATGAAGAATTGTCAAAAAGATACCTCTGCAATATTTGAATTATCAATGAGAATTTTTTACAATTGTATAAGCCAAAGGGTAGAAAAAATACCATAGATGACCCTTAAGAAAAGATGAATTTCCTTACAATTGTCCAACTCTTATTTTTCAAAAGTTCAATTCTCCACTCTAAAAGCTCTCAAAAAATATTATATACATCTCCTCTAACACACACAGGCAGGAGCAAAATATCTAATTAGGGTTACATAATTTTTCATATAATAATCCAACCCTAATTCTATCAAATTCAGCCATAAATGCACAAGAAAATATCCCAACTGATCAGATATCTATGTTTGTGTGTCCATTTCATGTTAATACCTACAAAAAATATAGCCCCCATGATCCATCTGCCTACCTATAGCTCGGGCTTACCATAACTATTCAAATCTGATATTTTAGAAATTTGAATTTAAAAAATATTAACGGTCATAGGTGGCACCATAATTTTCTTCTATTGATGGTTGACATTCAAAATTCAATATTACTTTAAAATGTGTCTGTCAGATCTTCCTTTTTACCTAGGCTCGACATTTGACTACAAATTTAACCTTAAGTCTACCTCGGGTTCTATTTTCCTTCAGTTGTAGAATCGTTTAAACTTTTAGCTAACCTCGATTAAGTCTAGCGAACATGAAATAGCCCCTTCAATTGCAGAAACACATAATACTTCATTAACCTTGGGCCCATTCTGCCACATGTCAACTTTCCATTTGCTCTAATTTCTCCATCAGCAAACACCTCAGCACTTCTCTGATATCAGACCCACTGAAGACAAGATTCTGTTTGAACAGCTGGCACATGATCTCAAAGCCTTCGAATATTCCTTCAGAACATGTGCCAGCCATAGATCTTTATTAGACTAGGACCCTCTAACAAACGAACCCACCTATAACCTTGTCAGCACTCATAAACCAATCATGAACTGGAAAATCAACACACCTGGCAACATGGACCAATTTGACATATTCTGAATACTTGGCAAAATGAACAGTCAACGCATGTTCTCATGTTTTCAAAAGATTCCTTCAAAACATGCGCTATTCTTTGATCTAAATCTCTCTACATCTTTGTAGATCCTCTAACATGGTTCCACTAACATATATCCAGCCATCACTATGTGGACCAATAGAATGCGAGCACATCAGCAAGAAATGACCCACCCATAAGGCTCTAACAACAAAGAGAAATCAATGGTCGGCACATAATCTCATGTGTTAGAAAAACCTCATGAGAATACATGACAGCCGTTGATCTAAAGTCTTGACAGTTCATTGGGCCCGCTGACAAATTTCCACATCATTACTTCCAGCCAATCAGAAACCTCCACATAAGACAACATGGCAATGGACCCACAAAAAGCATTAAGTGCTAAGAAAAAGTGAAGATCGATGGCTATCGTGAAATCACAAGTGTCAGATAAAACCTTTGCAAATTCATGATAGCCGTTGATCTTCTTAACTAGGACCCCACATAAAAAGACCGCCAGATTTCTTAGTGAATGCGCGACTAAAGGAAATCACCAAGTCATTGAATGAAATTCTTAACCTCAGTTAAGTCTGGAGAATATGTGAATAAGGCATTCATAGAATCACTAAACTAGATGCTTCACCTTGAGTTTGATTAAGTGAATGCCTGACTGAGGGAAATTTGTAGAGTCACTGAATGACTTAGGGCACCACCATTTTATTTCGTGACCAGGAGAATTACTGTAGTTGCCAATTTGCCGAATGGAAAAAGGAACCGTCGGAGAACTTAGAGAATTGGAGACTGAAGAAAAATAAAGCGCAAGTGGAATTCTGGGATTTTTAAGTTGCCAAAAATGTAACAGCCAAATAGAATGAAGGCTTATGGTTTTCAAGGGTTTTTGGGGCCAAACGGCTACTTTTTCAAATATTTTTACCTATAGACCAAGGAATAAAACAATTTGCAGACGCGAGGAAACATGACATAAATTCATGAAATTTTCAGGGATTCTTGGTAGGATAAAAATAGAGATCCTGGGATAGATTTTAGCCAAAATTTGCATGCACGTGAAAATTATGGTAATAGTTACATTTATAGATGATGCAACAAGAAAAGTATGGATTTATTTCCTTAGATAAAAATCTAATGTATTTCAAGCTTTTAAGAAATGGAAATGTTTGGTTGAGAATGAGACTAGTAAAAATTTCAAATGTATCATATCTGATAATGGTGGTGAGTATTGCAGCATAGAATTTGAATATTATTGTTCTTCTAATGGTATTCATAGGCAGAAAATTGTACCAAGGACTCCAAAAGAAAATGGAGTGGTTGAACGCATGAACAAGACAATAATGGAGTGTGCAAGGAGTATGAGGTTGCATGCTAGTCTGCCTAAAAATATGTGGGAAAAGGTTCTGAACACTGTTGTTTATTTAATCAATAGAGGCCCCTCTACACCTTTGGACTGTGGTATTCTAGAGGAAGCATGGATTGGTAAGAAGGTGAGTTATTCTTTTCTCAAAACCTTTGGTTGTGAAGCTTTTTCACTTATAGATTCTAAAAATAGAACCAAGCTGGAAGCTAAGTCAAAGAAATGTGTATTTTTTGGATATGGCATTGATGAATTTTGTTATAGGCTTTGGGATTTTGAAAATCATAAAATTGTAAGAAGCAGGGATGTCATATTCAATGAAAAAGTATTGTACAAAGATCTGTTGTAGCAGCATGAGAAGAAAGAAAATGACTATGTAGTACTAGATGATACTCCAAAAGTTGATGTTCCAGTAGTTCCTTATGCTCCACAATAATAGAAACAACAAATACCACACACCCTAGTGAATGTTAGATAGTCAAAAAGGCTAAGTAGACCTCCAAAAAGATTTTCTCCATCTTTGTATTCTATTTTGTTAACAGATGCTGGTGAACCTAAATGTTATAATGAAGCTATGCAGGTAGATACAAAGCTTTAGTGGGAGTCTGCAATGACAGTTGAAATGGACTCTTTGCTGAAAAATCAAACATGGGATTTATGTAAGTTACCTGCAGGTAAAAGTGCTTTACAGAATAAATGGGTTTACAGGATAAAAGAAGAGGATAGACGTAAGAAAAGATTTAAAGATAGATTAGTCGTAAAAGGATTTTCACAGAAACATGGTATTGATTTTGATGAGATATTTTCTCCAGTTGTTAAAATGACTTCTATCCATACTGTTTTAAGTATTATGGCTACTGAAGATTTTCATTTAGAGCAGCTTGATGTTAAAAGAACTTTTCTTCATGGTGATTTGGATGAAGAAATATATATGGTTTAGCCACAAGGATTTGAGGTCAAGGGTAAGGAGAATTTGGTGTGCAGATTGTAGAAAAGTTTATATGGCTTGAAGAAAGCACCTCGGCAATGGTATATTAAATTTGACACTTTTATGAATGAGAATGGATATAGTAAGTGTCATTTTGACCATTGTGTTTATTTTAAGAGGTTGGATGATGACAGCTACATTATTTTATGTTTATATGTTGATGATATGCTTGTAGTTGGGTCTAACATGGATCACATTAAGGGGTTGAAACAATAGTTAGAAAAATATTTTTCTATGAAGGATTTGGGGGCAGAAAAACAAATCCTTGGTATGAAAATTTGCAGAGATAGGAAAAATAGAAATTTGTCTCTATCTCGGGCTGATTATATTGATAAGGTGTTGCAACGTTTCTCTATGGAGAATGCCAAAGCTATCAGTACACCTTTTCCTGGTCATTTGAAATTGACTAACGATATGTGTCCCAAGACACTAGAAGAAGAGACTAAAATTTCTAAGGTACCTTATGCTTCAGCTATAGTGAGCTTAATGTATGCTATGGTATGTACTAGGCTAGATATTGCACATGTAGTGGGAGTCGTTAGCTAATATATGAGTAACCCTGGTATTGAGCATTAGAATGCAATCAAATGGATTCTCAGATATTTGAGAGGTACATCCAGTAAGTGTTTACACTTTGGGGGTTCTACTACTACTGTACAAGGCTATGTTGACTCAGATTTGGTAGGAGATATAGATAGCAGGAGGAGTATTATAGGTTATGTATTTACTATTGGTGGGATAGCAGTGAGTTGGATTTCTCAACTACAAAAGGTGGTTTCTTTATCCACTACAGTGGCAGAGTATGCTGCTACTACAAAGGTAGCCAAGGAGATGATATAGCTTCAATTCTTCATGGAAAAATTGGGACATCCTCAGATGGGTAATTTTATGCATATAGATAGCCAAAGTGCCATTCATCTTCCAAAGAATTATGCTTTGCACTCAAAGAAAAAACACATAAAATTGTGGTACCATTTCATTCGGTCAATTTTGGATGATGGGTAGTTAAAGCTAGAAAAGATATATACAGATGATAATCCAGTAGATATGTTTACAAAGGTAGTAAAAAGGGAGAAGTTGAACTCCTATTCAACTTTGGTTGGTCTACTAGACTGAACAGAATAAAGGGACAGTTGAGTCCAGGGTGGTTAGATCTAGTGGGAGCCTCACAGGGTAGCATTTTTACTACATGATCAATCTCCAAGTGAGAGATTGTTGTTTGGTGTGGATTCTGATCAGTCCCTAAGTGGGATATTGTTAGCTTGTGGTGACTGATCAGGAAAGTACTATCCAGGAAAGTACTCGTCAAGCATTTTTTGAGTTGACACGTCAAATATTTCCCTAGGTTGACTCGTCAAGCCTTTTCTTAGGTTGACTCGTCAAGTATTATAGGGTTAAATTGTTAACCGACATAAGCCTTGTTATATTGGCTTAGGGTTAGGGATTTCATTATGATGTATGATTTTAGCACTTGCAGCGGAATTGAGCTGTAAGGGATTACAAATTGTAATCAGGTTGTAATCACTAGATAATAAATATTGGACTCACTGTTGGTGGATGTAGCCTACGGATTGGGTGAACCACATTAAATCTTTGTGTCTTGTGTTCTCTTCTATGTGGTTTATTATTTTCTGATATTGGTTATATTTGCACATAATTGTTATTTCTACCTTGTTAATCCTAACACATGATCCACCAAGATGGGGACCTATTAACCGCCAACATCCTCCTCTTTCTTGTCATCCTCATTTTTATTCTTGATCTCAGAGGTATTCCCTACCTCCATAGTACCATCAGCCTCCTCCATTTTCTCATAATCCCCTGAAGCCGTATTCGACACCGAAGTTGAAGCATCACTACCTTCCTTAGTCGAATCAGTCATGTCCTCATAACTGTCTATGCTATCAACAGTGGTATCAGTATTCATACCTGCATCCTTCTCCTTTCTTAAATTTTTTCTGGAATGGCTCTCCTCTTTGACAACCATCTCCCTAATATGTTTCTTAGCTGGGCCAGAGGTTTTGGGAGAAGAAATGATAGGGCTAGAGATTCTTAGTTAAACATTATTAGAGATTTGATTTCCTAGCATTTAATTGTTTAAGTCTAGGATAGGTTAAGTATATAGTTTTTAAATCATCTAGTAATTTTATATTATTCATCTTAGAAATAATTTCATATTCTATCTATGAGTTATCTACCATATCGCTTTTGTATACCAAACTCTAATGTAAAAATTCATTGTCAATTTATGATATGTTAAATATTACTACGAATACATTTCCAAACAAATTTTCTTTATCTATTTTTAGATATTCATTAGTTCTTATTTTTGTATTTTATACTATGTGATTTTGTTTGGTCAATTAAATGGTCAACAAAACATTAAAATTGTTATAGATATTTCCTTTGAGACTTGATATTATTTACATATTTTATTTTTGTATCACATATTTTTAACTAATACGCCTTTTAGTATTTTATTAGGGATTGAATTTACCTTCACTTGAAATTCATTAGTTAAATTTTTCCTAAGGTTTTAGAATTTTTTAAGATTTTTTAATAATTTTCAAAAAAATTCAAAGGTTTTAAATTTTTCTAAATTTTCCTAAGATTTCAAATTTTTCTAAATTTTCCTAAGGATTTTAATTTTTGTAAATTTACCTAAGGTTCAAAATTTTTCTAAATTTTCTTAATGTTTAAAAGATTTCTATTAAAAAATATATAAATTACTAGCATTTTGTAACATTACTAACTAAAAATAATTTAACAATAAGTAATAACATTACTAACACTTTCTACCATTTTCTACCATTTTCAAACATTTACTAACACTTTCTATTTTAAATCTATTTTAAAAAAATTAAAAATAATTGGAAATGAAAAACTAACTAGAAATGAATAACTAATTGGAAATTAAAAACTAACTAAAATAATTCATAAACATATAATTTACAATAAAAAATATTTTTTTTTAAAAAAGGAGAAATTTGTGTACCTAGAATATATGATGGTCAAAGGAGGTTGAAAATGATCAAAGGAGTTTGATGTCGCTCTACATCATCGGGGGGTTTTCTCCAACACTAGGGGTCTACAAGCACAATAAAAATGAAATATGAAAATGACCTCTCCATCAAAATATTTCAAAAAATCTAGTTTTGGGGGCCTTCATGCAAAGGAGGTCTTTGCATGAAGTACGCTATGTGGGGGACCTTGTATGATGACCCCCCTTTGCATGAAGTTCGCTACATGGGGTACTTCGTATGAAGACGCCCCCTTCACATGAAGTACCTCATGTAGGGTACTTTTTGTGAAGGAGATCCCCTCCTTTGCCCGAAAACCTCCCATTCATGTGAACACCCCAAAAATGAAATTTCGGTGCACATCCAAAATTTCTTCATCCCCAAAAGTGGGGCACACTTTTGTAGGATCACCCATAGGAAAATATTCATGTCTGCACATGGATTGACTTGGTCATTAAATAATTATATTGTGGTGAATTTCAATTGTTGGTAAAATATATAGAAGTCTAGTTTGCATTGTGAATTTAAGAAGTAGGACTTAGGCTTACTAGATCTTGACTCTCTTATAGGGAAGTTTGTATAAATAACCTTACGAGTTTACAAGGAAAATAATCAAAGAGTAGTGAGGATCAATGAAATGATACCCAATACAAATGGAAAAAGAGATGGGATCATAATGAGGTGAAATATAATACCACTAATTAATATTGATAAAAGGTGAAGAAAAGGGATTAGGGATTACAGATAGAGTACGCCAAGTTCACTTTTCGTAAATGAAAATATAGAAGTTCAAAAACCTATGACTACAGAAATGAGATGGGGATCATTAATATGGTGTGGCTAATGCTAGAAGAAAAATAGTAAGGTAAATAAGGCTAAAAAATTTAAGGCTTAGAGATTGGTTTTACCACATACCTTACCATTTGGGATGCTATGAGAAATCTTACATGTTTGGATTTAACAAGGAGGAAGGAAGATAGTAAATGGGGTGAGGGAAATAGGTAGGTAAAATACTGAAAGCCCAATATTTTGAGGCATTAAGGATAAGAAAATTCATAAATTTAGAATTATAGATGATGAATACAAAATGGTAAAGGATAGAAATCGTGACAAATTATAAATTTAGAATAATTGTGGTTCATGGATTAGTTTAATAGCTTAATAACTACATGATTTCATAGAGACCTAAAATCCTTGGGCCAAAGGAAAGAAAAACTAGAGAATGGAAGCACAAGTAAAGCCATGGTAAAATACTTAGGGAGAAAGAAGTCTAAGAGACTAAAATGGTCTAAGGTCTCCAACAAAAACTTAAATGTTGAGATTCAAGGAATAGAGGGAAATAATCCTAACAAGTGGAGTCATATAAAACCAATAAGGACTATAACTAAACACAATCAACCTTAACATTGGCTATAGATGGTGGCCAATATAGAGTTCCATTAAGAAAGGAATCACTTGAATTTGATAAATTTACACTTATAAAAATTATAGGATAATCAAACCAACATAAGAGTATATCAAAAGATTTTTCATAGTTAATATTGTTCAAGCTCTAACTTCATACAATAAATCTTCATAAATTAAAAATCTCTTGAACTAATCCATTGAAAAATGAGCATGAAAGTGAGTTCACATATAATTGAGTTCATTTCTTCTTCATGAAATAAACTAAGCTAATCATTAAGCATGGGAATTAAAAAATATTGAAAATAAATTCTATTACAATTTGGCTAATAGTGTACACACTCAAACGTTCTTCACAAGTTTAATAATTGATCTAGGGAGCATGTCGGAAAAACTAAAAGCACTCGACAAATTTTCACTATGTTAGTAAAGAAATAATGTTTTCCACTCATTTTTTGGACCATTGTTTTGACCTCGCTCCACTCATCTCCCAATATAATATCTCCAACTTTTTATAGATTTGCTATGTTTGTGAATGTCATCTATCCATTATATGACCTTCAATCTAACTACATCGAAGGAGCTTTTCAATCCCTTAACTTTCAAAAATATCCTTACCATTTTCTCACAACTCCTGCCCACTCAAAACATGGATTTTTGAGAGAAATTAAGTTACATTTTATTTAGATCGAAATAGAAATGGACCACTGCTAAAAATAATTGCAAGCCAATATTCAAATGTAATTTGTAGGCAGTAAGAAAATAGATCTACATATCCACCTCAGGTTTAATTGGCATTTTGATGATAATGTTGAGAGTGTCATCCAGATAACCAACATTTACAGTTAGGTTGCATGTACACATAATGATTAATTTTAGATGTTGTGAAGATTTCAGAAGCAAAAACAAAATAGCAGGTATAGGAAAAATTGCTTCTAAAAATCCAATGTTTTCACCCAAACTGGGCAGAGTGGTGGAACATAGAGATGATGGCTCTGTTTCCAACCACATAGCAGAATGAGTCAAATGGAGACAACAATAATAATGAAAAAAGAGAGCTGGAGATATACAAGCTCCTATCTTACTTCTACTTCAAATCTAAAAATTCCTTTTACACCTACAAATCTGAAAATAAAATGTCAATAAATAAACTAATGTCTACAACTATATAGACTAAAAACAACTTGCAACAATTTGGAGGCTGCATACAAAAAAATTGGAACTCCTTAGAGTTTTTACAATATGCCTGGAACAATCACTTCTCTAAAATGCAATACAAAATACAAACTTAATAATAAATCCTATGTGTTGGAATATAGTACAAAACAATCTATTTGTTGCTAAAAAATTCATCTATTGTTCATCCTCTATCAGATGCTCTATTCTGAGATTTTTCTCAGATGCGTATGCTTGCACCTTTTATCTCTACTTGATAGCTATATCAAAATGAGAACATTCTTTCCCCTTTATAAGACTAGAAAACTTCACCACTAAGTAATTGTCAGAGCAACTTCAGAAACTTAATTGCTAAGTTACTATGAAAGAGGGGATAAGATTTATGAGCATGAATCAAAGTTGACCTACTGACAACCATCAACTGCTCAAGATGCTCAAGCTCCTAAAAAATAAGTGTGCTACTTGGAAAAAGATAAAATGGATCTGGGCAAAATCTGATTTATAAAATCAGTAATTCCAACACTCCTCCTTTGTCCTGAGCCATTTAAAACAAACAAAAACTAGATCATGCTTGATCCACTATGCCTAAAATATTCCTTAATTGCTAAAAATTTCCAATGCTTAAAGGCTTGGTGAAGATGTCTGCTAGTTGTTGCTCAGACTTGCAAAATTCCATGTGTATTTAATCCATTTTCAACTTGTTCATGAATAAAATGATATTTGATTTCTATGTGTTTACTTCTACCATGAAAAATAGGATTTTTTGTTAAAGAAATGGAAGATATATTATCACAAAATATGCTGGTTGCTTCCACTTGTTCTTCCTTTAAATCAGCTAAGATCCTTCTTAGCCAAACCCCTTGACACGTTGTTGTATTTCCTGTTATATACTCAGCCTCAGTTGTAGATTGGGAAACTATGGGTTTCTTCTTGGAAGCCCAAGAAATCACACCGCAACCCATGTGAAAAACATAACTAAAAGTACTCTTTCTGTCATCTAAAATTCTAGCCCAATCACTATCTGTATAACCAACTAGCCTAGAATCACTTTCACCAGTATATAAAATACCATATCCTTTGGTTCCATTCACATACCTGAGGATTCTCTTTCCATCTTTCCAGTGAGTGTCCTTTGGTGTTTCCATCAACCTAGAAATCAAACTCACTCCATGCATAATTTCAGGCCTAGTTGCTATTAAGTACATCAAACTTCCAACCAAACTTTTAAACATAGTTGGATTCAAACTACTGTTGCAATCTTCCTTTCTCAACTTAAGAGCTACCACTGTTGGTGTTGGGGCTGCCTTGCTGTTCAACATTCTAAACCTTTCTAAAATCTAGTTTACACACCTCTCTTGAGAAATAAAAATACTAGCATTTGTCTGTTTAACTTCTATGCCTAGAAAGTATCTCAAGATTCCTAAATCTATCATTTCAAACTCATTCTTCATAGCTTCTTTAAAATCAGCAATAAGACATTCATCATCCCCAATAAAAATCAGATCATCAAGATATAAGACATCAATTAAAATCTTACCATCTGTTGTCTTAATGTAAAGAGTAGGCTCACCACTGCTTTTACTAAAACTGTTGCTCAAGAAATAAGAGTCAATTCGGCTATACCACACTCTTGGCGCTTGCTTTAGCCCATAAAGAGATCTCTTTAGCTTATATACTTTATCTTAGATTCACTTGAAACTTCATAACTAGGTGGCTGATCCACATAGATGACTTCTTTCAACACATCATTAAGGAAGGCGAACTTCACATTCATTTGAAATACCTTCCACTTGTGTTGGGCTGCAATTTCTATGACAACATGCACAGTTTCCATCCTTGCAATAGGTGCATATGTATCATCATAGTCTCTACAAACTTCTATTTATATCCTTTGACCACCAAATGTGCTTTATGCTTATCAATTTTTCCTTCAGCATTGCACTTGGTCTTATACACCCATTTCACACCAATAACTTTCTTGTTGGGAGGCAAATTGGTTAGCTCCCAAGTTTCATTTCTTTCTATTGCATCTATCTCCTCATTCATGGCCTCACACCATTTTTCATCTTTCACAACTTCTTCAAAGTAAACTAGATCACTATGATAAAATAATCCAAAATTACTATTTTCATCAAAATCATTATACCTTTCATCTAGGTATATCTCCCTTAGACTCTTAGTCTTGTTTCTTGGTAGAAGGGAGGTGAGAGTAGGATCATAAATCTCTCTACTATTGTTTTTGTGATGTGCAGGCTATATCTGAAGCTATTTGGAGCCATCATAAAATCTCTAAGTATGATTCTAAAGTAATCTGGAGCTATCTAAAGCTAATTGTCTAACTATTTCTGGTTGTTTTCCTTTCTGCCTATTTCTGTTAGGAGCTATCTAGTTCTCTTCGGAGCTATCTGTTTCTACTGCTGCTTGATCATGATGATCATCAAACTTATCATCTTCATCAACAATGGGCACTTTAGCTAAGGTTCTTGATGTTTTATCCATCGAGCCATCCCAACACTCATTTTCTATAAACTCAACATCTCTTGAAATAATGATCTTTTGACCAATTGGGTCATATAATATGTATGCCTTGGATTCTAGACTATAACTAGTAAAGACACACTTCACTCCTTTATCATCAATTTTTTATCTTTTCTCCTTAGGCACGTGTGCATATGCAACACACCCAAACACTTTCAAGTTTTCAACCATCCATCTATACTTTGCCCATGCCTCCATAGGAATCTTATCATGAAAAACCTTTGTTGGACTTCTATTAATCAAATATATAGGTGTTGCTATAGCCTCTTTCCAATACTCAGTTGGGAGTCCTTTTGCCTTCATCATGCCTCTTCCCAAAATGCAAGCCTTACACTTGCTACTAGATTCTACAATACTTGGTAAACCATCCACCATTATTTTCTTTGATAGTAAATTCAGATCAGCATAACCAAGATGTCCATACCTTAAATGCCATAACTTAGAAGAGTCTTCAATCATGATTTTAAAAGCTGATTGCTTTTGAACTATTGTACACACTTTCTTGAGAGGTGTAGCAACAGATTGAGAGTTGAAACACATCTCCATCATCAACGAAAACATCTGATTCTTTGTCATTTGGATTGCTGCAACAATTTTCTCACTCCCATCATTCTCACAAATGACACACTTGTCATTTTCTAACAACACTTTGTATCCATTCTAAATGAGTTGTCTAACACTCATCAGATTGTGTTTAATACCAGGAGAAAAATAAATATTCTGAATCTCTTTCTTCTCACCTTGCTTGGTGTGGATCATAACAGATCCTTTCCCCACAACAGGAACAGTTCAATTGTTCCTCATCTTAATTTTAGACTTGTAATTCTTATCGATAAAAGAAAATAGACTTTCATTACCAGTCATATGGTTACTATAGTTGCTATCCAAATACCAAACTTCAGGGCTACCTTCTACACTAATATTGCACATGATGAAGGCTATGGAGTCATTTCTTTCTCCAACATTTACATCAGCAACATTAACATTTTGTGGCTCATCACTTTGTTTCTTCCAACATTCATTTGAATAGTGCCCAAACTTGTGGCAATAATAACATTCAACATTGCTATTTTTAGAGCTTCTATTTCTTCTTCCTCCTTAGGGGCTATTCTAAGAGTTGCTTGCTCCTTCATGGCCAACTCCTCTAGCATTTCTTTGTCCAGAGCTATTGTTACCCTAATTTTCATATGTATGCAAATTTGGCTATTTTCCATTCCAGGGTCTCTATTTTTAACTTGCTAAGCATCCTTCAAAAATTTCATGGCCTCATGTTCTATCGTCTAGCCTCTGTAATTATTTCAAGTCCCTGGTCTGCAGGTCCTAAAATTTGAAAATCTAGCCGTTTGAGCTAAATACCCCTGCAAAACCCTAAGCCTCTTCTATTTTTGTGTTACTTTTTTAGCAACTTAAGGATCCCTATTCCCATGTGCGTATTTTCTTCTTTAAGTCACCAGTTCGCCAATCTTTCTAGCGGTTACCTCTTCTATTCAGTGATTTAGTGACTGTAGTGTTTCTCTCAGTCGCTTAATGTTTTATGGTGACCGCGTAACAGCCAGCGATTCAACGAATGGTTAACTTTCCTTGGTTGCATGATCACTTAATGTCTTATGGTAGTCAATATTTGTGCGGTCCCATCTTGAAGGATCCAACGGTTGGCATATCTTTGCATGGGTTTGTGTCAGAGATTGAGATCTTAAGACAACCATTGATTCTTCCAGGTATGTAGTGCTTCTCAGTCAAGGTGGGCCCGGGGTTGGTAAGTAGGTTCACGGTTGCATGGCTAAGGTTTTCACGTGGTCACTGAATGTGACCCGGGGTTAAGAAAAGATCAAGCGGTTCAGTGACTAGAAGGAAAAGGTGAACCCAGGGTGAACCCGGGTTAAGTTTGTAGTCAAGTAGGCAAAATGCCGTCAGCAGTTCATGGTCGCCACCAGCGATTAGTGGTTAGCATCTTACAGTTGGTCGCATGATCACATGGGCTCTTCTGAGCCCATGCAACCATGCGACAAACCATCAACGGTCAAGTGGCAAGGCTTTTGGCTCTGATGGCGGGTCCTTCGGCAGTGGCTTGTCTGATTTTCATTGGCCGGTGGGGTAATATGTTTGTCAGCATGGGCCCAGCGGACTTCCCAGCTTGAGATCTAATGGCTATCGCATGATCGCAAGGAATATTCCTTTCTCTCATGATCATACACCCACCTTGATTTTATTCCGTGTTAGAGCTTGCCGAGGTGTATGCTTACAGAGAAGTCAAGAGCAAATAAGAGAATGAAAGGTGGCAAGGTGGACCCAGGTTTGTGGCTTCAGTCACGTAATCACCAGGAAGAGCCTGAGTTAGTTAAAAGGTTAAGCGATTCAGTGACAAGGAAAAATGGAAACCCGAGGTAAACTTAAGGTTAACTCTACAGTCAAGTGCCAAGCCCGGGTAAATAGGAAAATATGATGATTGTGTTTTAAAATGAGATCGATTGTTGAATGTTGACCATCGATAAAAATTTCAGCACCACCTGTGATCGTTATATCAATTTTTTAAATTCAAATATCTTAGAGTACCAAATTTGAGCAGTTATGGAGAGCTTGAGTTATAGGAGGGTAGATGGATCATGGCGGCTAGATTTTTTGTAGGCTTAGACATGAGATGGACATGCAAACAAAAATATCTGATTTGCTGAGATATTTTCATGAGCATTTATGGCCAGTTTGGATTAGGGTTGGTCATTTTTCTTGTAAAAATCTATAACCCTAATTAGGTTTTGACTCCTTCCTGTGTGCAGTGGAGTATGTATATATTGTTTTGGGAGCCTTTAGGGTGGGAGGAGTTTGACAATTGTAATAGAAATTTACCTTTCTAAAGAGCTATCTGTTGTAATTTTTTGCCCTCTGGTTTTCTACATTTTGTAAATCCCCATTGATGAATTCAAACATTGTAGAAGTATTTTGTGATAATACTTCATATCCCTATACTTCC
This sequence comes from Chamaecyparis obtusa, assembly GCA_027943335.1. Taxonomy (NCBI): domain Eukaryota; kingdom Viridiplantae; phylum Streptophyta; class Pinopsida; order Cupressales; family Cupressaceae; genus Chamaecyparis; species Chamaecyparis obtusa. The sequence continues at coordinate 46,392 of BSBK01006344.1, read as the reverse complement.
TTGCCTAAGTTTGTTTCTTATTGGATTAAGGTTTATGAATGTTGTCAATAGAAATTGGGGTTCCTAGTACCTCTCACTTTCTATGATTTTGTGTGTTACTGTGTTTGATCTGATTTAGATGTTTTGTGGGTATACTATAGCCCCTGGCACTCTTGTCTCATTCCTACACCTAGTTGCAGAAGAGGATGTTTGTTTGCAGGTCATAGGTTGAGTATTCTTTTCAGGCCTTCCTATGAAATACTTATGCAAGCCTATCTAGTGAGTGGTAACTTATTAGACCTAATTCCTCCATTGATCTCATTCCTCTATACTGAGATCCAAACCCTAATTTCAGTGCATCACCTAGTAGGTATATTTGTTTCCAGTCATTTCCCTTTCAAGCATTCCTTCTATCCCTTTCCCTCAAAAGTTTTACTTTTCATGTCAAGAAGTAAATTAGGGTGATTATCCAAGAGGAACCAGCCTAGAACTTGGAGGTCTCATCTCAGTTAGCATAGGTCCCACAACCTGGAGATGATTCCAAAGTTATACTAGGTTATCAAGACTAAGAGAGCTTGAGACAGAGGCGCAAACTTAGTGTATAACATTTCAGGCATGCCCGGTGGGACAGTAAAAAAAATTCATTGTTAAAAAGTTATGTCATCTTTGATATGCAGATTGCATAAAATAGGCTTTTAGAAGTCATTCTATCAAGTATATCTGGAGACTCCACTGGTTTCAAGGAGTTAAGCCAACCTTGTTTAAGGTTTATGAGAAATATTGAGACTAGAAGCTCAAAACCCACTAAATTTTTAGAGTTTCCCTTGAAAAGAAATCACAAAGGAAAAATAACTCAGAGAACATCTCCTGCAAGGAGAGTTCAGTCTACACCTCCTGATACTTCAGAAAGGACACCTTCTACCTTTCATTCTAGAAGAAGAGGAAGGTCTCTAACTAGAGATCTAGAAGAGGAAGATTCAAATCTAGCAGCAAATACAGCTCATATTGTTGTTAATCTTCAAGTTCCAGCTCCTACCATGGCTAGAAATTTTTCCTTTGCCCCTTTCAACCAGGGAAGTCCATTAAATTTTTTAGTGCATCATGATGTGCCTTTGGTGGCATTAAAAATCTTTCTAGATTTCACGAGTGAAGGGAAGACTACAGCCTTTGAGCACATAAGAGATGTGACCACCATCTGCAGCATACACAACATAACTCAAGAAGATATAGCCACAAAGTTATTAGCAGCATCTCTAAAAGGTAAAGCTCTTGAATGGTTTATAACTTTAGCTGTTGGTTCTATTACTTCTTTGGATGGATTAGGGGATGCATTAAGTAAACATTTTGAGGATAAATCAGATAATTTATCTCTAGTGGAATAGTTGACAACAATTAAGGGAGACCCTTAAGAACAAATGACAGATTACAATAGTAGATTCCTTAAAACATGGAATAGAATTCCAGTTTCAGTCAGACAATCAGTAGACCATGCCTTTTTATACTATTTAAAAAGTATGAATGGTCAAATATCTATCATGATCTAGTCTATGGGTGGTACTTCCTTACCCCAAGCCTTTGACATAGCTGTCAGGGCTGAAAATTATTTGATTCAAGTAGGAATGATAGCTAGAAGACCACCAATGCCTATCTTTCCTAGCCTTCAACCTATTGTACCTACACAAGTACCCCCATTTACCCCTATTCCTACCATACTAGCACCTCAGGCTAGTACTAGTGGCCAAGAACATGCTAGGGAAAGTTTTTCCCAAGAGTTGCAAGATATAAAGAATAGTCAGCAGACTAGTGTGCAAGAAGTGACAAACTTATTACATACTTTGACTAAGAGGTAAAAAATTTGAAGAAACAAGGTCAAGGAATTAGACCACCTTTCCAGCAACAAGGTCAAGGTCCTATTCAGTAGTACCAAAATCAGGGACAGCCTTATCAACAAAATAGGTCACCATACCAAGGAGGATATCAAGGGAAAAGGCAAAGTTTTAATCAGAGACCATTCCAACCATATAACCTTGCACCTCTTAATTCTATAAATCCAATGAGGGATATGGTGCCTAGTCAAAACAATATGGCTATGGACAATGAGTGGTGTTTTCCCTATAATCAGCCTCACAATCAGGCTACATGTTCTAATGGGTGGATGAGCCAAGCTCTGATGGTTCAGAATACCTCACAAGCTCAAGCAGAGGCTTCATCTAGTGGGACATCTCCTCAGCAAGAAACACAAGAGAATGAAACTACTCTTTTCAATTGGGAGCAACCGGAATTCAATGGAGTCAACAATGATGATGCCTTTGTTGCCTTTACAAGATCAAAGAGGAGAGCTCAAGACATGGAAAGAGCTGATTCTGGTACCCAAGCTACTACATCTATAGAGCTAGTACAACAAGCTATTCCCACCATATCAAAGAAAGCTCCAGCCATCACAAGCATAGATGGCCAAGTTCCAAAGGAGGCAAAACCCATCATGGTAAAAGCACAACAAATAATACACACTACGACACCCTACAACATTATGGATAGCATGAAGAAAGTGAATTTCACTATGTCTATGTGGGATTCTTTGTCTATTCCAGGACAGCCTGAGATATTAAAAAGGGCCATATCAGAGGTAACTCCTCAGCCTGTAAGAGAAGCTACAAAGCCTGTGTTAGTGAACACTGATCAAGAAAAGGAGATTCCAAGAAACAACCCCAAAAGAAATACCGTGCAAGGTAGGAATTCAAAGCCTCCTCCCTTTTATGTGTCTTTAATTATTGGTAAGTCTTTAGTACATAATTTCATGGTAGATAGTGGGGCTACTAGTACTGTAATGCCCAAGAAAGTGGCTAACCAATTAGGACTGAAATATGAACCCTTCCAAAAGAATGTCACCCAACTTGATAGATCCTCAGTCAGTACTATAGGTGTGGCTAAGGATACCAATATGATCTTACATGCTAGTCCTAACTTTTCCATCCTCCTAGATATCTACATCATAGATCTCCCTGCACTATTTGTTATATGTTTATCAAGAGAGTTTACAGCTAGGATAGGAGGCTAACTATCTTTTGATTGGTCTCACATGCTATTTCATACAAGATATGGTACCAAGGTTACCATAAAATTTGAGAAATTAGCAGCTCACCATATAGAACCTTATGTTTCCAATACAACCAATGTGAATTGCCCTATATTTGACAGCAATGATTTCCAAGCCATTAGTGAAGCAAGCACCAAGATAGAAGACATCCCTGATATTTTCCTAGATGAAAGAGAATCAGAAAGTGTTGTTTGGAATGTTGGTTTGGGAAAGTATTTGCTACAAGAAAATGATGCTATAGAGCCCAACCTTTTCAAGGATGCTGACTCAAAAGATCAAAGTGATCAAGTTTGGGAGCTATATTTTGATGGGTCTAGAAGTAGACATGGTTCTGGTGGAGGTGCTATGCTAGTGTCCCCAAAAGGAGAAAGGTACTACACTGCCTTTAGATTTAGTTTTTCTTGCACTAGTAACACTGCAGAATATGAAAGCCTAGTCAATGGACTAGAATGGGCTAGAAAAAGAGGGCTTAAGGCCTTGAAAGTTTATGGTGATAGTGAACTTGTTGTCAGCCAAGTGAGAGGGATAAGTGCAACAAAAAATGACATCATGAAAGCATACAAACATAGAGTTTCAGATGCAATTGAAGAATTTTGTGCTTTCAATATTATTGTTGTCCCTAGAAAATTAAATCAGAATGCAGATAGGTTAGCTACCATTGGGTCTTAGTTTGATATCCCCAATAGCATATCAAAAGAAGAAGATCAGCAACACATCAAGATTATTGTCAGACCTTCAATTCTTGATAATGATATTAATTGGCAAGTATTTGACAGTGATGAACAAATTTTGTAGTTCTTGTTTGAAGAGGATGTCTTTTTAGGGCACAATCAGAAGAGGTTATCACAGAACTATGGTGATCAAGTGATACAACTTAGATCTAATAAGATGCCTAAAGGTCTTGTCACTTTAGAGACTATTTTCAACAAGGATGATGAAGTCAAGAGAAATAAAGCTAGCCTGGTAATCCAACATGAACATAGTGCTGAATTAGAGTTGGAACCGGGTAAGAGCATACAATTTGGAAAAGTAAATACTAATTCAGAAAAGCTGGCTTATACTGAGTTATTCAGAGAATTCAATGATGTTTTTGCATGGAGATATGAAGATCTCAAAGGTTTTGATCCTTCCCTTTCTCAGCACACCATTGAGTTGGAATCTAATGCTAAACCAATAAGACAAAAGCAAAGGCCTGTCAATCCCAAGCTTGAGCCACTTATGTACAAGGAAGTGCTTAAACTGATTGAGAGTGGTATCATCTACCCCATCACGCATACTAGTTGGGTTTCCAACCTTGTTCTTGTCAGGAAGAAGACTGAGGAGCTGAGGTTATGTGTTGACTTTAGAGATTTGAACAGAGCCTCATTAAAAGACCGCCATCCACTACCATCTATGGAACAAATTTTACAATGTGTCTCTAGATCTAAGAGATTCTCATTGTTGGATGGCTATTCGGGATACAATCAAATCTTAGTAAAAGAGGAAGATCAATATAAGACTACATTTACAACCAAGTGGGGAACTATGGCTTATCAAAAGATGCCCTTTGGTTTGTCAAATGCAGGTGCCACATTTCAAAAGGCAATGGATATGGCCTTTAAGAACCTCATGTATAGGTTTGTGTTGGTCTACTTGGATGACATAACTGTCTACTCAAAGCATGTAGCAGATCACCTGAAACATTTGATGCATATTTTTGAAAGATGCAGAGATTTTAGGATATCTCTTAATCCCAAGTGTGTGTTCGCGGTTCATGAGGGAAAACTGTTGGGATATGTAGTATCAAAAGAAGGGATTACAGTGGACCCTAAAATAATTTCAGCCATCCTAGAGCTACCATTTCCACATCATAAGAAAGGTCTTCAATCTTTCATAGGAAAGATCAATTTTGTTAGGAGATTCTTGCCTAACATTGCAGATTTACTAAAACCCTTGACAGCCATGTTAAAGAAGAATTCTGCTTTCAGCTGGACCAAAGAAGGGAAAGCTAATTTTTAGGCTATCAACGAAGCCTTGACAGAGGCTCCTGCCCTGTTGAATCCAAATTTCAAGAAATATTTTATCCTTTATGCTTATGGAGGCCATGACACCATCTCTACAATGCTGACCCAAGAAAATTTAGAAGGATTGGAGCAACACATTGCTTTCTTTAGCAAAGGTTTGGAAGAGTATGAACATAGGTACTCTTTTGTGGAAAAACATGTTCTTGCTGTGGTAAAGAGCCTCAAAAAATTTAGATATCTATTGACTCACAGCAAGGTACATTTAAAAGTTACTCATCCTAGTGTCAAAGAGTTTTTGCTTTCCAAAGACCTAAATGAGAAATGAGCTGGTTGGATCACCAAGGTGATGGAATATGATATAGATATTTAGACTACCAAGATGGTTAGAGGAAGAGGTCTTTGTGAGCATCTGGCAGGAGATGAGAGTTCAAAGAAATTAGAAACAGAGGATGCATCTTTGGTGGTGCATTCTACAGAAAATAAAACCAAGGCAACAAGTTGGTTGCCTAATATGATTCACTATTTGAAGATAGGACAATGCCCTGTAGATTTTGATTCAGCAAAAAGGAGGTATTATAGGTTACAATCTATTCCTTTTGTACTGATTGATGGAATTATTTTTAGAAAGGATCATAATGGTGTCCTTTTAAGATGCATAGATTCAGGGAAGGTAGCAGATATCCTGTTTGAGTTTCATGATGGACCTTCTGGAGGTCATTTCTCTCCTAGGACTACTGCTTATAAAATCATGAGGGCTAGATACTATTGGCCATCTATCTTTAAGGATAGTCATGATTATGTTAGAAAATGCATCAAATGTGCTATGTTTGTAGGAAAAGAAAAACTTGCAGCTTTACCCCTACAACCGGTCAAAACAGAGAAACCATTCATGAAGTGGGGTATAGATTTCATTGGTATGATTAACCCTCCATCTAGTGCAGGTCATAAATGGATCATTACTACAACTAATTACTTCACTAGATGGACAGAAACAATTTTTTTAAAAGAAGCTAATGAGAGTGCAGTCTTAAGCTTTTATGATGATTTAATTCATAGGTTCGGCACTCCTGATTCTATCATTTTAGATAATGCATTGGCATTCACAGGCCTTAGAGTTTCAGAATGGGTAGTTAAGAATGGCATCTATTTGAATACAAGTTCCAATTACTACCCTCAAGGAAATGGTCTTGCAGAATCCACCAACAAGAACCTGATCAGGATAATCAAGAAGACTCTGCAAGAAAATCAGAGGGATTGGCATACTAAATTAAGGTCCTCCTTGTGGTTAGATAGAATTACCCCAAAGAAAATCATTGGTAGTTACCCATACATGTTGGTGTATGGAAAAGAGGCTAAATTGTCTATCTCAGTTGAGCTACCAGCCCTGGACTTAGCCACTCAGTATGCCCTATTTGAAGAAAGTGATCCCTTGCAGGTAAGGTATGCCCAATTGATGGAATTGGAAGAAATCAGAGACAAAGCAATGAAAGATATGGAATACCATCAAGACCAAACAAAAAGGAGCTTTGATAGAAGAGTCGAGGTCAGGAATTTCAAGGTTGGAGATGTAGTCCTTAAGTGGGATGAATTCAGGTCAAAACCTGGCAGACACACAAAGTTTGACTCGTTCTAGTGTGGACCATTTGTTATAACAGAATGCAAGGGCTTCAATGCTTTTCAGCTTTTAGATCTTGAAGGTATCCCCTTGCCTATATCAGTGAATGGTTTCCATCTGAAGCCATGTTTTGAGATTAATCCCTCTCTATAATTTTTGTAAAAAAAATCCTTGTATATATGCTCTGTTCTCTTTTCTGTGCTTTCTAGGTTAGTGTTTCCAGCTTCCCAAGAAGTGCCCTGTGCACAGTTCCTTTTCTTCTTCTGAGAGAATTTTGAAAATTTTGATAACCCCATGCCCAATGAATATGTCAAGGCCACTGGTCCAATGTCTAGCAAGCTCACATCCCACAAAAATCACCAAAATGTTACCCTAATTTTCATATGTATGCAAATTTGGCTATTTTCCATTCCAGGGTTTCTATTTTTAACTTGCTGAGAATCCTTAAAAAATTTCATGGCCTCATGTTCTATCCTCTGGCCTCTGCAATTATTTCAAGTCCCTGGTCTACAGGTCCTAAAATTTGAAAATCTAGCCATTTGAGCTAAATACCCCTGCAAAACCCTAAGCCTCTTCTATTTTTGTGTTAATTTTTCAGCAACTTAAGGATCCCTATTCCCATGTGCATATTTTCTTCTTTCGGTCACCAGTTCACCAATATTTCTGGTGGTTACCTCTTCTATTTAGCGATTTAGCAACTGCAGTGTTTCTCTCAGTCGCTTAATTTTTTATGGTGACCGTGTAATAGCTAGTAATTCAGTGAATGGTTAACTTTCCTTGCTTGCGTGATCGCTTAATGTCTTATGGCGGTCAAGATTTGTGGGGTCCCAGCTTGAAGGATCCAACAGTTGGCATATCTTCGCATGGGTTTGTGTCAGAGATTGATATCTTAAGACAACCGTTGATTCTTCTAGGTATGTAGTGCTTCTCAGTCAAGGTGGGCCCGGGGTTGGTAAGCAAGTTTGTAGTTGCACGGCTAAGGTTTTTGTGTGGTCTCTAAATGTGACCTACGTTAAGAAAAGATCAAGTGGTTCAGCGACTAGAAGGAAAAGGTGAACCCAGGTTAAGTTTGCAGTCAAGCGGGTAGCACGCCGTCAGCAGTTCATGGTCGCCACCAGCAGTTAGTGGTTATCATCTTACGGTTGGTCGCATGATCGCATGGGCTCTTCCAAGACCATGTGACCATGCGACAAACTATCAACGGTCAAGTGGCAAGGCTTTTGGCTTTGATGGTGGGTCCTTGGGTGGTCGCTTGTCTGATTTTCATTGGCCGGTGGGGTAATACATTTGTCAGCACGGGCCCGCGGACTTCCCAGCTTGAGATCTAATGGCTATTGCATGATTGCAATGAATATTCCTTTCCCTTGTGATCATACGCCCGCCATTGATTTTATTCTGTGTCAGAACTTGCCGAGGTGTATGCTTACAAAGTCAAGAGTGAATAAGAGAATGATAAGTGGCAAGGTGGACCCAGGTTTGTGGCTTCAGTCGCGTAATCACTAGGAAGAGCCCGAGTTAGTTAAAAGGTTAAGCGATTTAGCAACAAGGAAAAATGGAAACCCGAGGTAAACTTAAGGTTAACTCTGCAGTCAAGTGCTGAGCCTAGGTAAATAGGAAAATATGATGATCATGTTTTAAAATGAGATCGATTATTGAATGCTGACCGTTGATAAAAATTTCAGCACCACCTGTGACCGTTATATCAATTTTTTAAATTCAAATATCTCCCAGTACCAAATTTGAGCAGTTATGGCAAGCCCGAGTTACAGGAGGGTAGATGGATCATGGCGGCTGGATTTTTTGTAGGCTTAGACATGAGATGGACACACAAACAAAAATATCTGATCTGCTGAGATATTTTCATGAGCATTTATGGCCAGTTTGGATTAGGGTTGATTATTTTTCTTATAAAAATTTGTAACCCTAATTAGGTTTTGACTCTTGCATGTGTGCAGTGAAGTATGTATATATTGTTTTGAGAGCCTTTAGGGTGGGAGGAGTTTGACAATTGTAATAGAAATTTACCTTTCTAAAGAGCTATCTGTGGCAATTTTTTGCCCTCTAGTTTTCTACATTCTGTAAATCCCCATTGATGAATTCAAACATTGCATAAGTATTTTTTGATAATTCTTCATATCCCTATACTTCCTTGCCTGAGTTTGTCTCTTATTGGATTAAAGTTTATGAATTCTATCAATAGAAATTGGGTTTCCTAGTACCTCTCACTTTCTATGATTTTGTGTGTTACTATGTTTGATCTGATTTAGATTTTTTGTGGGTATACTACAGCCCCTGGCACTCTTGTCTCATTCCTACACCTAGTTGTAGAAGAGGATGTTTGTTTGCTGGTCATAGGTTGAGTCTTCTTTTCAGGCCTTCCTATGAAATACTTATGCAAGCCTATCTAGTGAACCGTGACTTATTAGACCTGATTCCTCTATTGATCTCATTCCTCTATACTAAGATCCAAACCCTAATTTTGGTGCATCACCTAGTAGGTACATTTTCTTCCAGTCATTTCCCTTTCAAGCATTCCTTCTATCCCTTTCGCTCAAAATTTTTGATTTTCATGTCAAGAAGCAAATTAGGGTGACTATCCAAGAGGAACTAGCCTAGAACCTGGAGGTCTCACCTCAGTTAGCATAGGTCCCACAACCTGGAGATGATTCTAAAGTTATACTAGGTTATCAAGACTAAGAGAGCTTGAGACAGAGGTGCAAACTTAGTGTATAAAATCTGCCATGAACTCTTCCTCTAGAACCACATCTAGAGTTGTTTCTTCATCTCCCCTTGTCTCTTGTATTAGCTTGAGCTCTGAAAGCTAGGTCTTGAATGGGATTTGCAGACCTATTAATGAAATTCTCATGAGTATGAAAACAACCCATCAACTCATCAAATGTCAACTTGGACAAGTCCTTTGACTCTTCAATAGAAATCACAAGTGTATCAAATTTTTGAGGTAAACTCCTCAAAATATTCACCACAACTCTTTGTTCTTCAATCTCTTCTCCATTATCTTTCAACTGACTTAACAAAGTGGAGACTCTAGTACTGAACTTGGAAATAGATTCATTTTATTTCATGAGAAGAGACTCAAACTCTCTTCGAAGTATTTGCAACTTCACAACATGGACTTGATTAGTCTCTTTGAATGTGGTTTCAAGAATATCCCAAGCTTCTTTGGAATAACTAGTTATTTCTATTCTTGGAAATAAAGCCTTTGTCAAGGCTGCTTCAATCAGGCTCATGGCCATAGCATCTTTCCTTCTTATTTCTCTCAACTAAGTCTTCTGACCATTTTTGAGGGCAACGAACAGAGTAGGGTCTGTTGTATCTTTGAAGCCATTCTTCACTAGATCCCACCAATCATTTTCTATCATGATGGTCTTCATTTTTCTTGTCCAAACATGATAATTCTTTCCATTAAAGGATGGTGTCTGCTACCAAACTTTTCTCTCATCTTCTACCATGTCTCCTATACAATAACTTCAACCACCCAATGAATACAAATGCCCAACTCAATAGGATTAAGGGTTCGATAGATCTGATCTACCATGTGAAGATTTCAGAAGCAAAAACAAAATAGTAGGTATAGGAAAAATTGCTTCTAAAAATCCAATGTTTTCATCCAAACTGGGCAGAGTGGTGGAACACAGAGATGGCTGCTCTATTTCCAACCATGCAGAAAAATGAATCAAATGGAGACAACAATAATAATGGCAGAAGAGATCTAGAGATATACAAGATGCTATCTTCTACTTCAAATCTCAAAATTCCTTTTACACCAACAAATTTGAAAATAAAATCTCAGTAAATCAACTAATGTCTACAACTATATAGACTATAAACAACTTGCAACAATTTGGAGGCTGCATACAAAAAAACTGGAGCTCCTTAGAGATTTTACAATATGCATGGAGCAATCACTTCTCTACAATGCAATACAAAATACAAACTTAATAATAAATCCTATGTGCTGGAACAAAGTACAAAACAATCTATTTGCTACTACAAATTCAACTGTTGTTCATCCTCTATCAGATGCTCTATTCTGAACTTTTTCTCAGATGTGTATGCTTGCACCTTTTATCTCTACTTGCTAGCTATATCAAAATGAGAACATTCTTTACCCTTTATAAGACTAGAAAACTTCACCACTAAGTAATTGTTAGAGCAACTTCATAAAATTAATTGCTAAGTTACAGTGAAAGAGGAAATAAGATTTATGACCATGAATTAAAGTTGACCTGCTACCATTAGCTTCTCAAGCTATTCAAGCTCCTCAAAAATAAGTGTGTTGCTTGGAAAAAGACAAAATAGATCTGGGAAAAATTTGATTTATAAAATCAGTAATTCCAGCATATGTAAGGCATTAAGGGATATCCATGTCAATGAAGTACATATAGATCACATGTACTAAACCTACATGGCTGAATGTAGGTAAACACAACAAAAGTTTATAACTTCAGAACATGTTAAAGTGCTTCATTATTTCAAATCTTTTGAGAGCATCCATGCAAAATTGATTCTGTGCATATCTGACAAACATTGAATTCACTAATACCATGTTCCTTTGACCAATTTTGTCAAAGTTTTCCATACATATCTTCCAGAAAAGTTGCAACAACAAATTCCATCAAAATCACTTCTTAGGATTTGCAGTCTGATGAAAGTCCATACCTGGTTCCAAATATTTGATATTGGCATGTGCAGAGAGTATGCTGGAAAATCTTACAGAGTCTAGATTCACTCTTCCCAATTGCATTTGTTTGAAATATTCTTAAGCCTTTTCAATGTACATATCCTATAATCATGGCATTTCATGAGAACACATTTCTTTGAGGCAGCAAGGTGAACAACTCATATGTATATATGTGCTTCCACATTTTGCAGGGTGGACTTAACCAGCTAAGAAAAAAAAAATCAAATCCCTTTCAAGAGAGGTGCATTGTGCATATCCCGCAAACATAACATTACATGAGATCACATTTCTTTTGACACCACAAGTCAAACAGTTCCCATTCCATTTTTTTGCTTCTGCATCATGCACACATGTCTACCAAATCATTTCCAACAGTAACATGTTATCATATTTCTCCCTCTATATTATGCTTTGATCAATGTCCTACCCTGTTCAAAGCTACCATTTTGGTGTAGGTCAGACGTATGCTAGCAGGAAAACTAATTGGGTTTCTTCTTTTTAATGCATTTATGTTTTCGACTTCTACGCGGGAAGAAAAATTGAATTGAAACATTGATGGCATCACTGTTCGGAGAAACAACAAACATCTACCAATGTAACTGAGAACAAAAAGTTGTGGGAATCTCAAATGAAAAACCAAATGGATTATTAGGGTCCACACCTATAACTTAAGCAAGCCCTGTCAATATTTAGAATGTGTTGGTTATGATGACTATTAGGATGGGTTCTTATGGGGAGGCTTAATCTCTATTTTGGAAGAAGACAAGGTCTTTTAAATAAAACTTTTAATCTTTTTATAGACAGCTTCTGAGCTCCCCGTTTAGCTGCGCCTTGAACTTACATGCTTAATGAATTATAATGGCTTGCCAACTTGTCTGTTTTATCAGTGTGGATAGTTGGCAAGTCTTGAAATTTTGGACAAAGGCAAGTAGGATGCATACATGCATAGAATTCAACTGATTAGTGCTTCTAATGATGATGAACAAGTCGCTAGCTCTACCAATTGCTCAATGTTTTCAAGTACAGTAACTAAGGTTTTTATAAATGTTGACTTTCTACCTTTAATCTTCATTTTATTAATTTTTAAACCGCTAGCCATTTTATAGGGAAAATAGTATTAAAAAATTTATTACTATTATTCTGTTTTATTAATTGAGGGTGATATGTGTTTGTAGGAGGGGGTCTATACAGTGGTTACAATTGATCTTATCAGATAGTTTTCAGCTATTTGTTAATTAAATTGAAAATATAAACTAGTTGTACTATATTTTTTTATTTAATTAATAAATTATAAAATAGTCAATTTTTTTGGCCTGCTGGTGAAGTTGAATGGCTCACAACAAGCCTACTAGGGATCAATTTTTTTTGAGTGCAAGGCTCTGACATCAGAAGGGATGAGGTTACAATCATCCTTAGCTCTAAGATGAAGAGGTTGCACATGTGGGCTCCTATTTGATTCCTAAACCCTCCATAAAAAAAACTAGTTGATTTTGTAGGCTAAATATTCATTCATGTTTGTAAAGGTTATTTGAATTCTAGATATTTTATATCATATTAAATATTTGTTCAAATTAATAAAGTGAAGTTCATAATATTTAATAGAAGGAAGCTTTTTATAATCTTATAAATTATTTTCAATTATTTTCTTGTCTTCTTTGTCTCTTTTATCTTTTTGTTAATGTTAAGTATTATTTAATTATTGTGATTTATTTTCTATTGTCTTCTTTCAGTTTTTTTCTTAATTCTATTTTTATATATTAAAAATATTTTATGTATTTAAAAAATTTAGTTTATCAATCTTGATCAATGAAGGAATTATAAATTGCAAGATAGAATCAAATACATAAAATTTTATATGGATTGTTTTTTATTAAGTAAAATAGATTTTACAGGGATCTTGAAACCCACGGCAAAATTAAAGTCTTGAGAAAGTCAAATTGACCAAGCAAAGAAAAATATAACAGAGTAGAAAGGACAGGCCACCATAGGTTGAACATAAAAAAATAGAGAATAAAAAGCCTGGCCAAAAGGAAGAACACCAAAAAATAGTTATGCCATGCTCCTGAGCATGACATCAGCATTGTTTTCAAGGGCCTCCATTAGCTGAACTATATCTTTAACCTTTTGCACTTGGGAGACTTGTGGATCAATTTTATCCCTGTTCTTCCTAGTTCTTTCCTTGGTTCTTTTCCCTGGACCTTCTATCTACTCCTTGTCTTCCTTCTTAGTCCTCTTCTCTATCTTGGGGTCCATTTTTTCTTCCATCTTTTTAATCAGCATCTTCAGATGTTTATTGGAAGTTTTAAGGATGTTAAAATTTTGCTTTGCCACACACTTAAGGGTATTTTCCAGACTAATCATTTTGGATTCCATGTTCATGACCCTGGTTTCCAAGCTTGGCATGTTCTCAGTGGTCTTTTCCTTGTTTCCCATACCCAAACTTTTAACCTTGATGTCCTTGATCTCGTGGTATAGCCATTTAAAAGACCAAAACTGGTCCAGCATGCTATTTTTGGTATTGTTGAGAAAGTCCATATCCATCTCCCTAGCTTTGTCACTAAGGACAACCAAAGCTGGGTCTATCAATTCTTCCTTATGTACTTTTCCATCTTTGTCCTCCAAAATCTGAGGAAAGACTTCTTCCCTAATAATTTCCATAGGCATAGTGTTAATATTAAAATTTCTCCAGAATTTTTTACCCCTACCAGTATCTTGACTATGATATTCCCCCCCTGTGGTATCTTCAGTCTCATCAATCCTAATGGGTGATTGATTGGTTCCCTAGTCAGCTTTCTCTTTAGTCTTAGGGGCTTGGATTTTTCTTTTAGTGCCTAGGGAGTGGGGAAGAGGGGGATTTTCCTCACTGATAGTGATATCAACCAACAGGTGGCCAGAGAGGTCCGGCATTTGTTTGGGAGTGTCCTCCTTGTCCTATTCCTGCAAGTTCATTGGATCCTCAATAGGGTTGCCCAATTCTTCTTTTGAATCCATTTCTACCTCTTTTTTGTTATACTCTTCCTCCGAGTTAGCCTCCTTCTTGTCCTACTTTTTGGAGGGGAATTTACTCTTGATAGCTTTCAAAGGTTGTTTCTTAGAAGGAGAGCTCTTACTCTGTTTCTTGAATTCAGCTTCCTCACTGTCATCCAAAGGGATGCCCACAGACAAGCCAGAAGGGACATAATCTGAGCCAAAGTTCTCACTTATAGCCTTGCTTTCCCCAATTTCTTTGCCCAAGATTTGGTTTTAAAAGAATTCATATAACAGAAGGATTAATCCTTCATGTAGAGTAGGATTTGCAATTTTCTTATCTCTATAACTAGTAATAATCTTATTCATAGAAGAGAAGAGATAATGCAGGATAGAAATCTTGAAATCATGCCTAAAATGGTTAAGCAAGGCAAAATGATACGTTCAAATTCTATCAAACCTAGCGTTGAGGGTTATGTAGTAGATGAGGGCCTTCAAAACATACTGCTAGAGCATCTTCAAACTCTCGGGGAGGTAGTAGGTGCTCGCTTTGACAATGGATTTCATCTCAGAGTCATCCCTCATGAACTTTTTGACAGCAATGTCAAAAAAATTTTAAAATAGTATAGAATTTTCTCTCAGCAGTAGGGATGCCTATGACCATCGAAATGACTTCCTCCATAACTATGAACATCTTGCCCTCAATCTCCACTGACCCATCTTGACAAGTTTTGATGAAGACAATAGTGATATCCTTCCTATAACCATGGAGTCATTCAATAAATGCGGTAACCTCCCCTTTCTGTAAGACATTCCAGATTTTTTATCGCTTCTTCCATTTTTCACTATCACCTTCTGGCTCCCTTCTTAACCTTTCCCCAATCATTTCTATCTTGATAGTTCTGGTATGCCACTGGTTCTACCGAGAATTTCTTCTAGCCTTCTTTCTAACTACAATAGCGCTCTTACTAAAAGTAGCTTTTTTGAAATGAATACAAGATATGGGGAAGGGTGCCCTAAAAGCATGTGGAGGTGACATGTTATTAAGACTCATGCAGAATTGCCACAACTTACCATGAGTGAAATAACTTCTCCTAGCAAGCTTGAAGAAAAAATGATTATTATTGGTTAAAGCCACAGTACTTTTAAGATCATCGCCATCCAGAGAATCCAGCTCGCCTTATGGAAAGTTTCATCATAATGCATTAAGTAATAATTTTCCTTGCTAGCATCTTGTAGGGTGTTCCAATCATCATACCATATGACATCAGTGATAAGCATGTGAAAAGATAGGTAAGCCTCTGAGAAATTGATCCTAGTGGCACAAAAAGTGATGACTTGTCTCAGACCGAAGCCACGTTTGAAGGCCTGGCCAAAGGAGAACTAGTAGTTGTTGCATTGTTGAGAATCATACATGGTGGTCACAAAATGATCTATTGTTCTAGAACATAAATTTTTTCTTCTAGCAGTCAGCTTGTGTAAGCTAAAGAGCTCACTGAGGGCCTTTCAAGTGTCTAACACCATTTGCTAGGAGTGCAGGCCACCTAGATGGTTTCCTAGGTTCCAACCACTATATTTGTACTAGCTTCCTCTAGCCTAATCTGACTTGCTCTCTTTCTACCTAGGGATTTGAGTTTTGCCCAAATGTCAGCTTTGTTTTTGCTCCTTGTAGCTACTGGAGAAATCGGAGTTGGATCTCTGCTTTATGTTCTCTTTTTGTTTTGAACCTTTATTTTCATCTTTATATTTAGCAAAGAGCTCCTCCATCTTAGTGAGTTATTTTGGAGAGATAGAACCCAAAAGGAAATCCATCTGTTAGACTTTGTTAGAGTCCTGTGTCTCTGGGTAGATGCTAGAGATTGAGAGATCACCTGGTTTGCTCCTAGTCGGACTAGAATAATATTCTTCTAGTGGGGATTCGAAGGAATCTGAGATGAAGGAAGCAAAGGTGGAGCCAGGGCACGAGTCACCCCCTTCCCCTAGACCAATGTCATAGTTGTCATCAATGGGGTCATGTAGAATATTGACTTCCAAGTCTATGCCTTCAGACTGGTGAGACCCCATTCGGAGAGCTGAACTTTCATGACTAGTTTTGGTTTTCTCCTTTAGTTCCCCTTCTTGAGGTATATCCTTGTCTTCTTGTGATTCTGAAATCTCCACCTTTTCCTCTGGTTTGTCCTTTTTTTTTCTCCATTCTCTATTATTCAAGACCTCTGAGTCAGAGTGAGGATTGGGATGCTTCCTTGAGAGGCATTCCAAGTCATTACCTGGCTTTTTCTTTTTAACAGCTAGATCTTTCTTTTCTTTTTCCAAGTTCATTTGCATTGGACACATTATGGCTTTATGTCCCACTTTCTTATAGTGGAAGCACGCAAAATGAAAAATGATAAACCTAATTCAAAATTTTTTCATCATAATAACTTAAAGTTCTTCTAGAATTCATTGGTTTCCAATGCTAAAATAAAAGCTTCTATAATATATAGTTCATACAATGAGCTTGTTTCAAGCTAAATAACAAGAAAATGTCCACTAGCATAAGAAATCTTATACATTGACCTTGGATCTCACTAAACAAATTGTTGATTTATATAACAAAAAAAATGTTGAACATTGTTGGGATATATTTTTATATGTCTCATGAAGCTCTCCCTATAAAAAAAATTTGAACAAATGAATTAAAACTTAAACTAGGAAAAGTAAACTTCAATTGCGTGCTACTTTCTATAAAATTTTATAGGGACAGAAACTCAATATCAAAAAGGGGACTATCTGCAACCAACATCAAAATAAATGGTATCCAATTGATAGACAAAATAGAGGAACATAGTCCTAGAAAACTATAAAGACTTAACTAACTCTACATTTTTCCCAATGACATCCCTATGAATACTTTTAACCTAATTAACTATGCTATCTATAGGAGAAATTTTATTATCTTTTCTTTAGATTTTGGTTGTAGGGCCTAGAAATAAAACTTTTTCCAGATTCTTGATATCAATAGTTAAATCCACAATAGATCCAACATCTGTAAGGTTTCTCATTCTAACTGATTTGACACTGACAGAAGGAGGAGGAGGAGAACCCTTGGATAAATCTTGTAACACCTCCACCTATTCATTAAGTTTCATAAGCCCTTTAGTTGAATTGTCCATTGCTATCTTTCTCACAACAACCACAACCCTCACCCTATCTTGTAGATTATTAAGATTGTCTTCAATTTTTTTAATGTGAGATTCATGATTTTCCTTTAGCTTGCTAATGCCTTTGGAAATGGTTGTAATATTATCCATGATATTGCACAATAAAGGGTTGGCTACTAAGTGTTTTTCCTTCAAGGCATTAAACTTTATGAAACATTAATCCAATTAAATATAGCTTATTGATTCTCAAACATATTCTTTATCAGGCTACCAATAGTAGGGTTTTTAGGCATCAAAGAACCCTTTTTCAAAGGGGTATCCTTCCCCATCTCCACTAGAATCTCAACATGAATATATGCATTTTCCCCTTCTCAATACTATCAACCAAAGAAGCCTCAAGGGGAAAAGGGATAGAATCATGTTGAAGTTTAGAATTTTTTACTCGTACTGACTTCCTTTTTTCCATAGGTAGAAGGGATCCAGCTATGTCCCTCCTATTTTTTAACTTTATAGTCAAAACCTTAGCTTTCCCTTTCATCTTCTTAGAGGAATTGGGGTCCAACAAATCCAAAACAATAATATATTATTTTTCTTAGCTTTATAAAGAATTATGTTATTTTTCTATACAAAAATAATAATATGTAAAAATAAGCTATTATCAAGGTTTTTGTAGTGTACAATTCAACTAGTTATCCTAAATAAAATAATTTACTCATTAAGTTATGCTAGTCACACCCACATGTCTAAAAGACTCATAGAGATGTGATAAACATGGAAGGTACATGCTCTTCTATGCGACATATAAGTTTGAGGGATTTCATACCTTAATGTGAACTATTATAAATTTTGTAATGCCTACATTTAACAACTTAAGAAAATGTGAGAGGGCCAAAAAAATTATTTCCTAAGAAAATAAACTTGTAGAGATAAGAAAAATCTCACTAAAATTTTTCATATGTACCAATTGCCAATCATCTTTTAGCTTTTTTGGTTCATTATTGGCTCATTTGTACACCACTATTGACATATTTATGCACAACTATCATGACAATTAACTATAATTATTGGCAATTATTAGTGTATAATTATTGGGTCATCTTTGAGTAGGTATTAGGAAACACTTTAAAATGATGACTTTTCGACCCTTTGGTGCTTAACAAACTCTATAGGGAGAATCATTAATACCTAGAAGTCAAAAACTATTTTTTCAGTTGCTAAGTTGTGTAGACAAGCAACAAAAAATATCATTAAAATATGATGTATATCTTATACTCTATAAGGTGTGTGAAGTTAGATATGATTCCTACTAGTATGATATCCCTATGCTAAAGCACCATAATAATATTTACCATAGAGAATCTAGTTCAAAAGGCTTGAAGCACATAATTCATTTGATTTTTGGGTATGTGAGTGATGTCCTTTATTTAAGTTTGAAAAATTAGAGATATATCTTGAGAGGATATGGATGACATTTCAAGTCACTAAAGTTAAACCTTGCAACAATCATGAGTTCAATGAGAGGTAGTGTTGATGCTTCTAAAATGTTCAATTGTCTTTTTCATTAATATTGCATCAATTATAGATCTTGATGGACACTTTATGGAAAGGACTTAACACAATGAAATAAAATACAATATCTTTTTTTATTAGTTTATTTTTCATATTTGTTTTTACCAATATTTTTATTTAAGGGTGGCTGGTTGTTTCGAAATGGTATGTTGAGGTAAGCATGTTGTATATAGGGTTTTGAGTTCCTTCAAAATCTATTTGAAACTTAAATTTAAATGATCTATTGGTAAAATAATATAACATAATTTTTAAATATTGACTCAAAACTTAATATAAAATAAATATATTTATATTTAAAAGAAATATAATAATAAAAGCATCTTATTTTGAGATTTTTTATATATGTGATACAGATAAGAAAGTGTGATACTATTATAATATTGTGCCTATTGACATAAAATACTTAAGATATGAAAACTTGTTTATCTTTTTACAATACGTTTGTAAAGTTGCATAAAATTTGTTCTGATTATTGTGGTCCCTATCTAATAGTTATGATTGATTTTAGTTTTGAACATGTCTGGACCCAACAAAAAAATCAATTCATACAACAACTTGAAATGAATTCACAAGTTGTGAATTCAAACAACAAAAATACCAACAACTAGACAAACCAAAGTTTTGGAATAACAAACATAAAACTAAATTGAAGGAAATTGAACTTCCTTTTATTCATCATTGAGATATTTAAAAGTGTCTAAAAAAGAAGACCTTTTTTACACATTTCAATATATATACTAGGTACTTCTTTAGCCATGTATTAGGTCCCTCTTTCACTTGTTGGGTGCTAATCAACTATGTCTCTTAAACTTTCTTCTAATGGTCATCCTATACTCTAGCTCTTCTCGTAGGGTGTTAAAATAGGACGTCATTCTTTCTATCATTTTCTTATTAAATTTGACAACTTCAACCAATTTCTTGTTTATCTACATTTGGTCAGCTTTAATATTCTTGAGAGGTCTTATCATTTCTTACTTCTCCTCATCCAAGGAAATAAGGGTTTTAAGATCTTGAATTCTATCCTCCATTTTTAGCCAACTCCACCACCAGTTCCCAGACATTATCTTCCATATCAGTCTTAGACCAATCAAAATATTTAACTTCAACCTCAACAATGGCTTCTCGTATGTTGATTTTCTTTCTTTCTATGTCCAACAAGGAAATTATCCATTTAATAATGCAAATTTTTTAGTTGTAGAGAATGCAAATTTTATTAACCCTCTTAAAAATTAGTGAATACTCAAACATATCATCTATAGAAGTTGGGTTCTATGATTGGGGTGGACAATCATTGAGGGGGACCTCAAGGTCATTTGGGTAAATTTTATGCTTAACAGGAGAAGGGGATTTTGGTGGTGGACTAGTAGTGTTGGTGGGACAATTCTTAGGGGAGAAAGCCAAATTAGTGGATGAATACAACTTAGAGTCCTCAAACATAACAATAATGTTCATGCTAAGAGATTTAATATTTTATTTATGTAAAGGGTTGACCCTATTAGTTCTAGTGAGGGGGAAAGTCAAAGGAGGCTGAGTGACTTTGGGGTAGATCATAGGTTTACTGAGATTCACAATTAAGTAAGGGTCAAAGGGATTAGGGTTTTGGGGGCCAAGATTCAAGGATTGGGCCAAATGGAACTTATAGTGGTGAAGGATTAAGCCCTAATGAAGAGGGGCTTCTTTTTTTCCTTAATATCTAGCTGAGATAGTGATGAAAATATCCAAAAATCAAACTTAATCTTGAGAATGCATTTAAAATGATTGAACATAAGAAATAAATAGCAATTGAAATATTTAAACATAACTTATAGGATGAAATTTTTTCTATAAGTACCAGAGAGACATCTTTCCATCTTCTAGGATGCGCTTCTCGATTGAAACCATTTTGAAGCCTTAAAACATCTTCCCTGGGACCAAGGAAAATCTTGAGATCTTTCTTATAGTGCCCATTGGTATTTATGGAAATGGCCAAGTACCCTCTATGACTAGACCAATAATGGTCACTATAATTTCCACAAGCACATCAAAGGAAACCCCACCAATTTTAATCTTTCCATTTTTCCACACCTTCGTTAGTTTTATAGAGAGCTTAGTTCTAACCCTATCATGCCTTCCATGTAATTGTCAAGATGCCAACCTACAGGATGAGCCAAAGGATGTAGTTCTTTTATTCATTTTATGTATCTGGTTCAATCATGTTGACTTCACCTTCCATTATTTTGTTGCAGTGATAATTCACAAAGAAGGCCATAGGGGATAGACCATTAACTATAGAAAGAAGAAATAATACAGAAATAATATTGAAATATCTAAAATCCCACCCAAAATAATGATATCTCCTCATCAATAATGTGTACTAGGGAGGCTGTGTCATTTTCTAGATATGGCCATATCTAGCTTGATCATCACATTAACCTATTGAGGTAAGTCTTGCAGTTCAAACCAAGTTTGAAGAGATTTTGTAAATCTTCTCATCGTGGCATGTCTATTAGTCATGCTCCATTAACCTCACAAAAGGTGTGCTACTAGATGACATCATCCAACTTGGCCATGGGTCTAATACATTTCATGATTATATCGTTAGTTTCCAAACCCAAGTTACAAGCCTTGTTAAGCATCATTATGACATTGAGGGAATCACCCTGCACGATGACTTTTTTAACCCCTAATTAACCACCAAGTCTATTCCATGGAATATCACTACCATCTTATCCATATTGTCTATTTGAATACCCAAATTCATCAGATATGTAAGAAGGGTTTTTACAAGTTTATCTCTATCAAGACCACCCCAAGAAACCTAACCAGGGTTCCCAACTAAAGAGTCATCGAAGTTAAGTATGATTCCTATCAAATAGTTAATTCACTATTCAAATATAACTTTACGATAATTTCCTATTCTATGTACATTTGAACATTAAATATAAACTTATTTCTCCTTGATATTTTCTCAATTCAATAGGGTATTATTCTATTTTCTATCCAAACATTTCTACAATTGAGAGTGCAATATGATTTGTTGGGGCATGGCATTAAGTGAGTCTAAGATATTACATTTTCCAAGGCACCTCAAATACCTAGTCCAATGTGGATAAATAGAATTTAACTGAATGAGGTTGTACATTTCCCCTATCATCAATGGTTAAGTTTTCCATATATGGATAAAAGTACAATACTGTGTCACCCTTTAGGCTAACTCGGGTGTTTTATTCGAATCAATTCCAATTGAATCACTTACGGCCGAATAGGGTATGACTGGAACCATGTGGCATTGATTGTAAGCCATGCAGTGTCGATGTAGTAGATCTAATTCGACCTAAATAGGGGGTTTGGCCAAAAGGTTTCATTTCTACTGTAGTGTTCCCAAGAATGGTAGAGCGATTGAGGGCTATTAGAAAACCTTCAAATTTTTAAAAAAATGTTAAAAAAATTTATAAATAATGTTAGAAAATATTTGAGAAATATAACAAAACATTATATGAAATATTTGAAAACAATACAAAAAAATGTTAGAAATCATTAGAAAACATTAGATATAATGTTACAAAAGCTTAGAAAAAATGTTAGAAAAAAATTAGTAATAATGTTAGAAAATATTTGAAAAAATGTTACAAAACATTAGAAAAAAATGTTAGAATATGTTAGAACCCACTAGGACCTCTTGATGAGCCCTTAGGACCCATTAGACCTAACATGACTAACATGACCTAATAGGACCCATTAAGACTTAACATGACCTAATAGGACCCCTTAAGCCCTAACATGAGCAATTAAGACCTAGCATGACTAATAAGACCTAATAGGACCCTTTAAGACCTAACATGACTAATAAGACCTAATAGGATCCTTTGAGACCTAACATGACCTAATAGGACCCCTTAAAATTTCTCATGACATAATAGGATCCCTTAAGACCTAACATTGCTAACATGACCTAATAGCACTCTTTAAAACCTAACATGACCTAATACGACCCCTCATGACCTAACATGACCTAATAGGACTGCTTAAGACCTAACATGACTAAAATGATCTAATAGGACCCCTTTAGCCCTAACATGGCCCCTTAAGAGCTAACATGACTGATAAGACGTAATTGGACCCATTAATTTATTTTAATAATGACCAATCAATTTAAAAATACATATTAAAACCCTTATTCCCCACTTCAAAGAAAATGATAATGATGAAATGTAAAATATTAGAGTTGCAGTTTGAATATTATACATATATTATTTTCTGAAAAGCTCTAAAATATTATGCCTACACTCTTTGTTCAAAAATTCAAAACATTATCTCAAAAAATATATAATAATAAAATATAAAACATTAGAACTGACATTTGAATATTGTGCCTACATTCTTTATTAAAAAATTAAATATCATACTACATTCATTGTTCAACAGTACTAAATATTAAGCCTAGATTCTTTGTTCAAAAATTCTATATTGGACCCAGTAGTATACCATGTTGGCATAATACATTGACAACATGTAGTTTGGTCTGTTTGTGAGCAGTTGTAACTGCGTAACTGCTTAGGTCATCTATTATAAGTACGTAACTGTTCCACCTCCGTAACTAATCTATTTTCTCCATGTTTATATACCTTATCTATGATCAGAATGAATATCAAATTGAATGGTTTATCGCTCTCATTTGGTATCAGAGCATTCTTGCGATTCTGTGCTCCAAGAATGATGTGCGATTCTGTGATCTCTCCTTAAGCGGTAGAACTTGCTAAAGGCATTGGCATAGCGTGTTGTGCAGACAAAATGATGCGCACGGGGGCTGCATGTTATGAGAGCAGAGTACTACACACTAGGAGAGTTGTAGGCTCGGCAGGAATACGACATTCCTTTACACAATTACACCAACTTGCAGCTACGATAATTGAAAGGAATTCCAAATTCTGTTATTGCCTCCTTTATTGGAAAGAAGGGAAAACAAATACGGTTAGGAATTTTATCAGATGAGGTAGTTGCTGAAGAAAAAAACTGTTAACAGAGTCTGCAGAAGGTTATAAAATTATTTGGTCCGGTCATGTGAAGGCTATCAAAGCAGATTGACATCTAGAAAGGATACGTCTAGCATTGTGGTAGATGATGCTTTTCTAGCAGCAGACTGCGATTACAAGAATGTCTGTATGAAAGGTGTTAAAGGCAGTTGCAAAAGGCGGCGTAAGGAGTAAATTCTGCTAACAGACTGAACAAAATTTACGTACAAACCATGTTTTTGACCAGATAGATGTTTATTAATCTTTGTTTTTTGAAAGACAGATTGGTATTTTGGACGGATGAATGGTATGAATGTTTTCACCACATCCTTTCTTTGTTGGCGTGAATTGAGAAAAACTTGCTAAGAAGCATAGTAATGCAGGTTAGTTACATCTTTGTTGGTATGAATTGAGAACAGCTTACTAAAACACCCTTTTGAGAAATAAGATTTTGCATAAAAATATGGCTCTTATTTTCTTATCTTCACATTGGGAGTGGAAACAACTACATGCATATGGAGATAGAATGTTTGAAAAGAAAATGATTGTAATAAGGATTGAAGTTAGAATCTATCATGGGACTCAACTTAATTTCACTGCATTGGGCCCTTGGAAATTGTATTACTTCCTTTGGTGCTACTTTAAATAGCAAACTATAACAGGATCATTCTGGAGGTTGGCAGCATTGGAGGATGGAGGAATTTCTATCATCTCAAGTTAGCTTCTCGCTTTGAGATGGTGTTCTACATGAGAAGCATTTTTGACTTTTTATATTTTATTTTCTTTCTAATGCTGACAAATTTGAAGAATGTATGTCTTGTGAAGACTCATTTTGGAGACAGGTTTAAGATTTGGTAGTGCGCTCAATATGGATTGTTGTCAAGCGAGCTTTAGAGTATATGATTGAGAATTATACCCTTTCACAGTCACCAGACAATGATAGAGATCTATCACATCTCTTAGGAATCATTGTTGAATAATTCAAGACTGTGATTTGAGAGTTCAGGACTGGGAGCTTAAGAACACAACTCGAAGCTACACCTTTCCGAGGGTCACAAGACAACTTGATGGAGCCTTTCATGATTTAGGATTTGCAACTTCAAAAGAAGATTTTCTCAATATATGTATTCATATTGTGTAATCAACATGTTTTGTTATGTAAGCCTTCAGGGGGGGATCCCTAGGGAAAATAATTTTTTGATATGTTTAGGATCAATGTATTAAGGGGGGGAATGTTGGCATAATACATTGACAACATGTAGTTTGGTCTGTTTGTGAGTGGTTGTAACTGTGTAACTGCTTAGGTCATCTATTATAAGTACGTAACTGCTCCACCTCTGTAACTACTCTATTCTCTCCATGTTTATATACCTTATCTATGTTCAGAATGAATATGAAATTGAATGGTTTATCGCTCTCATACCATCCTAGAAAGATATTCACAAAGAAACTAATAATGATGAAATATAAAATATTAGAATCAAAGTTTAAATATTTGCTTAAGTTCTTTTCTAGAAAAAAACTAAATATTAAGTCTACATTCTTTGTTAAAAAAGTTTAAATATTATGCTTACATTCTTTGTTTAAAAATTCTATACTAGATAGCTAGTAGAATGTCATGCTTACAAGTTATTCATAAAAATAGATATATCTATGTATAGACCCTAAATAATTGTATAGCTCTACTTTGCTTAGAATATATTACAAGCCATATCATCTAATAAATCATTTATCTCCATGCATGTCAACAAATCAAGTTAATATGGAGAGAAGTCTTCAAGGTAATTATGGACTATATCACCCCTGATGGTCACTTTACTAGAGCCTTCAAGCATCATTTTGTTTTTCTAAATTATTTTTGTCGTCAAGTTAGGGTTTTGATTCCTTTTTCTTTGTGGTCTTCCCTTAAATCTACGATTAAGGATCACATAAAGAACCCTATTAAAAAGTGTTTTTTGCATGAATGATTATTGGTTTTGATTAATGAGAACTTTAAGGAACTTCTTACCCTTTCCACCCCTATTACAATCTCTGAGAATGAGGAAATTGGTGTTGGGGCGTCTGAAGAATATAATGATGATGATTAGGAAATTGATTTGGAAGAGGAAGAATATGTCCCCTCCACTGAGATCAAGAGGACCCCTAAATCTAAAAATAGGGTTGGGGGAATAAGAAGGGTAATGAAAAGAATCATGACTCTCCCATCTCAGCCTCTAGTAGATCTTTGGGTAGAGGAGCATCCAAGTTGCCTCCCTTTGTTGGGGATAGTGCAGTAAATAAATGTAAAAAAATAAAAATTGGTAAAGAGAAGGATAAGGAACTGGCAATGGAACTTCAAGTCACCCCTTCTACTATTTCTAGTGGTTCCCATTTGCCTTGGATTGCCTCAAATAGTGATGATGGAACTGGGTCTCTTAGGGCTCTAAAGGTAGATTCTCACAATTTCAAGATGCAATGAGAAGATTTTAATGACATCTTGGGAATGGCTAGAGTTAGTGTCATTGATTTCCTTTCTTTGTTGAAGTGGTTTTTCCATGAAATTAAAGAGATACAAATTAAGAAAAGAGTTTTGGGGAGTAAATTGGAAGTGATAGAGAGTAATGCAGGTGGTAAAACTTAGAGCCATATCATTGGCAATAATTCTAGTGCAGGTGTTACCCAGTAGTATAGTGTTCATAAGGATCTATTGTGAGAGGAAGAAAATATTTTGATTTTGGATTGCGTTAGTAAGACCTTAGAAGCAATTAAAAAACTAAAAAGGAGCATGAGAAGAGATTTTTACAAGTTGAGGATAAGATCAAAAGCATGAAGGACATTCTCCACAATGTCATAAACCAAAGCCACATGAGCATTAAAAACACTATGGAGGGTATGAACAAGTTGGTGGATACGCTACAAAAACACATCAAGAGAAAATGATTGTTGAGATAGATCCTAATAAAGACAAAGGGCAAGAAATTTATGGACCCAACAAGAGGACTAGAGCCAATATAAAAAGGAAGGAAGAGAATTCCTCTCTAGATTTGAAGGACCTAAAAAAGGCAGTGATGGACATGACCCAACTAGAACAAGAGGTGGCTAAATTTCTCAGGAACTTGGTTTAGTTTTCTCTCTCTACATTTTTTGTTGTTCTAGTGTTAGTTTGTCTTTTAGTTGGCTTTTGGCTGCCAAGTATTATGTTTATCTTTAGGGCATCATGTTTGGTGTTGGTCTTTGATGCCTTGTTTCAACTGATGGTGTGTATTGACATATCTATAATTACTTTTTGGTAAAGTGTTTCGGGTCCCTTCAAAACTTATTTTATCTATAATCAAAAACAAATCTGCTACACAATATCTACATAGAAATAACACCACCGACCTGCTACTTGATGTGTGGACTTGATAATCTACATTGTGACTTTCCTTTCTAAATGTACTTTGTACTACAAAATTTGATAAACACTATATTAATACAGTAATAATAATATTACTGTTTTATTCAGATGAAATTTTACAAGTATAATTGTATAAAATTACATTCCAATAATTTAAACTATTTAAGAAAATAAAAAATTCTAATTAAATAAATATTTTAATGATATTAATAAATTAGAAGTCATTAAGTGATTTCATTATAAATTTAGATTATTCCAAATATTTAAAATATTAAACACTATAGAAATTAAATAGAAACAATCATTTGACTGTGGCTATGCTTGCATTCTTTCCCCATAAAACATCAATTGCAATTTAAGAAGATTTTAATGTTTTGTATTGGGTCGAACCAATAACCTAATGGGCATTTATTGTTTTCAACTTAATTGCTTCCAAATGTAAAGGATCTCTTTTGCTTTGCAAAAGAGAGCAGCTCAGAAACATTAAAATTAGGAAAGATAGATAGATTTTCTAATGTCTTAAGTAAAATCAGTAATATAATAGATTGTGCGAATACAGAAAAGTAATAAGATTTCCCTTATTTCAAGGATCTCACCCAAAAGTCCAGGTTAACTACTTCTCTCACAACTACAGGAAGAAGTTGAAGAAATGTGAAAAATCTTACTTCTATGGATTAAAAAAATTAATTAAAAATGGAATGTGTTGTGAACTTAAAAAAGGAAATCACCTTTTTAGCAATTTAGAGTACTCTGAATTCGATGTTTTTCACTTTTCAATGGCTGCCTTAGTTTTCTCCACGGCCTGTATCCTCCTGAATGTACTCGACACAGAGACTGCAAACCAGATCATTAGATAGTCAATAATATCATGAAGATGCTTAACATGTGCTGAAGATCAATCTGCAAAAAGTTCGAAAAACACGACTATTCTTCAAAGTTAAAGCCTGGCCTCCTAAGAACTGACTTATGAGAATTGAAGGAAAGAAAAAATCCACTTCTTAGAATGTATTCATATTCTTTTTAGTGCTTCATGTGCTCATTGTGATGTTGGTAAATATCCCATAGATATCAGCGACTCATTGATCATAGAACGAAAAACCTAGATGGTAAAGGAGGGAAATGCATCGAGGAATCAGTCGGCCATTGTCAAGGCTTATCCACTGAGATTGAGTTATGCCTATGAAGATTTTCTATTAATAAGTAATTTGACTATTTCTTTCAAAAGCAAAAAGGGTATTAATCAAGCCTCTTTGTTTTGGAGCATGGTTGAATTGATTTCTTAAGGGCTTTGATGGAATCTTAAGCATTATCAGTGGATACTTCTGAGTTAACTTTTCAAATAGTTTAGAACCAGGTGATGATGAAAACTTATTGTAGTGAACAATGCTGTCCTTGTAATTGCATAGTATTTCAATGAGAATATTTTGTTTCAAGGTGAGAAGTCGGTGGAAAAACAAAGGCCTTTGAGAGTTAAACCACGGTTGGTACCTGTGTTAACTAACTACCTTAAAAAGAAGCATTAACATTTATCATGTTATCGTGTTCATAACCTAGGGTGTACCTCCACTCACTCCAAGAAAATATTGAAAATTATATAAAAAATTTAATTCTTGTTTAGGTGGAAGTATTCATAGGTAGTTTAAAGATTTTCATGCTCATAAATGTTGTATTGTTCTCTTCGATTTATTGATTTCTTGTCCAGTTCTCTAATACTCGTTGGGTACAGCTGCCTTGACAGAGTTAGTAAGGATGAGATGGTTGATCGGGAAGACG
This sequence comes from Chamaecyparis obtusa, assembly GCA_027943335.1. Lineage (NCBI taxonomy): Eukaryota > Viridiplantae > Streptophyta > Pinopsida > Cupressales > Cupressaceae > Chamaecyparis > Chamaecyparis obtusa. The sequence goes on along the minus strand of BSBK01006344.1, from coordinate 17,180 downwards.
AGGCAGATATATCGGAGAGCATCGTAAATCAAAGAAGGCTAACGGGACAAGTGCATTCATTGAAAGTGCTATAAAGGTAACATGAAATTGGACCAATTGAATTCCAATAGCCTCTTTACATCTATGTGAATTTTATTAAGATAAATTAACTGAACTGCAAGACCTCTGCCTGTATTGTAAGAGATCTCATATATTATTTTGTTTCTCTGAGCAAACAAGAGGCCCCACATGGATTGCCCAACCGGGGCAAGCATTTGTAGCTGCCTTATGAACCTGTTAAATAGGTGAGCATGCAGGTTTCATTCTCTTAGGAGAAAAGGTTCTATACAATGACACGCTACTCTATTTTAAGCCATGAAAATTTTGCTGCTGCTTCATGTGGGCATGTTTTAGTCAGTTCAGACAAAAATTCAAAACAATGCCCAAGAAGATGACTCAAAATAGAGCGCTCTAAATCAAAATTAAAATAGTACAACAAATAAATGAAAAGATAAAAGATCTTAATCCACAACAATTTAAACTGCCACTGCCCCAGATTTACCTAAAAAGTTCATAATTATCTCAGCTTTCTCTAGACAGCTATATAATACAAATCCTCCAGTTGTAATGTCCCCCTCCCAACACATGCGTAGAATGTGAAAACCTTGACAAGGCGGGGGTTGTTTGCATGATACATGCAATCTGTCCAAGAATATCAATGTAGAAGTACAGATAAGGCACGTACACTGTTTGAAGAATGCTACATGTACTCTAAATGGAAACATTATGATATCGCCTTCAATTTTTCCTCCTCCTTCCCTCTGATTAGGGGAGATTTGCCTTTTTTTTTTAAACATTTTTCTAAAATAGCAGGAAAGTATCACAAACAAATTAGAAAATATTAAAAAAAATTTAAAAATTGGAAAAATTGTTTTAATGAAAAACATCAAACTATAGATTAAGTTAGTTGGTAGAATTTCCAAAATAAAATTTAATTCAAAAGTGATGTACAGTGAAAACATTAGTCTGCCTTATATAAGGCAGGGACAAAAAGGACCTAGTTGCTCTATGTTTCTCATAAATAATGTGTTCAGGTTACCATTACCATTATATTCCATGCCTTCAATACATTAATCATGTTTAAAAATAGTTAGAATGTAATTGCAATTGAAATAGATTTTCTTTTTTGAAAAAGTGGCAATTGAATATATATTAAATAAAGAAAAAGAAAATATATAAGAAGATATTCAGGACTGATATCAAAGTATGTATGACCAAAAGACACCAGAGTTGAAATAGCATTTGTTATTTATAATTGAAATGAAAACAAAGAATTTTAATGGCATTTAGTAAATCAAATAATCCATAGATTAAAAATAACAACTTAATACATTTTCAATTTACATTCAATAGACACAGTACAATAGTAATTGCAATGGTGCCACCGCTCCACATTTATTGATTTGAGATGATATTTCAGAAAAGCCTTTCTACAAGTTCTGTCCCTCTTTTTTAACAGATAAAAGATTGATGCAATCGTATCTATGTGTTCAACAGTCGTCAGGATTATTACTGTTATAAAAACTGAGCAATTTCTCAATTCGTTGATCTCTAATCATCATAGTCCCAGCACCCTTGTATGATATACAAATCTACATTTTATTTATACACAATATAAGTCGAGGATCATCCTTTGCAGAGAAATAGTAAATGAACAGATGAATTAATTTCTAAGATTTAATTTTTTTGGGTCATATAACGAAAAAAAAGGTAAACAACCCACTTTATCGTCCATCTAAAATTCAGGACGATTAAAACTTCGTGTAAGATGGTAAGCTTATCACTATCTACTTCATGGAAATGGACAGATTGGATTAGAAAGAAGTTATGAAATTTATAGGGTTTTATATACGAAGGAGTTCTGATGGAATCTTGTAAAAGTCATTCTTAGAATGTTTTTCACTGGCAGTGTAACATAACAAATAATGTAATGAGCTACACCTCTAAATCTTAATCATAAAAAAAAATGATACCATTTTACAGAAATTTTATACTATTCTATTAAAACGTCTACATTCTCAAAAATTAGACTGGACGACTGCTAATTGGACTTCCCTAATTCTATCTCACTGGAAGAATAGCTTTCATATTTTCCTTAGCTTAACATACAGATATTCAGAATTGGTATCATGATTTAGTCCTAAGATATTGAACTGTGGTAGATCCAGAAAGAAAAGACGATTGATTCAAACTCAAACGAGCTATGCCTAAGCCTAGAAAAACATTTGAAATTTTGATTCAATACCAGTGCATTAAAATTTGCAGAACCTACTTCCCTGAGAAAAACAGACAAATAAATCACCCGACCTTAAATAATTTTCCACACAGACTTGTCGAAAGAACTTCTTCCACAGCATACTTGGCAAGTCAGCCCACCTCCATAAAATTGACATTACCCTTATTAAGTGCACATGGAGGTGGACAGAATGCCAGCAAGTTTTAGAGGAAGTATTTTAACAAGGATGTGTGGAGGGCAAAAATTCTCCATCGCTTCAAATGATATCAGAACCAAAGCAAAGCGCAACAAAATTCTTCCCGATATCCATTAGAGATATGATCTGTGAAGTGAAATCCAAATCGAAGAGGATACCTATATAGTGGGTAAAGGCCTGCACAGAGCAATATAAATATAGGAAGATAAAAAGTTTACGACGCGTCAGATGAGTCAAACATGAAAAAGGTTTTTGAAGGGTACGCTGCACGCATGCTGTCCGAAACATGAAAACAACTGTAAAGAGATGTGCTATCAAGACTCTTCTCCCCCCTCATTAATTACTATGCTTCCTCGTTCCTGCTGCCGCTTTAGCTTCTTCTATCACAGCTTCTCTTCCAATTGGACGGTTATAAATGGTCGTCATTTCATTTTGTGCTGTATATCAATTTTATTATGTTATACAAGGAAACCCTAATGATGTGTATTACACCCTTCATCTATCTTATCTATCTTATTTCGTGTAAGAAGTTGAGCAGAAAAACGCTTACCCGCTGTAGTGGATTGTTCAACAGATAATCAGACGTCAATTTAAAACGACTGAGGAGAGCCCCCTAGTTTGGCCTCTTCGTTTGCAGGTGCAATTTATTGAAAATGTAAAGAGAGGCAGGCTTACTTGTGAGTTACAGCATTGGAACTTGCAGTGGAAGCTGAAGGCCCACTGTCCAGTGACTTTACATTCTTCTTGTTCGTGGGATAAAGTACTTGATGAGTAATTGGCGTTCTGCTTTAACTATGGGCGAAACATAGCTCTTTCAGTCATCTCTCATCATAATTGTCCATGTGCATGTCACATACAAAATAATTAGGCTAATTATCACAGGATGGGTAGTTGAGTTAAAAGGGTTTGGTGTTCGGAATCATGGTCGCTAACAATTATGGAGCTGAAAACTTTGCATGAATGTATTTAAAATAAAAACATGCATATTTATAGGGAATATCTATCTGAGCTGTTTTGGGAAATTGTGGTATATTAGTTTTATTGAACATTTTCATGAATGTGAGTGGGAAAAGAAGTATCGATGTAGGGGACTTTAATGATGTGTTGTGTGCTCCACACTTAACCAATAACCTTCTTTATATCTATTAAATCACAAATGGTGCTGCAAAGAAGACTGTGGAATTTACATCTGATTTAGTTCTCATCAAGGACTTGGAGACTGGAGTAGTTATTGCTACTGGGATGGTGGATCACTCTTCTCAATTGTATTCCTTTGCATATTTTGTTCCTCTTGATGACAGTAATTTTTTATCATATGATCACACTTACAGTGATGATTTAGATTTTGAGGAGAGTTTTAGCTATTTGAACTTGGGTATTCTCACTCATGATCAAGTTCTTGAGCCTTCCATTTCATCTCCTCCTATTGAGACTTCTTCTGCTCTTGCTCCTGATGATGCTTGTATTCATACAACCATGGATTGAGGTGATTCAGTGCAACAAGATATCTATTGTATTTCAGACTCAGTTCCATGGGATGACTACTTGACATACATTGTAGGTTTATTTATGGAGTCCTACATTTCAAATTTGGGAGACACTATTGTTAGGATTAACAAGATAGCAATAAAATTTACATGCAAATATAACCAATATCAAAAAAATTAATAAAGCACACAGAAAAGAACACAAGACACAAATATTTAGCATGGTTCACCCAATTCTTGGGCTACGTCAACCAACAACAAGTCCAATATTCTTATTATCTAGTGATTAAAACCTAATTACAATCTGTAATCCCTTACAAATCAATATCATTGCAAGAAGCTACTTAAAACATACATCATAATGAAATCCCTAACCCTAAGCCATTTTATAGAAGCTTATTTTTCCACTTTAGGGTTAGAATCGGTTACAACATGTTGGCCCAAGATCAATCACCACAAGATAACAATCTCCCACTTGGGGATTGATTAGGCTCCAAACAAAGCAACAATCTCCCACTTGGAAACTAATCTTGTAGCTAAACCAATACCCTGTGAAGCTCTCACTAGATCGAATCACCTTGGACTCTATTGTTCATTTATTCTGTTCAGACTAGTAGACCAACCGAAGCTGAACATGAGTTCAACTTCTCCCTTGTTACTACCTTTATAAATATATATGTTGGATTATCATTTGTAACTATCTTTTCTAGTTTTAACTGCCCATAATCCAAAAATGACCAAATGAAATGGTCATATCATAACTATATGTGTTTTGTCTTTCAGTGCAAAGCATAATTCTTTACAAGATGAATGACACTCTAGATGTCTTTATATAGATAAGTTTCTATCTTTGGATTTCCCAGTTCTTCCATGAAGAATTGAAGCCATATCATCTCCTTGGTTGCCTCTGTAGCTGCAACATACTTTGCCTTTGTAGTGGATAAAGCATTCACCTTTTGTAACTGAGAAATCCAACTCATTTTTGTCCTACCAATAGTAAATACATAGCTTGTAGTAATATTTCTACTATCTATATCTCCTACCAAATCTGAGTCAACATAGCCTTGTACAGTAGTAGTAGATCTTCCAGAGTGTAAACACTTACTAGATGTACCTCTCAAATATCTGAGAATCCATTTGACTGCATTCCAATGCTCAATCCCATGGTGACTCATATACCTGCTAGCGACTCCCACTGAATGTATAGTACTTCCCTGATCAATCACCACAATATAAAAACTAGATACGTGACATTCATCTTCTCTTTGGTGAAGATGATCCTTCTTCAATTATTCTAAGTGAGCATGTTGATCCTCATCTTCATTCTTCACTTGATCATTCTTTTGAGTTTGACATGATTGTGGATAGTTTGATTAAAAAGTTGGAGGAGGCCACTTTATCTTTAGAGGAGACACTTGGTTCTTTGGCACATGTTCTATAGTCATCCTCATTTGATCTGTATTTGTCTTTTTCAGCATAGTGACTTAGTACACATGATTTGGAGGAGGCACCTTTCAGCATTAACATGGGAACACTTGAACAAGTTTCAAAGATTCTATACATTTTGAGGTTTCTTCCTACAAATTGGGGAGGAGGCTTCAAACATACACCTTTGGTCTTGTTTCTTTCTAAGGGAGGAATGTTGTTCTACACTCCTAGAGAAGTTTCTACATCAATCCTGGGGCATCTACCATTGGTGTTCATTCTACATTGGGGGGGCTACTTGGTCTCTCTTCAACTTATTTTCTCTTATGGGGGGATATTTTCCTCACATGAGGTCTTATCTCTCATATTCTATTATTTTATCCATCTCTCTTTTGGGGGGATGGTTATTCCCATGAATTTTTTCCTCTTTCTTCACTTTATGAGAGATTTCATTGCATTTCTCTTGCCTATTGTACATTGGTACCTAGCATGGCTTAGTATTCGAGACCCATCATACATTTTCATCAAGAACTATGAGCTTAAGTGCATTCCCCTAAGTTGTACTTAAGGAGGGCTATTGGTGTAATTAAGTATTCACTAATTACACTTTACTTAAGTTTACTTAGGATAATGCATTTGCATATTAGTTTTCATTGAGAAATCTAGGAGTTTGCATTTCATTTTATCACATGGTTAGGAGAAATTCCACTTTATATGGTCATAGTTATCATCTCATACCTCTTTTGTGTGAGATCCATCTTCATTTCTCTTATCACATTGTCATCCTCTCATTGTTGCACATACTTTGATGTACAATGGAAGATGATCCACCTTTGGTGGACATGTGATTCCACCTAGTCTGGTTGATAGCTTATCATCTCTTTATCATGTAGTCTTATCACATTGCCTATATATTTAGGCACTCGTTCTTTTCATTCAATTCAATTGGGTATAATCAATTATTTTATCATTTCTCCTATCTCTCTTGTGCTATCTATTGAGCTTCTAGATCTTGGCATTTTATTATTTTCCTTAGCCAAATTCTTATAGAATTGATATACAATGTATGAAGAACCCTTGGTTATATATGCTAAGGTGAGACATAACACATCATAAGATTATGACAACTATCTTTATCTTATGATATTACACATTTAGTGATAACTTATCATCCACTTAAAGTGGGAAAAATCCTATGTTGTTCTAAAGTAGCTTAAATAACATATGTGATTAGGACATAAGTGATGAGCTTAGTAACTTAAAGACTTTATTTATAAAAAAGACACCTCTTAAGTGCAACTTAGGGAGAATGTACAAGAAAATAATGAAAGATGGATCCCAGCTACAAAGTGATGTTAGGCGTCAATGTACAAATGGAGTGAAATCTCTCATAAATGGATAAAAGGGAAAAAATATAGTGCAACAAAAAGCCATCCTCAAAAGAGAGATAAAAATATAAAATACAGTAAAAAAGGAATGAGATTGACAAAACGTCATCTGAGGAAAAATAATTTCCCCATAAGAGAGGAGATGAGAGACTATATATCCCCAACTCAATGTATAATATGCACTAATTGTAGATGATCATATCTAGATTTGAAGATTATCCATGATTTTTGAGCAATATTCCTCCCCTTATGCAAAAAGAGTTGAATAAATGATATCTTATTACTCATGAAGGAAATATTTAGGAAGAAATAAGAAACAATATGGAGTCTCTTAAAGTTGTCAAAATTTCCCCAATTCAATGTTGAAAGTTACCCCTTGAAAATCAAGGATACTAGGCTATACTAGTGATAAAGATAATCTAGGATCTAGTGGAGATGAATGTAGAAAAAGGTCCAAACACTAAAATTTATCCTTTGAAGATAAGGATCTCTCCTCTGAATTTTGATTGAAAGTACCCATTCTCATTCCAATCTATGAGCAACTATAGTTTAGTAAATGAATATAAGGTTCATTATTCTCCCTTATAATAATTGAAGAATGATTATATTCATCAATGAGAAGACAAATCTCATTGATGGTTTCTACCAAATATAAAAAACATAACTCCATAAATAAACTAGCAATGTCTATCAAGTAGTCATCCCAAGGCAATATATCTAGAAGACAATATATATCTTGTTGCATTAAATCACAAGTGGCCAAATCTATAGAAAAATAAGCATCATAAGATGCAATAGTAAATGTAATATAAATAAGAGGAGATGGAATAAAAGGATACATAATTGGATCACATGTGAAAATAGGTCCATATTCAAGTTACCAAAGGTCTTCTCAAGATTAGAATCCACACTAGAAGTATGATCATAATTTGAACGATGAAATTCATCAATAGGAATAAAGTGTATAAAGGATTACAATTGAAATGCATGAAACACTATCTCAGTAGAAATGGATACACTCTTCTCTCCATGTTTATAATGATAAATGAATAAAGAGTGAACTCTACAATCTTCCTTGCTCCATTGTGAGTGATTTTATAGATGAAAAGGATATTATTTGTCAAGGTATATATTTAAAACATTCTCAAAGGTGACATCACCAATATGAATAGATGCCCAACCATCAATATTCATATATGTATAATTTACCATCAAAATGGGTAGCATATTTCCAAGCTCAAAGAAACAAAACTTATAATGTAAAGATTCCATAAATGATGAGAATATCTTGAATCTAGAAGTCATCTCCTTGATTCATGAGTTAGATAGCATAGAGAGCTTTCTCTTTTTTCTTATTTATCCCAAAAGTGTAACTCTTTTCCTAAAAAATATGTATATCTATTTTGGAGAAAAAGATAAAGATGATATTTTCGAAGGTAAATTAATTTTACTCTTCTCAAGAAGATGTTTCAATTGATCAATATCCTTCTTATAATAATAGTGTACTTTATGTCATATCTTCTTGCAATATGCACTAGTACTTGATTCTCCTTTTAAGATGATTCCCTTGTTGGAGAGGAATTTTATTTTTTCAATGGTATTGGATGTGGATTTTTTATTCTTTATCTATGTAAGGAAATGTGATTTAAATGAATAAGATAAATAAATAAAATATTAGACTACACTAAATCAAATGCAACTTATAGTTATTAGACTTAGAAAATCATAAAACCCAAAAAGGATGTAAACCTCATACATCCAAGAAGCCTTCCTTGATGTGTAGATGTGTCCAATGGATGGAATGTGTGCTCACAATGTTAGCTCAAACTTCATGGATGCGGAGGTATTTTATTATAAGGATATGGTTTATGAATTTTCTCTTCAAATGGTCATGAGAACTTTGCGTAAAAAGGTGGATGGATGATGGTTCAATTTATAGAGTTGAGGGGAGGAAAATGGATGGTTAAGATGCAAAATTGAGGGAGGGATAGCATGCACTCAAAATAAAGCACATGGATTGTGATTTCCCAAATGCATCTAATAATGACAAGTGTCACAATGAGAGAGGGTGAGAGGACACTGGGGGTTGGGAAGATATGCCATAAAGGCATATCTTGTCTCAAGTCTCAAAGGTCAATCCTTGATGAATGTGACCATTTTGGGAAGTGGGAAGAAGGAATAAAATATTCCTAGGATGGGAAAAGGGTGTAATAAGAATTTAAGGTTGACAATGGAAAATATGGTTGGGATTGGAGTTGACATGACAAGAGTTGACTTGGGTTTACCTAATCCTTTGGATTAGGATTATGCAAATGATTAAGTGTAAATTAGTCTTACATCTGGAGGCAAGTGGTGTTATTAGGAGAGAGAATGAATGGAGGGTTAATTAGTTAAGAAATGGTATAATTTAACTAATTAAGTGTGGGTTAGTATGTGCAAGTGGGTTGGGTTGAGTTAGAACCTTGGGTTAAAGGTGGTTAGAGGATGATTAGGTAGGGGTTAAGATTAGGAGTCATGTGTTCAAATAGATTAAATAGGATTTATTTAATCCATAATATTAAAAAAAGGGGATAAATGAATTAATTACAACAAATAAAGGTATTTATTTAATTAATAGAAGAAGAGGGTTTTTATGAATTGAATAGTTGTGGATTGATATTTATTTAATTGGACTATAGTTAATTAATTAAATTAATTAACTAGGAGGTTGACATAATTAAATTAAATACTAATGATTATTTAACTAATAATTCTCAAGAGAGAACTAAATTAATTAGGAATTAACTGATCAAATTTAGGTGTCTATATTTTTCCCCTATTTGAAATGGCATTAAAATAACATCATTTTGAAGAAGTTTAAAATTTTGATGACACAAATAATTTAAAAGGCAACAAAGTTTCCCCAAACTACAAGAATTGATGTTAGCTCTAAGGGGTAAAAGTACAAACCTGTGTCACACTTTAATAAAGAAAAAGGTCAACAACACACAAATTGTTCAACTTTAATGATATAAATGTGGCATTTGTGTTTAGAATTTGAATATGATGTAAATTGATGAAATGTGTAAAATTGCATAAAGTCTATGCATGTATTCTTTAAAAAAATTGAACAATAATTGACATAAATTTTTAATTTTTGAAGTCCATTTTTTAGTTGCTAAAAAATGCTAAAAATCTCGGGTCTAGTTCCTACCAAACAAGTATATACAAATTATCTTTTTTCCTCTTATTTCAAAATATGTTATAGATGACATGTATAACTAGTACAGAAAGGAAGAAAGATTGGTTTTTGATGTATATTTTCTCCGATATAACTATTCAAAGTCAAACTTACCCAAAATTGACAGTTTTCATCTCCCGTGAAATTTCCCCTATCAAATCTACACCATTTAGAAAAAAAATTACATATTCTTGAAGAGGACTCTCTCCTCTAGTGTTAACTATAAATTTTAATTTTTTCTCATATGATTTTCTATTTGTTTTATTTATTTGAAGCATCATCTTCTCGAATGTTAAAATACTTACTTGCAATATTTTGAAATTATAATATATTAGATCTAATCAAATAATATAAAAATTATATGACAATAATCTTGACTCCGAGATCTAAAAAAGGGTATTTTTATATTTTTTTAAATATCTGTAAAAAGAGTAGGAATTATTGAAACATTACTTTTCTAAAATAATTTTATTTTTTTGGTAATTGAACCCAAATTGGTACAAAACATGCATTTAATAGATATTTACAATTGGAAAATTTGAAGCACTTATCTAATGAATCTAGCTAGGTCTGACAAGTTTGAAAAAAAATAATTTTTAGTTAGAAATACTCAAATTCATTTGTGCTAATAAGTTAGCATGAAATGTGACACAACTTTGTGTTTTTACCCTTACACAAGGTGATGCCCCCTCAAGAAGGTGAATGGGAGAGAAAAGGGGCCTAGGTAGAATCTTGAAATAAAATTCTCCCCAACAGGATGGAAGAAAGGAGGAGGGAAATAGCGCCAAGTAGCATGATCAAGATGCAAAATGGAGGCCTTGGAAAAAATGGGGTGAGAAACACTGGGAAAGATAAAATGGAACCCTATAAGGGGCCCATATTAGCCAAGCAGGGGGAAAATACTATTCATTTGTACTCTAGGCCTTCACAAAATTGAGAGAGGAGAGATTTTTCATTTGTAATTTAGAGTTATTTGAGTGAGAGGGATGATGGCACATTTTGGGACCATGAGGCATAGGATAGACGTCATGAGGAGCATTAGGAATCACCACTAGCCAAATAGAGATTTGATTATTGAAAAAAATTTCAATGTACTTTAGGTTTTTGCATTTATTATTTTTTTGTAGAATAGAAAAGTGTGATCCCATAGGGTTGTCTCCCACATGATTTCTCATGGGTTCCCACTAGATTGTGAAATCTAGGTTTTTGTGGGTTAGAATTAATGTTTTATGAGAATGCATTCCTTCCCCAATGGATACATAGAACAAGTCTGGAAGAATGTGAACCTGTTGGTTGAGTCTCAATGGGAATATATTCTTGCATGGTAAAATTGATGAGATGTTGAAGGATTGGAGGGAATGTGTTCCCACTAATCAAGGGCCTAGAGTTAGAAAATCTAGTGGGAATGAAGGGAAAAAATATAGTAAGATGAGGTGGTAAATTATGGTAGAAAAGGTTGGTTAGGGGGTTTCTTGAAAAATGTGCATGTATCTAACTTGGAGGTGGTGTATGATTATAGTGGTTCGTAGATGCATTTGTGTCCCAAGAGAGACATGTGGTTATGTTAAGGTTAGAAGATCAGTTTACTCCAGCTAAATGGGTTGTAGTCGATAGGCTAGGGTTGGTCTTCTTCATGAGGATGCCCCATATGAAGGAACATATGGCTATGGTGATTGCATTGTGTGACCAGTACTAATATGAGACTTCTACCTTCCATATCCTGACTCAGACAATGACAGTGGCCACTGAGGATGTCTATCACATTTTTCATCATTCGATTCGAGGGCCTTAGGTAGTAGAATAGCTAGTGATGCAGAAAATGGCATTGAGAAATTTAGTGGGGGAAGACGTACCCCTGAGACATAGACAATTAGCATTGGATGCCTATTTGGACCAAGCACTAGTGTCAATGAGGGTGGATTTCTACATGTGTGGATAAGTTGGGGGTTATACTTCTCCAGATTTGCAGGAGGGAATGGGGTTACACAAGGACTTATTCTAGTGATGGTGCAAGTAGTGTAAATTGGTCGATATATGTCATGGGGGACAGTAATGTCGGAAGATCTCTATAGGGATTTAAATATGATTTTCTACCATGGATTAGGGCATCATGGATGGAGTATTAGATTTAGGAAATTACTACAGGTGTGAGAATTGGAGCATATTATTGTGCTACGACCGTTGGGGATGAGAGATTGGTAGGCCAATTAAATGGTGGTATATAGATGGAGAGGTCCATTGACATATGAGTATGTCAATGATACTGATTACTACTAGGAGGAATTATACAAGGTGAGAGATAGGATTATCTTGAGACTGTATTTGGATATAGCAAGGTGGAAGAAGGATCAGAGGCACTTTCCCTATATGATCATGCTAATGTACATTACTAGTTGATGGGAGTACATTGTGAGGAGATACTAAACTGATAGTCATGAAATCATTTTGTAAGGTTCAGGATTTGTTAGAGCTAGAGTTCTAGTTCTAGCAGATGATGAGGAAGAGGAAATGGAACTTTGGGCTGCCACTAGATAGGACTAGGATTGTGAGACCATGGAGAGCCATAGGGTTAGAGGATTGGGTTTGTGAGGGTTATTTTTAGATCAAGGAGTCACAATAGCCTATATATTGTGTTTTTAGATGCCACAAGCAATTGGGAAATCTAGGTTACTTTCATTGAGTGTTAGATTGAGGTAGGAAATGGAATTGGGTTGGAGGGGTAGGAGATATCAATTGGTAGGGAGGGAGAGTGTAGTAGTAGTAGTGGTAGTAGTAGCACACCAAGTGAGGGTTGTGTAAGGTGGTGGGAGAAGGGAGTAACATAAAGAGTGGGGAGAAGGAGGAGGAGATAATCCACAATAGCTACATAGGGAGACAAGAGGGATGGCAGAGACAAGGGAGGGGATTGTGAGGATGTTATATGGATGTGGATGGGGGATTAAAGGTATGGGGAGATGGAGGGGATGGAGGAGGAGATAGAGGTAATGTAGGAGGAGATGCAATGGTAGATGAAGGGGATGGACTGGTAAGGAAACAAGGTGAATGGGTTATAAGTTCACTACCAACATCAGCATAGGTACTATTGATAAATAGATGGGGCTGATAAGACACAAATGTACTGATAGCACCATCACAAGTACCCCTAAGGTAGGTAGAGTTATCTTCCTAGGAAGTGGCATCGACAATATCTACATCACGTATCAAATATTTAGAGGAGGGACCCATGAGGTTCATTTAGATGCATAGGGATGTGATGATTGAGAGAGATGTCATGTAGCAGGAGCGGGACACCTTGCATTGATAAAGGGACACCATGGCATAGGAGAGAGGTCACATTTTTATAGAGAAGGATCAGCTAATGGGTTAGGAGATTGATCAAGGTGAGCTATGAGATATTTAAGTATAGAGATGCCTTGTAGAGGGAGTGAGATACGCTTGTAGAAAAAATGGACAAGTTGTTATAAGATTCTACAATGTAAAGGGTGCTGTTGGACATGGAAGATGCCAAGGTAGAAGACTTGAAAATAACTCAAGATGAATTGGAGAAGGTGTGTAAGAGGAGTGATGATAGGTATGAGGATATTAGGAGTGAGAGGGATGTGGTGGTGAGGTATGATGAAGAGAGTGGAGATAGGATACCATGGGAGATGAGAGGTTTTAATTATAGGTCCATGTACTATGTTGTGGTACCACTGGACCAAAGAGTAGAGTACCAATGGGTGGCGAGATCAAGAGTGAATAGAGGAAAATAGATAGGTAGCTCCACTAGAATAACTTGGTCCCACAAGATAGGGAACATTCATAGGCATATGTAGTCAATGGAGTCTACACAAGATGGATAGGGATAGGATCGGGATGATACAAGTACATTCTAGATAGAGGGGATAGGGAAGGTGACAAGGGTTGCAAGACCAGTTATAGGGGTTTCAATATTGTATGCTATAGAGAGGTTATCCTCTTGAGTACTCTGGATATTAGTCCCCAAAGACCCTCCCAAAAAGGATGACACTTCCCAGGATCTTCATTGGCAAGATGATGCCTCCCAAGATCCCAATCAACTTCCTACATCATTTTCCATTTTTTAAGAATTGATGTATTCATTGTATACTATATAATTTTTTTTCAGGAAAAATGATCCAAGATTATTTTATTAATTGATGTACCATATGTACTCATAGTGATTCTTTGATGGATATTTTATGCACTATATATTATTATTTTTTTGAGACATCTTTTTGAGGGACTGGTGTGTGTGTGTGTTTGTGTGTGTGGAGAGTTGATTGGGGATCATGTTTCACGTGTCATTTTATGCTTTCCATTGATGTATAGATGCATCTATGTATGATGGTTTACTAACATGTGTGCGGTGCAGGATGTGATGTCTTTATTTATGCTATATGATCTTGCATGTATTCTTTATTGGGTGTTACTTGGCATGTGATGTATGATGTGATATGAGATATGTTCTAACATGATTTTTGTAGGATGTGATAGACTTTAATTATTCTACGTGTATGCTTCTGATGTTGATCTATTGTGTTATGTGTTTATGATGATGTGATGTATGAATATGATATTAATGTGTATATGTGTGATGATCAAGATGTCTAATTATGTAATGTAATGATATGATTTTATGTAGTGATTATAGTCCATGACTTTATGTAATGATGATGTAATGAATGTCATGATGTAATTTTTATGAGACTAAATGGAACGATATTGGTAAATCCACCTCAATGAAATGAATTAATGTGACTACAGGTAATGCTTAAATGCAATGGTTATTTAACATTTGAATAATAGTTTACATACATTTAATAACATGGAATTTAATATGAAACTAATAATGTGGTGCAAATGATATGCAATTAATGAGGTAACTAAAGATGAAATGACAATTAATGACGTAACTAATGCAATTGATATGTGACTTAAAATGGGATTAAAATGATATGTAATGAAATTAATAGGATATTTCAATGACATTAAGAATGATACGAAAGTGAGATATAATTAATATGCAACAAAAATTTAATTGAAATTATATGTAATTAAAATGAAAAAAAAATGATATGCAATGGATGTGCAACTATAATACAATGAAAGTGATATGTAATTAAAATGCTACTTATAATCAATTAATTATGAAATGAAATGATATGCATTTAATGTAAAATTAATGATGAAATATAAAATGATATGCAATTAATATGTAATTAATGATGAAATCAGATAATATGTATTTAATATATAATTAATATGAAACTAAGGATGATATGTAAATGAGATGCATTTAATGAAAAAAAATAGTAATATGAAACTAATGATGGGATTAAAGATATGTTCAAATTAATATGCACCTAATGATAATATGAAAATGGGATACAATGGGTAAAGTTATGGACTATTTGAAATTATTTAAGCTAGATTTCACAACCTACCATGAAAAATCAAAATGATATGATAATAGGATGATAATCCTAAATGAATATGCTTACTAAGGAATGATAATGAAGGTGATTATAGCAATGCAAATAGGTGGCATTTCTAAAATGAAACTAAATGAAATGGAATGTATATGCAAATGACAAAGGGTAATGCAAGGGATTATGATAGGAACTTCAATGAAATTATTAATCAGGTAATAATGTAATGGTTAATACAATGTATCTAATATGAACCATGACATGATTAGTGAAATGATGGTGTGATGAAGAAAATGTGAATGCATCTAATGTAGAATGAAAAAAATTATATGTAAAATAATACAATAATTCTTGATAAAATCACCCATATAGGAGTTGGAATAGGACTAGGGTATGGTACGAAATCATTTTCAAAATCTCAGTGAAGATGAGGGATATGATGGGGAAATGGATAATTATTTTGAAGCATGATTTAGGGAAATTCCAAGATGGAATACCACCATGTAGTGATCACTTATTTTGATTTAGAAATATTAGTGGTGTGTCATGGTTATGAAGAACTAGAGCCTTGTCAATGATGCTACATGGGTCTGACTCAACAAACATGCAAGGATTTCCTAAGCATAATGCCTAAGCCAAAAAGGAGTATGGGGGACATGATGAGAGGATGATCTATAAACAAATGATATTTCACAAGTTCGCCATGCAAATATGAGGGATTACATGTTTAAAATGAAAGTTTTATATATGAATGACTCAAAGATAGAAAAGATCAAGACCTTGCCCCAAGTTATTTCATTCATAGTACACCATGATATAAAGCATTGTGGTGACCTTGAGGAGGAAATAAGAGAGGAGCCTAGAAAAGATAATCAAGAACTAAAAAGAAAACCAAGACTAAAATGAAAATCCATAAAACATCTTTTTCGAAAGAGACCAAGTGATAAATGATTGATTTGATGAGGTATGACATGAGGAAGGAGACATCCTATAAGGACCAATAATCGGTTGGGATTATGATCTTGCTTTTTGATGATAAAGGAGGTGTCGGGGATGATTAGGATTATAAAGGAACTATCAATTGTACTTGTTGAATTGGAGGAGAAAAGGATCTTGATCACACTCGATATGGAGGATGACCTAAGGTGATGATATTTACAAAAAAACATAAGTGAGGACTGAATTGACACTGTTATAGAATTTGAAAATTGATATATATATATATATATATATACATATATATGTATATATATATATATATATATATGTATATATATATATATATATATGTATATGTATATATATATATATATATATATATACATATATATGTATATATATATACATATATATGTATATATATATACATATATATGTATATATATATATATATATATGTATATATATATATATATACATATACATATATATATATACATATACATATATATATATATATACATATATATGTATATATATATATATATAGATACATATCTATATATATATAGATATATATGTATACATATATATATATATGTATACATATATATATATATATATGTATACATATATATATATATATACATATATATACATATATATATACATATATATATATATATATATATATAATAGACATATATATACATACATACATACATACATACATACATATATATATATATATATACATACATATATATATATGCATATATATATATATATATATATACATACATATATATATATATGTATAT